>OZ002742.1:206697422-207119428 GCA_963924295.1 Dioctria rufipes
AAATTTGGTGAATAAGCTCTTAAATTTCAATGCTTCCGTGGTAGTGGTCACAATCTGAGATGCTTGGTTTAACGTACTAACCATGATAACTCTGACTAAATGATAAAATGTATACAGTATTGCTACACGTTTGTCTTTCAATAGTGTCACTACTGCAAGCTGGTATTAACTGTGAACATGAGGCGTATTCAAGATAAAATATCCAGATTGAGACTACTATTACTATCTACTAAATATATACCAACTTACTATAGAATTCAGAATAGTATACAAATATATATATATAATTTTTCAAGTTCATTTACCTGTATTGTGGAAGTTCTTCATGTTCCTTCCAATGAATATTAAACGCTTCATTACTTGCAAATATCTTAGAACAAAGCTGGCATTTTACTTCTAATGATGCGGGTGTTGGTCTAAAAGAGACAAAATTTTGATTTAGAGACGAAAAATTTTATCAATTTTTTGTGTACTTACCTCTTATTACTGCTAATATTACTTTGGTCACGATTTGACCCATTTGAATGTGCATCAGGCATATCACTCGCATATAACTCGTTGTCTACATCTATAACCTCGACATTGTCCTCTTGATCTTCATCCAAATATTGAATTTCATATTTTTCTGTTCGTTTTGTTGAAACATCAAAAACTGTAATTTCTTCAACTTTTAATGGATTTTCTATCAAAGAGCATTCTATGAGTTCTGCGTTATGAATTTCAGTTGAAACTCTTTTGTACGCATCTAGCGCTTTTAACTTAAATTTATGCAATGTAATCAATTTGGTTTTACAGTAGTTACAGACAAATTGTGGTCTTTCTTCATCAAATGATAACTAAAAACACGGAAGATTTGAGTTAATGCAAAATTGTTTATAATTATTTTCTATCTTACAGAAACTTGAATAAGATCCTGAAATATTGATCCTATTTCGGATACACAAGTCTCATGAGCATTTTCCTCTGAGGGTGAATACAGCCATTGCGAATCGTACCTTTTGGGTGCAAAACAAATTATGCACATGTCTTTGCAATATTTCGTCATTTTTCTTGTTTATTTGGTAAAACCTGTTAAATTAATTGAGATACTTTGAAACTAATGCATTTGAGACACAAATTTTTTGCTTTAAAAACACTGCAAAACAAATAACACGATAATTAATAAACTATTATTCCGACCAAACAACGACGACGGATCCTTTGCAAATTTGACAAACAAACCCAAATAAAAAAATGGTCAGAAAACTAGGGAGAGTTCAGTTAAGAATGAGATCGAAAAAGAGCCGTACTGTTTGTCACCGTGAACACGCTCTACGTATTATGGGCCTAAGGCGTCGTTTCTTTCTTTTTCTGAATTTTAAAAATTTTAGCTCGAAGTTTCTTTATTATTTGTATCTAATGGGAGTCAGATTGAAAATTTTAAACGATGACTGACAGGTAATTTCTTAGAATAATAAAATTAATTTTATTATTCTAAGGTAATATCAAATGTTGCCTGTTGGATATGCTAGGGCCCATACACTGCAGCATGCTACACTTGTTCTGGTTGAAAGACTACACTTTTTTGAGCTGCAACACGCGCAGTATACCAATACTACTGCAAACAAATAGTTCAGGTCATTTTTAGATTTTGAAATTTTCGATCAGGCGGCTCCTTAATTCTATAGCTGCGGTTTAGGTGATTGTAATAATTAAATTCTCATTACGTGCTGTGAATATGTTATGCAATCATTATTTATATTAATAACTATGACTTGATTGAACAGGCACACAATTAAGATCGGTAATCATATAAGAAACTACAACGTAGCAAAATTATTGTGATGACACTTCTGGGCACAAGTGTAGCAAAATTGACGTGGGTCTGCCCTAAGGAGCGTACCCACACAAGAAGTTTTTAGAGAAGGAAGGAGTTTCCTCCCATTGTACTTAGATATCAGTACAAAATGATGCTCCGCGGTAGTTCCTTATATGATTACCGAAATTGTGTGTGAAACAACAACAACATATTCGAACGTAAAGATGGGATTTGCAAAGAATTATTTGAACGGCAGACTACGCGAGCAAATACAGTCTGACGGTATGGAAATTCTTCACTCTCCGTGGAAATGTCAATTTATATCCATTACATGGGGCACTTCAGGCTAATAAAGTTTACGTGGCATTTATTTTATTTATTTGTTACGACAAGCAACCAGGCCGTAAGGCCCATTGTATAAAACATGCTACTTCGGCAGACAAATTGAGTGGCAGAGCAATAAAAATAAACAAAAAAAAAATACTAGATTAACTAAGACTAACTAATATGTAATTTTAAATATGCCGACAAAACGCACTCGATCGATATCCATCCCTGCTGTCTAGAGAGTTATTACGTAGGAAAGAACTAGTACAGAAATGAAAACTGTTGATGCAGGTGCACTACCTATTGTCAAGCCGAGGAGTGTGAAAGTGAGTAAATCAGCATAGAAAATTAGATCAGATTAAATTAGAATAGAATGAATTAAATAAGATTTGGATGCATGCGTACGTAAGAATTAAAAAATTCTTATATCGTTTCTCAAGAGATAAACGAGAAATTTATGAAACGTTAGATCATTTGTTCACACGCGGAAGTATATCTGTTCCGAATGCGGAACTTTTGCAGCAAATGACTGAACATCTTGGGTATGTTGATGATGCTATGAAGTTTTACAACATTAAACAACAGCCACACAATTATTCGCAGATAATCAATAAGCTGCAATGTTACAACGAGACAAATAACTTAAAAAATTTTGCTCTAATACCCATATACAAGCATGGGCTGCACCATATGCGCTACGATTCATACTCGCTCTGGCAACGTCTATGCGGACTAAAATTGTATAATCATTTGTACATTTTTTACAAATTTATTAATTCATTAAAATTATTCTAGAGTCCATTCAATGCTTTCACTTGATTGTGGTTCAGGTTTCATGTAAATTCTATTTTTCTGGTGTATTCGATAGTGAGCCTTAAAAAAATAAGAACAGTATTTTATTACAAAGAAACAACCGAATAAAAAAAATTATCATTTACCTTTAGGTGATGTTTCCGTTTAAACTTTCTACTACACGTTTCGCATTCGTAAGGACATTCTCCTTTATGAACAGCTTTAATATGCGTACGTAGAGTATTAGGTGAGCTATATTTTTGTAGACACATTTCACATTCCAATCTTTTTTCAAAGTGTGAATATCGATGATTCGTCATATGCGTGTGTGCTCGAAATCTTTTACCTAAGATCAAGTCAAATAAAACTTCAGCATAAAAAAAATAAGATATTTCAATGATTTTACATACTACAAACATCACATTCATAACGCCGTTCATCATTGTGCACCCTGAGATGAATACGAAGATCAGAATTATTTAAGAATCCCTTGCCACACAGATGGCACTGGACATTTCTCTCATTTCTGTGGCCCATCATATGATACACAAAGTGGGCCTTTTGTTTAAAGGTTTTTTCACATTCTTCACATCTAGGTAAAGGTATCGTCAAAGAAATTGTTACTTTTGTTTATTTAATAATAAATAAAATAATAATAATTTCCTTTAACACATCTGGCAATTGGAGAAACATCTGCTTTTTGGATAAACTGCTATAGTGTGACCTACAGTTTTTAGGTGGACTCCGAACCACCAAGTGAAATATCACACGTAGATTTTTGTAAAATCTCAAAGGATCTATACTGAGTAATATGGGGTTGGGCACGATTACCCGCAAGCTAAGATCTTCCAAAAGAAAATATTATTGTTTTGTTTATATTATGTTAATGAAGTTTTGTAATTAAGTTTTTGTAGAGAAATTTTTACGCTAACTATTTCATAAAAGACAAATGTTCTTCCTAGCTTTTTGTTCATAAAAAAAATGACCAGTTTTTCTCCGCGAAATTTTATCAATGCGAGATTTTAAATATTATCATTTCATGTCAATAGTACCGCTTCCGTAAGTGTACGAAGTAGAATGCTTAAACGGCGCCGGTTGGATTCGAACCCACAACTCATGAACAATAAGCCATTTTTGTTTTTCATTATACCACTAATATCTCATATTTATGCTTGTTTACGTTAATGATTATATTACATACTTGTAAGCGGGTAGTCCGTTATGAACATTAATATGAACTTGCAGGCTTTCTTCTGAAAAAAAAGTTTTGTGGCAGAGATGGCATGGATATTTGGTTCTTGGATGATATTTTTTTCTGAAATTTTTTGTTTTAATTAAATACGTAGGTAAATCATAAGTGAATAATTCTTACCTATGCGCATCCATTGCATATTTTGTGTGAAATACTTTATCGCAGTATTTACATGGATAATTTTCAAACTGTTCTGTTTTCACTCTATCTTTGCTTTTTGGTTTATTTTTATTTTTTTCTACTTCATCGATGTCATTATCGCTTCGGCCACTATAATCATCAGCATCACTTAAACTCTGTTTCGAGCTTGACCGGTATATGTGGAGAGACTCTATCACTTGAGAGGATTGTTCTTCATGATCAATATCTTCTTTTGTTATTTTTCCCCTTTTATTTTTCTTATTTTTGAGTTTGCTTTTTTTATTTTCTTGCAAGTTACTATCACTATTTTCTATATTGGAATACTCATCGTACGTATCTACTTCAGCCAAATCAACATTTACCGTTACAAATTCTTCAAGATATTGGACTTCTTCGAATTCATCACTGTCTACAAATCCAACAAAATTTTCATCCTGGGAAGATTCGTCATCTTTTTCCATTTCTAAGTCCATAATTACGATTTTTTTTTTAATATCATCATCATCATTGCAATCAGAAATGTACTCTTCTTTGCATACAGATTTATTGAACAGATTGTATGATTGCAGAGCTTTCTTTTTGAATTTTTGAAACAATCTCAACTGAAGCGTGCAATAAGTACAAAAATATTGTGGAGTGTGATCAGGAAAAACCTAGCAAAATAATAAATTATTGACAAATTTTATTTAAGCAATTTTTTTGCATGCATGTAAATTTATATGTATCCTTAATTCAATAAATCAGTATTGATGAAAACAATATGAGAAACATTTAAAATTGCAAACTAAGAAGATTTACTCTCTTACCTACAATAATTAATAATTGTGTTCATTATGGTCATAGTTATGGACTACACTATTAATAGTCCAATCAGTAGAAGTTTTTGCCATACAAAAGGTGGGGTAGTTATGATTTTTATATATGCTATTCAATTCGGGCCCACGATGAAAAATCCAAGCTTAGACCCTTGGATTAAAGGTACCAAATCTTTCAAAATAATTCCTCAACGGTTCATCCTACGACAAAAATATAAATTTGAAGAAGACTAAATTCCCTACAGTTTTTTTAAAACACTTGTTTGTAAGTCTGATGTGTAACGAGTTACAGCGGCGGAAACGTGAACGTTCTTCCAAAAATATGTATACATATAGTACCATTTATACAGGGTGTTTCGTAAATGGTCCTCGATAGGACAGAAAGTGATAGTAGTCACCTAGTCAAACAAAAAATTGTATGGCAAGAGGGGAGTGGCATCTGAACCGTTTTGGAGTCACAGGGTGATTAAGAAAATTCGTTAGTCTTTCACAAAGTACCCTGTATTTAAAAAAGTACAATGTACGGCCACTTACAGAGCTCATTGTATGCAGAGCTTCATGACCTTTCCAACGACTGCTCGACCAGCCCCGTACTCCTCTCCCCTCAAGAGTTATTGTCTCCAGGTAAGGCTCTTACGAGGTGGCATCACAGTGGACAAAATCAATCTCATAAAAAGGATGAACTGTACATTTTTGCCTTAGATAAAAACAGCACAAATTTTAAGCAGTACATATTTTGAAACTCAATCTACATCGCAGAAATTCCACAATTACATTAAAATTATGATTTCTTTTACAAAACTACTTAAAATTCGTGTGTGCAACAAGCAAAAATATTTTACACGGTTAAATGCTTTGATTGAGACCAAAATATACGTTTTAACATTTATTTTTTTGTATGCAAGTATTATTGTTTGTTCTACAAAGGAAATGAATTTTTTTTTTGGGAATTGCTTTAGCTAAGCCTATGAAAATATTTATAATTATGTGAATTTTTCAGTTTTCCAACGAAAAATCTGTTTTCAACGTTTAAATCGCGACATCAAACTGCTAATTTTATATGGAATCGCATACTGCCTTTTATTATGCAAGCTGTGATAAAATCTGTATCAGTTTCGTTCAAAAGGAGAAGAAATTCTAGTCCATTGCTATAACATGCCAGTAAAGATTAGAGTAGATTAGAGCACTGTAATTATTGTTCATAAATTTTCATGTCATATTCTGTCTTAATTATGTGAAACTAATCAGAATATCCCTAACGGAAACAAATTATTGTGGTTACCGACCAAAATCAACTGGAGATTCTTTCTCAAAATCAAATGTGCCGCTTTCAAGTACTAGTATTTTTCTTTGACTGGATATTATTTTTGTCATGATTTTACTGCTTGCTTTATTATCTTACTAACTTTCGACTAGCTAAAGTCGTGAAGTGCATAAATAACAGTTTTTGACTTGATTTGAGTATCATTCATTACATTTTACATTTTTCTAAGGCCGCTAATCTTATTGCTAATTAAGATTCGACAAGAACTGAGAATAAATCAAATTTGTTTCTTAAATATTTAGAACTAGATAATACGCTGTATTTTCCCATATTAATATGCTTTATTAGTATTATTATTTACCATTATATTCAATACATCCTGATAGATCCGGCCTAGATCCGTAAGCACCTTTTCACCATTATTCTCCTTGTAAATACATTCCAAATCATCTTCAGATTTTGTTGTAAGGCAAATTCGACAGTTATTAGTAAATGTTGTCATTTTTATGCTTTACAAAAATTAATATTGTATTGCCAAAAATTGAAAACAAAGCTTTTCTTATACACCTCAGAACTTGATAGCTTATATGACATTTACACTTTGTCGAAGAAGAATGTAGTAGATGTTTGGCACATATTCGGCACTAGTTAGGTCTGTTTCAATTATGAAATATGAATTGGGAACATATTTCATATTGCTCTAATTAGGTGTATCATACCAATTTACCCATTGAATAAATAACTTATTTATTTATTCAATGAATTTACCACAGTATAAAATTTTTGTCACAACATCGGAAGCAGTTGTGTAATTTGTTGTACTTTTAGACGTGTATTCTGACATTAATTCATTGCAAATTCATTTTAGTTTATTTTGTGGTTGATGAAAAGGATAAATCAAAATGAATATGGTGAAAATTCGAGGTGAAATGTCAAAATATGTGCATACTGCAAACGCTATAGCTAGTTTCGGCCATTTTGAGATTTTGAAATTTCTAATCGGACGGTAGTGGAATTCTTTACCTGCGATTTAGGTGATAATATAATAATTAAATTCTCATTAGGTGTGAATTTGTGATAAGCTATTATTTATATCAATAATGCCCTAGGCACACAGCGCTCTTAATAAAGAAATAACTAACCACTCATTAGTCTATAATGATTCATTATAAACTTCAGACACACAGCCATTTCTTTAATTAAGTTGTACTGTTAAACTGATTTTGACTTACTTACGACATTAAAGAAGCTATATGGATGGAATCAACGCGATTAACTGTTTTTATTAATTTAAATTTTTATTTATTTTATTTCATTTAACGATTGAGAAATGAAAAAAACATTTTATTAAAAAATATTTTGACATAGTACTTTGTGCTTTGCATTTCTTCTTCTTATTTTTAAAATCAGCAGATGCACAGCGGAGCTCCAACTTGTATAACTGTAACTTGATTTAACTCGCACACAATTAAATTCGGTAATCTCGATAGTCGATAGTCGATAGTAGATAGTCCAACCCTAAAACCCTGTCATAATCACAAGAGTTGTCATTATTTTTTTGGCGTTGGTTCGTAGAGTTTAATGATTTTTGAAAAATATTTCAATAGCTAATGGCAAAAAATGGGTGAAATGTGCAGAATTTGTATGACGGCCAAAAGGAATTTAATTAAATTAGTGAAAGATGGCTCCCATAAACTAGAACGCAGTGGCGAAAAGTTTGAAGATTGTTTTGGTATCAAGGTTAGTCTGATGCACACAAAAATTCGGTTTTACCATTTCTTGATTAAATTCACGCTGTATTATCTATTTCAGATTAAACAAATACAAAACTGCCAAAAAATATGTAGAACTTGTGAACAAACCCTAATCGAATTTTACTATTTCAAACAACAAGCTCTTCGAACTCACAATTACCTTATTGATAAGGCCGTTAGCTTGCCAGTGGATCATCATGAAATTAAAAAATTAGGCGATTCGGATTGTACCAAGATATCAGATGATGAAGAGAGTTGTTCCAATGTTGAATTTTTTAATATTGAATATCTCGATGAGGAGGCTGTTGATGTTGACCTGATGCTTCCACTTCCTAAGATTGAGAGTATACCGGAGTTTGAAAATCTCGAAATTAAACAGGAAAAAATTGATGAACATGATGAGGATTGCGTAGAGAATGCTACAAGTGAAAATTTTGATGAAGGAACAATTTTTGGTTATACCAATGAAAGTCAAACTGACTTGATTGCAGATTATGACGATGAAAGCCTGGAAAATAGTATATTTATGGAGGATCAAGAAGAAGAGCTTTCTAAGTTAAGTGAAAAGGATCAAAGCGATGAAGAAAACTCCAAGGAAACTTTGTGAGTAGCTTTTTTTTATATTAAGTAGATATTTAGTATCTGGGAAGGAAAGTTGTGAAGCAAGTAAAGGGTTAAATTTTTCCTCCTCTCATTATGAAAATTGAAAAACTTGGAAAGCTAAAGTGAATAAAGAGTGGGTTAAAATTTTTGATAAATTAAGAGAAACTATAGCCAATAAGTTAATTGAATGCATCAATCGATAATAAAAGTTCGAGAAAAGTAAAGTGTAATTTCAAAGATAGGAATACCTACAAAAGGGGTCTATCGCTTCAAATTCAAAATAAAATATCAAAACGGGGAAAACGACCAAAAACACTTTGCTTAGAGGTATACATTTGAGAAGCTCCAGTGGTTAGCCATCAAGTTTATCAAGCAAGAGATCGAGGATTAAACTCTGTTTTGGATCCTGTATACCTTTGGATAACTTTTTTCGAGGCACTGTTAATTTAGCTCTTTTAAAGAAAAATATATACTCAGTGGCACGCAAGGCGTGGTTAAGCGTAATGTTTAAGTTGCAAAGTGCCGTTAGCACAGAGATAAACATACGAAAAATGGGACAAAAATTCGAAAGCAAAAGTCCACAAAACATTTGATAAGATATCAATCGCCACTGCTCTTTGCTTCTTAGTACTTGTCCCTATTGGTACAAATATAAACACATTTATATAAAAAATTCTTTCGATTGTTAGTTCCATTTTAAACCTATGAGGTGCAAAAATATACCCTTAAATATTATGCACATTTGGGCAGTAATAGGATGGGCAATGTTATTTCCAGCTAGCTAATTTTAAGTTCACACTTTAAGCTTAGCTAGTTAGAAGTCATTTCTTTATCCAAAACGGGACTTCATTTCAATAAATTTCCTTCTCGATGCGAGTTGTTTGTGTTGAGATAAATATTAGAATTTAAAATTAAATTAGTAAGACGATGTGTCATATAATTGACTACCACGTTAATTTATTCGTTGTGCCTATTGCAACAACTATATTGTTTGCGGTAATTCATCCTTTTGTCGTCTTCACAATAAAATTTAACTCACACAAAAATCTTTTTTCGTCTGATTTTTTTGTGAAATTTTATAATGTAAAATAATATTTAAAAATTTGAGCATGAACAGCTGAATTATGAATGAGAAAATAAATGGAAAAAAAATTGAAGATACATACATAGTGAATGGATACATGTGCACCGGAAATGTTTGAACATTTTCGTCCAATGCAAATGAATACTTTTGTTTGATAAACATTTTAAAGTCATATGGATTGCACTAAGTAAAACGAATAAAATAAAATAGACTTTTTTTTATATGAATCTGTATAGGAATGTGTAAAAAGCACTAATTCTCTAGTAAAGGTACATGCAAGTGAATCAGAAATCAATACTAGAGATGCACAATTGATGAATCAGTGAAACCAATGAATGTACTACATCTGTGCTTTTTTTAGTCTTCAATCCAATGGGATTGTACGTAGTATTTCACAACAAGGAATATTTATCTCTTTCAAATATAAAATTTGTATTTCCGGATAGTTTTCTTATTAGCGATTGAAATATATGTCATACTCTTCCATCGTCATTCTTTTAAAATGTAAAAAAAAAAAATTAATAAATTACTATAAAATATAATGCACTTCCCAAAACGAATTTTGTATTTAAATTTTAAACATATATTCTGCTTGCTAAACATTTTAGTCAGATTTAAAGTACACGCTGTGCCACAAAAAAAGACGTACCAGTCAGTTTATCTTGTTTCTTTAGACTTGTTAAGCCAATAGCAAAAAACTATGAATAGAACTTTGTACAGCCAACAACTGCAAACATAAAAAATGCCTTGCAAAAGTTTTCAGCAAATTGTTAAATTAAGTGAAACATGATCAATATTTGTGTTGAGCTCAAGTTTTCTAGTGTGAGAGCGCATTTCAGGTTTAAACAGATAGCGAACTAACAGTCAAGTTATACTAATGTCGATTTCGATGTGACTTTGGTGTAACACCAGTATTGCACTTTTTCCAGCAGTGCAACACTGAAAATGTTCGATGGGACAGTATTTATAGCAGAAGTGCAACACAAGTTTTGCACTCACTTCCCCTACTTTGCACCGGATATTTTCTCGGTGTTACAAATACATATTGAGGTCGAATTGTCATCTGCTCTGTCAAAGTGTACTGTCGCGATTATTTGCGAAATTTTGGAGTTAAATGAATTAAACATTTTTATTTGGGTAATTAGCTTTAAGTTAAGAAAAAAATTGTTTCTATATATCAATAAACAACATTTATTACGTTTGACAGTTCCGTGTATATAATACGTGTGTCAACAAATACAAGGAATATGACAGAAATATGTTCGATGGACTTCAGTTCTCCCAGTTCTCCGCTGCCAGAAAAAGTGCAAAACTGAAATGGTCCCATCGAAATCGACATAATAAGAGTGCAAATTTGGTGACATTTCTACGCCATTCATTTTACACCCAAGCTTCAAGTTGTTACTTTTTTTTTGTGCTTATGCTTATTTAATTCCGCTTTGTATTTTCCGTCCTTGGTTATCATTTACTCCTTCGAAATATTATTAGGTGTTTTCGGTTTCACCTTCATTCCTTTTTGTTATATGTTTTAAGAAATTATCTTTTGTACAGCAAAATTGAAAATGTTACAGTTTTCCGTACTACTACCAAAATAACGTATATCTACATGCTAAGATTTCACAATATATAGGTCAACAGAAATACCTATTATATAAAATACACTTCAACTTGTCTACGCGAACCCTTTCTATTCTACGTCCTACGATTGCCAAAGGAGATGTTACTCGAGACAATAAATTCATGTCAAGCCCCTCATTGACCTTTAGAACCTATGAAAATAATGTCAACAGTCTTGTTTTGTTTTATACCGAGGATAATATGGAAATCAATTTATAGAATTAAAAATTCTGAGAAAATAGAAAGTGTACCCGTAACTACACTGCAGCTGATTTTAATTGATTATCTACTTGCAGAAAATACACCAACTAAGGAGATTATGGTAAAGAGAGTACTTCACATTAAAGTTAATGTTAGTGGAACTCGTTGTTGACTATGGTCTTAAAAAAGAAGGTGATGCTAGAATCTGAACATGAGGTTACTTTAGTTAGACAGTACTTTCACTTGTACAAACATTGCCTAAGTGGTTAGTTATCACGTTGACCAATACCTTAGGATGAAAATATTATTTGAGTGAACTGGACTTACTGATTTTAGGTTCTTGGTTGTTGGCTATGATTTGTTTATCGGTGCCGCAATAAAAGGCGAATATCAGAAAGCCATAATTCTATAAATTTTATAGCAAAATTCGTCTGAATAGTTCAGTGCCCATCCATTAAACCGTTCTGTGCAAACGATCTTCAAAAATTGAGCTCCGACACCTTAAGTTGTTTACCAATTAAATAAACCTTTTCCATACCTATATTTTGCTTCACAGCTTTTTTTTTTTTTTTTTTGAGTCCTTTCAAACAAATCTAAATCTGTTTTTTAAGTAATAAAATTCCAAATTTATTTGTAAAACATTATTCTTTAACATTAGAAATGGAAAAGGTATATTTAATTCACCCTGTTATTCCAGTAAGAAGTACTTTAAAAGATCGGTGCGGTACAGGCATAGATGTGAAGAATGTGTTCGTAACTTCAAAAGTGATAAAGCGTATAAAGAGCATCTAAAAAGACACAAGGAAGAAGATGGATACATTCCAACAGAGGATGAATTGGCTGTAAGTCGACAAAACATCAGCCAAAAAAATAAAAAGTACGCGGCAAATAATTTATGAATATACATAATTTTGAACATAAATAGATTCAATTTATTAAACAATAGTCTACTTTCAGAAAGTATTCAAAAAAATCCCGATTTAAACATAAATGCAACGAATGCGGAAAAAATTTCCTTCATGATTTTTCTTATGAGGCACATAAAAACGTTCACAAAGGACTAGCTCCATTTAAGTAAGAAAGTGCTGCTTTCACATTACATAAATATGATAAGTTTGCTATCTTGCTCACTAAATTTTTTTAAAATACATTTAGTTGTGATATTTGTGGCAAAGGATTTAAGCAAAAGATCAACTATACGTATCACATGAAAAATCATTTGGGCAAAAGAGACTGGAAGTGTGATATTTGCGGTAAAGCATTTCTAGTTAAATGGGATTTAGATTTGCATATGCGTTCCCATACTGATGCAAGACCATTTATGTGCGATATTTGCGGTAAGATAGCTTTTTATAATATCATTTCACTTGTAAATACACTTAGAAGTTAATGCTTTTAAAGGTAAAGGATTTCGAATTAGTACTCACCTTACAAATCATCGTGAAACTCACAACGAAACTAATATCTATGAATGTCATTTGTGCAAGACAAGATTGCATACGAAAATAACGTTGAAAAGACATATGGCAAGTCTTCATAAAATAGGAAAATTAAAGCATTGTCCTTATTGTGACAAAGAGTTTGTTCGATTAGATCGTTTCAAGGTAAAGTGATAAGAAGGTAGACAGTGCATGAGACTTATACAAGAAGAAAAAAAAAAACACAAACTTGAAATAGAAAAAGTTGGCATTGTTAGAAAACTGTTTCTTTCACCCACCACATTAAGTTGCCTTGTATCTGTTCTGGTGTGCGGTCTATCGAATTGGTGTTTTCCTTTAGACAATCATTGTAAACAATTTTGTTTTCCCCAGATTCATATATCAAAGTATCACGATGAAAGCATTTTAAGTTTAAAAAGTAGTTCAGCCATTAAGGATGACAGCATTGTTGATGTCTTAAATGCAGAATAAATAAACTGAAAAATATATTTAATTTTAGTTTAAGTTTTCGTTTCGATTTCGGAAATTGTAAAAAAAAAATATTATTTTATTTTTTCATAAAAAAACATCTATAAAGTAAGTAAAATAAAAAGTTTGAATTCAAATAAATTTTATGACTGGCAAAAGTCCTGTTACAATAGTTTTGAATGTGACAAAAATGTTTTTAATAAACGATAAAATGAAAATTTTAACACTTTATGTAAACACGAAAGAAAAACAAGACGACTGAATCATTTGAAATCTCGAGTTGGCCTTTGACATTTTATTGCCCTGATATGACCTAGTCGGTGTAAGTTGTAGTTCAAGTGAGTATTCCAAAGAGTGGAGTGGGGTGCTCTTTAACATATATATTCTGGTTAGTGGATATTATACAAATAACGAAGCTATCTACCTGTTGATTTCTCGTGTGTGTGTGTGTGTTGTCCATACAGTACTTGGCGTTCCGAAAACCAAAGTAGACGTTTTCGTGTGTACGGCAAATAATCATGTTGCGAGGGGTTGCGTGCTTCAAATTGCTTTTGTCGAAGCGATTTTGTTGTTTTGTCAACTAAAGCTGAGCATGCATATATATTGAGGTGCTGATGGGGGGTGGTATTAAGCCCTCTCACTTCATTGAAAATGTCAGCGATATGCAGTCTGTGCTAATGCCAATCAAATGTTTTATGGGCCGCTAAGTATTTCGGCCGTTATTCTTGATGACAAATGTTCGCCAAGGACGTTTATGCAATTTGTTCCCGAATGGGCGTTGGCGGAGTGTAAAAGAATTGTAGCTGCCATTCTTGTTTATTTGTATGAATGCAAAATTTCACAGTTCATCTTTTATAACGTTAAAGCTTGTAAAATATGTGCAATTGTTTGTGCGGTTGCTTAAGCTGTAAAATTTTACAACATGAACTTCATAACACAGATGTTGTAACATATATTGCATAAGTCCACCGTTCGGTCCAAAATAACTTTCAAAAGAACAAATAATAACGTTTCATAAATGTCTCGGCCAACTTTTGAGAAAGTGCTCAAGGATCTTCAAAATCTTTTGAATGCATGCGTTCATGTTGTTTTATATACTCGATCGTATCGTTTGGCACCAAACGTAATTTGATCCGAGGATGTATAATTAGAAACCGTTTGATATGTGCGTACTACGCAAACTTTTGAGCCGATATCAAGTTAGTATTTGGGCTTGACAAGAAATAGTCTATAATTTATTTTCCCAAAGTTATCTTCTGCCCATGCCTTAGTCAATTGAAGAATGTAAATGGCCGTTTTCGCGTTCAAAGATTTCTCACCAAAACCTGTCTTTACGCACGATGTGATGTTGTTTCCGTTCATGTTTCTACCGCTTGTAAATGCATCCCTACAGTAGGCCCTGCTTTTAGAAGGCGACTAAAAGGGCTTGTCTCTGAACCTATACCGACATATTCAGGGGAAGATTCAGAGACCCCTGCATGATGTAGAAGCATCGTGCAGTTACCACTCACAACCTCTTGAAGAGGCTACTGCTACAAACCTCACTGGAGCTACACTGGGTTATCCAGGGCGAGGTCCAATGAACGTACACGATTTAGCAGGATCATGTACTAGGGTTGGTGGCGAATGATTTCAAACCTCTTTTGGAACAACGGCAGCATCCACAACCTCTCAAAGAGGCTACTGCTAGGAGGAGACCCAATCGGAAATCCGGGATTGGGGTGTGAGATCGCGACTGGTGGTTTATGGGAATTGCCGGGTTCTCATACGGTTTACCATCATCCATTCCGGTACCCTTTCAGGGAGACGTTCGCCAATGCTTGCTTCTCTCGGATCTTTTTAGATTCTGGCTTCGAGGCGCAAGTTGTCCGTTAAGATGGCAGCCCCACCGGCTAGTTTGATCAGAGGAGGGGGATGGCGGATGGATGATGCGATCGTAGGGATAGCCGGTCTTTTGGTATCTTACGACGGTTGACAGTAGAACCAAACGAGCTCGTCTAGTCTGAGATGAGGGGCAGGCGAAATATGGATATGGCCGATTATACATATATTTTAACCGCGGTGGACATGTTCTTTTTGGTGCGGGATACAGGTCAGGGCTGGCATCGGTTACCCCTCCAGGTAACCACCCAGCTTTGCGACGTGTCGGTTTCGTTGCCGCGGCGCTGAGGACAAGGTTAGCAACCCACCCCCTTCCTCGTAATTTGAGAATTTTCAGGTTACTCTCTAAAAACCAATTTTTGCGGGATCTCACCTGCGAACGTAAAGATGGGCTTCGCAAAGAAATGTTTGAACGACAGACTACGCAAGGAAATACAGTTTGACGTTACGGAAATTTTGCACTTTCCGTGGAAATGTCGATTTATATCCACTTCAAAGTGAATAAGGCATGGGAAGACGGTGACTTTGGGGAAATTATATTTTTAGACTATTTTTACGCTCTGATGAAGGGCAGCAAGTCCAAATATAATGCTGACCCGGCATACAAGTTTACGTGGCATTTACATAAAAGATGATTTCCTGTTAAGTTTGCTGCCAGGCAATACGAGACGGTATTCAATAAGATTTGGATGAATGCGTACATAAGAATCAGAAAATTCTTATATCGTTTCTCAAGAGATAAACATCTGTACCGAATGAGGAACTTTTGCAGCAAATGACTGCACATCTTGGTTATGTTGATGATGATGTGAAATTTTACAGTATTAAGCAACAACCACACAATTATTTGCAGATATTTTATAAGCTGCAACTGTACAACGAGACAAATAACTGTAAAAATTTTGCGCTCGTACCTATATATAAGCATGGGCTGCACCATGTGCGCAACGATTCATATGCGCTCTGGCACCGTCTATGCCGACTAAAATTGTGTAAAGGTCCTTTTAAAAACTTTGTTCGCGAAGAGGAATGGCCGAAATACTTTAAACTACCGACATCGGTGGGACGCAAAAAGTTTGGTCCAATTCCACGGATGGTGTAGCGCTTACCTTTTCGATGAAGAAGGAAGTGGCAGTAGCACCATCCCTACCACCGGTAAAACGGCACAAAACAAAATTGTGAAGTGGACGATGACAAGACGATGCGCGATATCCGCACTAGATTAGAATCCGGCTATTTCAAATCATTTGTTGGATTAGATTCTGGTTGTCGGCTAATCGCTGGCGGTGTACGAAAACCGAATGGAGAAGAATCTTTTACTCTAATAAAAATCAAGAGTTCGACATTCCATTATAGCACGTCTATGTATGCACGCAAAGTTTCGTTGGCGAAGTACACGAAATCACTTCCCAAAAGTGCAATACGAGCACGCAATCTCCCATGTAAAATGATTATTTGGAGTACACCAAAGAACGCCTGCAATGGTTTTCGCAACGCCAATAGGTGTATGGGCAGCGCAAAGTTGCGCGTTTGCGCTTCAAGCAATATATTTGCACGGAGCGTGCGGTGCATCGCTTGGCGAAAGAAATAACGAACAATACTCGTGAAACTGGTGTGTCTTGGTTCCACCAAAATTGCCGCAAACTCGCCAATCCGTGGCTACGTGCGGACGCCACACACGAAATTGTTGCGGGCGCTTCAATCGCATTGCTCTGTCCTCGAAGTGGATGAGTTCCGCACAACGAAGCTGTGCAGCAAATGTTTTGTGCCGGCGAAGCCGTCTCGGTCTCCACAAAGGTACTAGTTTTGTACAAACTGCCGTATCTCGTGGAATCGAGATGTCAACGCCAGCAAAAACATCCTGAAAATTGGCCTGGCAACTCCAGGGCAGGCCATTGCACCAAAGCTCTTGGCGCAGCACCACCCTCCCTTGACAGATATAGCTCATTGACGTTTCAGCTTATGCCAAACGTACAATGTAGCCATGACTCCATCTGGAGTTTACTGGAGATCGCCGTGGGCAGTGCACGACATTGCCCGCCGTTCATCTCCAGTAAGGATCCCAGTTGTCTATTTTTGAACGCCATATTCTCTAGTTCTTCCGAATATATTTTAAATAATTTGCTTTGTAAATAAAGTTGTTATATAAAAATACTATTTATATATATATAGACATGATGTATCTGAAGTAGCTGGCCTTCTTGCTATGAATTTTGGTCAAGAAGGTATAGATAGATATACAATTGTATATAAAAAAAGAAAATGCACCATCCGAAGATGAAATTGCTGCCAGAAGAAGTGGTGACTCTTGGATTAGTGATTTTGTTTGGGTTCTGGTGGTTAGATATCTGAAAGTTTTATTAAAGGTTCCTTTAGTTTGTATATTCTATAGCGAGCTAGCTTGAGATATATAGGCTTTACAGTTCAGACTTGTAAATCTACGCACAATGAGGAAATGATGTTGGGTTCCCTCTGGATACCCGAGAGCAATGAAAACCCGTACATATAAATGTATTAACTATTTACAAAAGCTCATTATAAATTAATTTAATTTCAGAGTAATGATGTTTTTTTTTTTTTTAACTTACGTCGAGTCCCCACCATTTCTTTTTATATCAAATTTTTCTTTCAGTACTGATAATTTCGAAATTTGCATTATTATTATGCGTTTTATGTTGTTGTAGTGATAAATCGTCCAAAAACTTGCAGAGCTACAAATGTGATGAGTGTAACTTAGTCTTTACAACTTATCAGGCTCACAGTGACCACATTAATAAACATCGGAAAGATTTGAAAGGGTTTGTTGTAGTTTTAATTTAATTACCTATGCTCTTACTATTTCAGTTAATTTATTTCAGAGATACAAGACTTCGTCCGGAAACATCAAATTTTAATTCAGATAAAAACATGAATAAACACCTGAATCCACAGTACATAATAAATTTACATTTATAATGGTCTTAAAGTACCTTAAAAAATTAAATTAATTTTTAGAAAACCAAATAAATGGAAAACTTCAGGAAAGTATTATTATCGCTGTGATGAATGTAAGAAGCCGTTTAATAAAGAAGACTCGTTTAAAGCACACTTAAATTTTCACAAAGGAATACTTCCTTGGGGGTAGGAAGATGCGTTTTTTTTGTTGGGGCGATTTCACGTTTTCTTTTAGATGCGAAATATGCGGAAAGAGATTTAAGGGAAAAGGAAGATATATGTATCACATGAAAAATCATTATGGACAACGTGACTGGAAATGCAATATTTGTGACAAAGCTTTTCTTATAAAGTGGGATCTTCGACTCCATATGCGTACTCATAATGATGACAGACCCTATATATGTGAGATTTGTGGTAAATTTTGTTTTTACGTTCTTTTGCAGCATAAATTATGATCTTTTCTTAACAGGCAAAGGTTTTCGAATATATTGCAACTTAGTAAATCATCGTGAATGCCATAATGAAACAAACACCTATGAATGCGATATATGTCAAGCAAAATTGCACACTAATATCACATATAGGCGACACATAGATACAGTTCACAAAATTGATCTCAGTATCTCAAAAACATGTCCATTATGTAATCAAAACTTTACTTTGTTACGACGCTACGAGGTAATTCCTAGATGATATTGCTTGTGTTGGATTGATTTTAATATATTCTTTCTTTCTTCAGGATCATATGAAGAGATGTCATCCCGATGTTGAACTTATTTAAGAAATTTTAAATGACAAATAAAAATATTTTTGTTGTTTTGCTACGAAACTCTTTTATTTGATTTTTTCTAAAAATTATTAGGTTTGTGTGCCAATTTAGCTGTACTTGGGTTGGATTTTCTCATCAGATAATGATGCTAAGTACCATAAAAATCAAATTATTATTCGTAATGCCATACGAAAAATAAAAGTTTAGTCGTCAAACTAGAGCACAACTTTTCACTTTATTTTTTCAGAAAATCAAAAAAATAAAAGACCTTAATTTAATTGCAGGAACTTTATTTAACTTCGTCTAATTCGATTAAAACACGATTAAGAACTAAACTATCTTAAAAATTTTTATGTTTCCTAGATTTTAATTTAGAAATTTTTATTTACGCTAATTCAGCTAAACATCCCGACGCGACGTTGAGTTTGTAACTCGAGATATTTGTTTTTCACGATTTCGCGAATGAAATCGTGGGAAGCTTATTTTTAATAACGGAAATAATTACATAATGCATATTATGTGAATATGTTTAGAAAAATACTGAGTTTGCCGGGAATATAACTCACACGGCCTAACATTTTTCTGTGGGTAATCATTTTTTCGAATTGCTTTGAATTCAACGGAATCTAGAGAAAAACACTGAAGCATAATTGCTTCAAAAATTGGTTTATCAAAGTCAAAAAGTTTTTAATCTATCATATTTTCGAAAAAACATCAAGCGGTTAAAGAAAGGAGTAAAAAATAGCAAACAAAAGACATAAATTCTATAGGGAGAGTTGAGATGACAACAAACAATTACCTGTCCAACATCATGGCGTGTATCATTCGAAAGTTTTGAGTTATTAACTAAGGTAATAATTTTAACCCCTATAACCACTCAAACCCTTAGAGAGTGCTAAGAGCATTCCAATAAAACTATCAATGCGACCAGTTCGAGTCGAGAAATATCTTGCACTTCAATACCCAGGGAATTCAAAAATGATAGAATTCCAGCCTTTCACTTTTCAGGTGAAGAATCTAATTTCACGCATTAGAATATCTAGTAAGTTTTAGTTTTCGTTCGGAAGTGGGGGTCAACAAGATAAGATCAATGTATAAATGAAAAGAAAAAATAATAAACATGGATATCCACACAGTTCAACTAGATAAGAATATCGCAAAGAAGTCCCTTAACTGAAATCAACACAGAGGTTGCATCAACTGGAAGAAAATGGAGTAAACTAAAACTGGCACCAACATACAATATGGTCTGATTGAGAGCTACTGTTTTCGTCCTAAGTTCCTAGAGGGTTTAAAGTATCAGTAAATAAAACAGAAAACAGTGTGTCGTAATTATTGCTCCGCAAATAAGATACAATTTTTAGGAAAACAAAAATCTTCCGATCATATTTAATAGCAAATGTTGAAAAAGTCGAAAGTACTTAAGTTAGAAAGACCAAATCAAAGTAGTATTTAAATTCCTTATATTTATAATAACAGAAGTCGTCATCGACGCCAATATTTCGTATTTAATTTTTACACTGGAAGGAATGCCCTTCTCTCAAATCATTTAAAATTTTGAGAAATAAATTCTCTTCATTATTTTATTACAGAACTAAGAGATCAGTAAAATTGAATAGAAAAACTAAATATAAATGTGAAGAATGCGTCAAAGAATTTACATATCACAAAACGTATAGCGAACATCTTAGAAAGCATAGAAGAGATTATGAGAAGTAAGCTGATCATTTAAACATTTTTGTTTACAGTATTCAACGAGATTAATATTTTCAAATAATTACAGAAATGATGAAGCATGTACACAAGACAACTTAGAGGAACCAAGAAGCAAAAAATCTAAAACAGTGGCTCGAGCGGTGTAAGGAATTCTTTTGATGTTAAAATGTGTACTCTTAGAGTTTTCTTAAAAGCTTTATTATAGAAAGCGTAAAAAGAAGAAGAAACCTCTTCATGACTATAAGTTTCGCTGTGAACAATGTAAGAAACCCTTTGTGCTTGAAGATTCTTATCAAGCACATTTGAGAGTTCATCAAGGTCTGCCACGTTACAGGTACTCTGATTATAGGAAAAATGTTCTTCTGTTTGCCAGATTTTCAGTTCTTTTTTTATTTTTCGAAATACCTATATAGTTGCAATATATGTTTAAAAGTATTTAAAGAAAGAACTAAATATGAATATCACATGAAGAAAGAAAGAGGTGAAAGGGATTGGAAATGCTCTGTATGTGAAAAAGGTTTTCTGATTGAATGGGATCTGGAATTGCATATGCGAACTCATACTGACTATAGGCCGTATATATGCGATATTTGTGGTAAGTATTATTCATTTAATTATTTAAATTCGCATGACTAAATTAGATTTACTAAATACTCCTTTCATATATTCCATTTTCATATTAGGGGACTTCTGTCTTTCTTTACTATACCAATGAGCTATTATGGGCAGAAATAGCTGCGTTCTTTTGTTTACCTTGTAACAAAGTTACAAATTTAAACTGAATTAAAATATTTTTTCCCGCCACTGGGTTATTTAATTAAAACTTGAACTTAAGTCCAAGTAACCATGATCAGCACGCCAGCACATGTACTAGTCAAGTACAAGAAAAGCTTTTCAAAAGAGCTTGCAAGCTCATTTATACTTACGACAGTAGAAGCATCAGGCACTCAGCCATTGAGACGCTCTGACCCCCGGCTATATAAAGCACGCCATTCGCCTCTGGTCAGCGAGCTCGACGAGTTAGGTGATCAGACATTTTACTGGGTGACTAGTGGAGCGCGAAATTCCCACACTAGTAAACCCTTGCACGCCGTGTGAATAATCCCCGTGCATTTTCTTAACATTTCCTTGGTACGTCGTGCGATTTTTCCCCGTACCATCCGTCCTCATCCGTTGTGTTAAGGTTAGCGTGAACCATCCCACCTTAACATTTCCTTGGTACGTCGTGTGATTTTTCCCCGTACTACCCGTCCTCATCCGTTGTGTTAAGGTTAGCGTTAACCATCCCGCCTTAACATTTAATTGGTACGTCGTGTGATTTTTCCCCGTACCTTCCATCCTCATCAAATATTTTCTTGATACGTCACCGTCTCCCACTCAGGTTATTCTAGTGTTGAATTCAGAATTATTAGCATAGTGGTAAGCCGTATGAAGTTCCCCTTTACCACTACCTAGTTTTCAGTATGGGATATATATTGAATTTGTAAGAACTAGCGTCTCTTTAGTATTAAGTTCCGAATTATTAACATAGTGGTAAGTCGTGTGAAGTTCCCCTTACCACTACATAGTCTCTAGTATAGGTGATAAATAGAACTAGATTAAGTTAGCTGTGTAAGCAGTAGGCTATTTTGTCAAATAAAGAATTGTTTTTATTTGTATTGTAACTGAAGGAGTTTCATTTTTAAGAAACCCTGGTCCGACGAGCTATCCGCAGCCATCCCACCGAAACTCCGTTAAAAATTTGCTCGTTGGGTCCCGTGGCAGCGTCCTAATTGCTGCCATGGACGTTACCTTTGCCGGTTGTGTTGGCTTCCTGATCGTAGGTTCACTCATTTTACTGGCTGTCAGTTGACTAGTCTCCAGGACGGTTGCACTTGGTATAACTTCTCCCTTTGCAGTGCTCAGCCTTTTATACACTGGCTGGACTTGGTCGTCTCGGTGGTAATACGCTTTCAGGTCTTTAACATGTACTTTTCTGGTCATACGGCCTCGCTCGTCGGTGATCTCGACAATTACAGGAGAGATAATTTTTGTAACGGTAAACGGACCTTCGTATTTGGCTCCTAGTTCAGCGAAGTAGTGTTTTATGGCAGAAGAGAGTCGTTGCTCCTTTCGTAACACAGAGTCTCCAAGGTTGGCACACCAGGGTCTTCGTCTCAGGTTATAATGATGTCTCTGTTTGGTAAATGCCTAACCATTTCAAAGATCTCTCTGAGTTTTGACACTTCTGTTGGGGCGAGGAATATTGATATGAGGCGGGCCCGCATGCTTCTTGGTATAAAGATTTGGGGAGAGTTGGTTCTCTTCCAAAGTTCAGAAAAGCAGGCGAATAACCAGTAGTATCGCTCTGGTTTGTGTTGTATGCTAACATTAACTCTGGTACGTATTGATCCCAGTTCCGTTGATCTTTGTCTACGTATTGGGTTATCATACCTTTGAGAACACGATTGGTTCGTTCGATCGGATTCGCCTGAGGAGTATACGGAGGGGTTAGTCGATGATGTATACCGAGTTCACTGAGAAAATGGCGGAATTGTGAGCTAATAAATTGTCCGCCATTGTCGGAAATGAATATTCGGGGGCATCCAAAGCGAGAAAAGATTCATTCTCTGAATGCTCGGATTAAAGCTGGGGTGGTAGCATCTCGGAGTGGTACAAACTCTGCCCACTTCGTGAATTTATCTTGGAACACTAAAATGACAGTGTTGCCTTTGCTAGATCTGGGTAATGGACCGATGAAGTCGGCACTAACAAATTCCCATGGTTCGGACGTTTCGGTCATATACATTTCTCCTACCGTTTTCTGCTGAAGAGCTTTGTGCCGAAGACATGAGTCACACGAGCGGACGTATTTGGCTATATTTTTAGCAATACGGCAGGCTGTTTTAGATATTCCACCATGCCCTGCGGTAGCATCGTCGTGGTTCTCTTTTAAGACTCTCTGTCGGAGGGGGCCGGGTACACATAGTTTCCATGGTGTGGTGACTTCGTCGTCGGTGTGGTTATAGGCACTATATATGTTTCGGTATAGGTTCCCATCTTGGAACCTGAAATCGGGGTGTGCAGAGGAGTTTTCTTGCACAGAGCGTAGTTTCCGCTCGTACCATGTGCATTTCGGGGTCTCGGGCGTTATGTTGCACATGGCTATATCGGGTATAGGCTGTCGAGAAAGAGCATCAGCGACGATGTTCAGCTTTCCTTTACTGTAACGGATTTCATAGTCATGCTGCTGTAACTCAAGAGCCCAGCGAGCTAATCTGCCAGACGGACTCTCGACCGAGTTGAGCCATTTTAGTGACTGGTGATCGGTTATGATAGTAAAATGATACCCTTCCAGGTAGGACTGTAATATTTCGGTCATTTAGGCAGCTTCCAGCTTCCTTGCTTCCTTACTTAGATATTAAAACTAAACTGAGATATGGAAGTATAATGTTAATTATCGAATCGATTGCCTCCCCACAACCTTACTTTCCAATGACAACAATCACAGATGACCTGACTATCAAAATAAGGCTTAACATATAATATTCTTAAATTTGTGATGGGCAATAGTCTCGGCAATGAATGTGACCCATGAACTTAACAATATTACAATTTTACATATAGACGAAAAAATGCTTCAATTTTTGTTTTAGGAAAAGCATTCCGTGTCTACTGTCATTTGTCAGAACATATTGAGACTCACAATGAGACAAACCTTTTTGAATGCACAATTTGTGGTGCAAAATTACACACTAAGAAAACATTACGAGGACATATGGCAAGTGCACACAGAGTAGGAGGGATCAAGTACTGTCCTATATGCAATCAAATTTTTGTTCGAATGCACCGACTGAAGGTATGTATGTGTTGAATATAAACAAGATCATAATAAAAGCAGATTATTTTTTTCTTCAATTTTCTTTTTAGGAACATGTAGCCAAAATTCACTCAGATGTAAATATTATACTTGATGAATCCTTTGGAAAAAATGTCAAACAATTAGATGTGAGTGAATGAGAATTAAAATATTTTGATTGAAAACTTATTATTTTAATTTTGTCGTACTGCTATTTGAATTTGCAATCTTGCACGGTACATATACAAAGAATTGTGTTTCAGAATTAATTATGCTCCAGTCTATTGGACAAAATTGGGCTAAAATCTAGCTATAATGGAATATGGTACTAATCCCTTGCAAAATTCAATACATATTTAAATCATGCTATCGGTGGTGACTGGAACCTTGTGATAATATAAAAAACATGAAAAAATATCTAACCTTACACAGAAAATTTTATATAAACTAAGTTAATATATACAATTGATCCGTTTTTATCTTTTTTCTTCGTTTTTGAAAGCACTTAAACAAAGATATCGCTCTAATTATTTGTTATGGTTGCAAGAAAGTATCTTTGAAGCATTGACACATTGAGGCTTTGGTTTCTCCTTTAATCTATATATATCTTATTTGTATACACGAAATAAATGTATGTTTGATCTTTAACTATCAGTGCTGATATTCTGATACAGTGTTAAAAGTGCATTCTGTTATTATTTTTGCTAATGAAAATAATGGTGTCATATGGGATAAAAGATATTAAAATTACCCCTCGTCTGGAAAAATTTTCTTCCATGAATTATAAGATTTAATTAGATAAAGCGAATAGAGAAAACCGTTTTCCAATTAGACTTAATCTTACCGAGTTATGTCCATTTGTAAATTGGGTGATCTAGTACTACACTTCGACTAGGAAACAGTGCAGTACTACGTCTCACATATGCTCAAGTTTTTTCACAAAATTAGAAAATACACTGCACCCCCTGCGGGTACCCCATCGGGTAGCTGAATAATTTTTTCTAATTTTTTCTAAGTTTGAGTACCCACACCCTATACTTCGAGGTCAAATGGCTGAAGCAGAATTAAAAGAATTTTGAGAGCCTAATTCCCCCCCCCCCCGTACGCCCTGGCGGGAAAAAGTAGCCTATGTGATGCCGAACTGCATTGTGTAATAAAAAAATACCCGAACAAAATCGGCCGGTAATCTTCGGAGGAGATAGGTGCAATGGGTTTTCAATATGTATGGAGAATTCCTCTTTTATTTTTACGATGTTCAGCCCCCTTTAACTCCCTCTCCTCTTGCCCCACAAACTTGCAACTATCTTACTCACCTAATTGATATCTTTCATTTAATATCTTAGCCAATCATCTACGATGCTTGGTTGAGAAAATATAGCCGCTTGAATTTGAAACTTTGAACTCCGCCCCTCCCGCAAAAATGAATAGCACCAAAAGATGCCGCATAACGGGATCTACTTAAATATCAACTGTGGGAAGTGTTTTTTTTTTTTTAATTACCCCCTCCATTTTCGAAATTGAAAAGTACCCTATCTAATAGCCAATTAAGATTCGAGTCCAATGACATATAAATGGTTGTCGTAGGTTAAAAACTGTAGGAGGAGATAAAATCCTACGAAAACACGAAATCACATGTTACTTATACTGGTTTTTTAGAATGCAATCTCAAAAGTAAATTGCCAAATCAAACGATGACGCATAAATTTTAGTTCTACGGGTGCGCGCATACTCCATTTTATATATTTTGTAAAATTTTTTTACACTTTCACATTTTGCACACCACAGTTACATATTTTTATGTACATGCAAAATTGCGAATTCTTTCAAGCAAACCATAATCCCCTTCCCGGTGAAGTTAACAATATTTACCAAATCGATTCTATCTGTAATAACATCAGGTTTCCGGAATTATTATAATAGTAACCAGAGAGTGTCGAGAGTAACCCCGGGCCCCTCCCAAAACGTAAGCGTCCGCAAACAGAAAAGGAAACAACAACATATTCGTTCGTTAGGATGGGATTTGCAAAGAAATGTTTGAACGGCAGACTGCGGTGGCAAAATCCAGTCTGACGTTACGGATATTTCTGCACTTTCCGTGGAAATGTCGATTTATATCCATTTCAAATTGAATAAGGCGTGGGAAGACGGTGACTTTGAGGAAATTAAATTTTTAGACTATTTTTACGCTCTGATGAAGGGCAGTCCAAATATATTGCTGATCCGGCATACAAAAGTTTACGTGACATTCACATAAGAGATGGTTTCTACGATACGTCTCATAAAACAAATCTTTTTATGTTTGCTACCAGGCAATACGAGACGATGTTAAACAATAAGATTTGGATGCATGCGTACGTAAGAATCAGGAAATTCTTATATCGTTTCTTAAGAGATAAACGACAAATTTATGGAACATTAGGTTATTTGTTCAAACGCGAAAGTATATCTGTACTGAATGAGGGAACTTTTGCAGTAAATGACTGCACATCTTGGTTATGTTGATGTGAAGTTTTACAACATTAAGCAACAACGGCACAATTATTTGCAGATATTTTATAAGCTGCAACGGTACAACGAGACAAATAACTGTAAAAGTTTTACTCTCGTACCTATATACAAGCATGGGCTGCACCATGTGTGCTACAATTCATATGCGCTCTGGCACCGTTTATGTGGAATAAAGTTGTGTGAAAAACTTTGTTCGTCAAGACGAATGGCCGAAATACTTTAAACTACCGACATCGGTAGGCCATAAAAAGTTTGATTGATCCATTTCCACGGATGCACGCAAAGTTTCGTTGGCGAAGTAAAAGTTGCGCGTTTGCGCTTCAAACAATATATTTGCACGGAGCGTGCAGTGCATCGCATGGCAAAAGAAATAACGCACAATACTCATGAAACTCTAGTGTGCATTTGTTCCACCAAAATGGCAACAAATTCGCCAATACGCAGCTAATTGCGGACGCCACACACGAAATTGTTGCGGGCGCTTCAATCGCATTGCTCTGTCCTCGAAGTGGATGAGCTCCGCACAACGAAGCTGTGCAGCATTTGTTTTCAGCCGGCGACGCCGTCTCGGTCTCCACATCGGTACCAGTTTTGCACAATCTGCCGGATCACGTGGAGCCGGGACGTCAGCGCCGGCAAAAGTATTCTGCAAATTGGCCTGGCCCAATTCCAGAGCAGGCCATTGCACCAAAACTTTTGGCGCAGCACCACCATTCCTTGACAGGGATAGCCCATTGATGTTTCAGCTTATGCCAAACGTACAATGTAGCCATGACTCCATCTTGAGTTTACCGGAGATCGCCGTGAGCAGTGCACGACATTGCCCGCCGTTCATCTCCAGTAACCAGAGAAATAATGATAATAACAATGATTACCTTATCAACAGTTGTGAGATTTTCAAATGAAATGCATCAGTCATCATTATTTACCCTTTATTTTATGTGAATTAGTTAAAATTACTCATAACTTTCGTTTTTCACGTTATCATGAACCTTGAAGTGAACCTGCAAAAAGAGAGAAGAAACGATTAAAATTACTTTTATCAATTTTATTAAATTTTGGGGGAACATCAAAATCAACAAACCTTCAGATGATGCTTTCTATTGAAGACCTTATCGCATATAGGGCAGAAATACTGCTTATCTTTAATGTGTATAGAAGATACGTGCATTTTTAGTGTAGCTCTCGTTTTATAGTTTTGATGACAAATATGACACTCATAAGTATTTTCTTCATTATGTGTTTCTAAATGATCAGTCATATGACTTCTAACTCGAAATTGCTTCCCTGAAAAATATTTTTTGGTATAAAAGCAGACGAAACAAGAAATATACATATATACATATATATATTTTAATTTCTTACCACAAATATCGCAGATATAGGGTCGCAAATCCTCATGAACTCTCATATGAATTTTTAGATCCCATTTACAGAGAAAACTTTTTTCGCATACTGCACACTTAAAACTTCTCTTGTTATTGTGATTTTTCATGTGATACTCATAGTTAACTTTAAATCCAAAACCTTTATTGCAAGTTTCACATCTGTAAAGATGGTTAAGAAATATAAAATCTTTAGTCAATGGCAGGGAATAAAACCGTTAATGAAAACCATGAGAAGAAGTTTTAAGTGTTTTAAATATTACTTCTTATCCTTTTCTCTGTTTTTACCTAAAAAGAGTAATGTCCATTTGCTTTTTTTTTTTTTTTCTAGTCTTTTAGTTTTAGGTGCACTTTGATGCACCAAGGTGTGAAAATGGAATATTGCAATCCATAAGAATTCAAATCGAATTGAACTAAACCTAATTTTCCAAAAATTTAAGAAAGGACAAACTAGAACTGGAGTAACTGGAGTGAATATATCCCAAAGACTTTATGTGGATGGCAGAATAACTCAATCTGTTATCCATTTTACCAGTGAGTGCATCGAGCCCTAGATCGATGAGTTTTCAACAGTTGAAGGAACAAATATCGAAGCAGATATCCAATAATAACAAAATAAAGATGATCTTTAGAATAGTAGATGAACTCAATCCAGTGACAGATGCTTTAAATGTCAAAGGTATGGGCATATGACTAAAAATTGTGTAAACCATGAAAGTTGTAAAAACTGCCGTGAAAAACATTAAACTTCAAGTTGCACAAGGAATAAAGCCTCATCTATAAATTGCCAAATGAGAGTAAAAAAAAAATGACAAACCTAAGAGACGATTACAATCACTTAGCAGACAGCAAAAATGTCCGGAATATCTTAAGCGAGTAGAGATACTCATGAACAAAACAGATTACTCTGTCGAATTCCTATAGAAACTCCTAACATGTTTAACCTGCCATTTTTAAACATCAGGAGCATAAGAAATAAATTTAATGAGCTTGAACTAATGGTTGCTAAAAACCTTAAGATAGAAATTATAGTACTTAATGAAACTTGGCTTCATATCAAATTATTATAATCTAAGTGGCTACAAAGGGACCTATACTGCAGAGGGGAGAGTCGAGGTGGTGGAACTGCGATATATGTCTGACAGGGAATTGAGTTTAAAAAATAATGGAGGTAACGGTAAACAGCGGCAAGAGGTTCAAGATCATGTATATGTATGTTGTCACATCGTAGCAGGCTCCTGTTTTTCGGCGATATCAACATTGACTTGCTGACTGAAAATAATACTGCTAATCAGTATCTGGACTTGCTTACCAATTATAACTTTAAGATCCTCAACCTAATTGATAGAGAACAACCAACTAGGGCCACGGAGACGACAGCTACGATAAATGACCATGTTTTTACGGATCTATCCGAGACGGTGCAGATGGATATGAATATGGAAATTACATCGATATCTGATCATAACGTAAACAATGTCACGCTTATTGAAAAACCATTACATAAAAAGATTATGAGCACTAGAATTATACCTACAAATAAGGGAGAGCCTACAAAACTCTCAACAAATAACAATTAAGGAGTTTTTACGCGTATTACAGGAAGATATATCGTACAACTTTCAAGAGGGTGAGAACTAGAAAAAATAGATGCATCACAGTTTTAATTATCGCAGAAATGAGGAAAAGGGAAAGATTGTATAAAAAAATGAAGAAATACCCTGAAAATACCGCGGCAAAGCAAAAATACATACACGCAAAGAATAATGTCAACAAGTTAGTTAAGAAAAATAAAACAAGAATATGTAGACAGGCAGTTCCAAAAAGCAAAGTATGACGCTAGAAAAACCTGGAAAGTAATTAATGAAATTATCACAAAAAAGGAACAGGTGAACAAAGATACTATAACAGAAATAACTTACTAGGGAAAAACAGAAACAGATCTTTAAAAAAATACCAATACATTTAACCAATACTTTGCCAACATTGGAAAAGTGCTTAGAGAAAAGCTGCCGGTTCCGGTACCTACGTCGCCGACAGAAATAGAATCCAAGATAAAAAAACTTAAAAGATGTTCTTCACCTGGCCTTGATGGAATCTATACAGAGAATCTCGCTATCGCTGCGGACATCATTAGTCCTACACTATCCTTTCTAATTAATCAAGGATTGTCAACAGGCGAATACCCTGACATCTTGAAAAAGATGGAAATACTGAGAATATTTAAAGGGGGTGATCGAGGAGAAGTCAGCAGCTATAGACCAATAGCTATACTCAGCTCGGTCGGAAAGATATTTGAAAAGATAATTGAAAAAAGAATAAGAAAATTTATAAGCAAATCCGGAAGGCACGATCTGAAACAGATCTCCAAAAATCATTCGATTCCTTGAAGAAGAGGAATAGCTAATAAACTGCTGGAAAGCTACCTAACAAGTTTACGCGAAAGTGCAGCATACCTACAGTGACCGGAAATTCCTACTTCAGGTGTGTTCCAAGGCTCGATCCTCGGCCCAAACCTATACCTATTATACATTAACAACATTCAGAAAGCAGGTATCAAAGGAGTGTATCATATCTTTGCTGATGATACAAACAACATCTACGGAGCGAAAACGGAGGAAGAGCTCCAGAGTACAATGAATGAGGATCTGGAAATAGACTATCAATAAATGTGGATAAAACAAATCTTATACTATTTAGACAACAAAATAAATTGGACATAAATCCTCAAATTAAAGTCGGAACACTGAGTATACAGAGGGTAAAGCAAATCAAAACCCTGGGGCTCATCTTGGATGAACAATTAAAATGGTGCGAACATATAAATTCTAAAATCAGTAAGATTATTCCGATGCTAGGAGCTATTAAAAAAATTAAAATTACCTTAGTCTAGAAACGGCTAATCTAATATATAATGCCTATGTACTGTCTCAGATTTGGTATAACATACTTACATGGTCGCAATGCACTAATTACGTAATGAACAGAGCTCTGAAAACATTGTATAATATGCCTCGACTAACACCCACAATAGAGGTATTTAGTAGAACCAACAAGCTCAATCTTAAGCAAATTGTCTTTGTGGAGAAAGCTAAGTTCATTTACAAACTAATACATAAATGCTCTAAAACAAACTTAAGAGTCACTACGGCGGCTGAAATTCACATCTATAATACAAGACGAAAAGCAGACATAAGAACTACAGCAGCTAGAACAGAGAGGTTACGCAAAGGACTTCTGTCCTTCCGGGAAGGGAACTATTAATTGATTAGTTAGCAAATAAGTAAAGCTGTCAAATGTGATATTGGCTATTGAAATATAAAAACCTTTACGCTTTTTACAACAGAAACAATACCTACTGGATAGTTTGATTTTTTTTAGAATTTTAGATAGTAAAATTCCTTTCGGCTGAACCGGTAAAGTATTTTGACCGGATCAGCTGTGTGTATATATTATGATAAGTTTTCGCCCTTCGCCAAGTAATAAGCCACAAACAGACTTCACTACAGTGAGTTTGCATTGAAGTTTGGTGAAACTATCAGAGCAAGCTTTCCTGTATATCATTCTTAATTAAACTGCATCAGATTATTTATATAAAACTATATAGGAATATTTTATCCCTGTAAATTTGGGTCCAGTTGTTATGGGAATTCCTGACAATTTATTTTAAAAGTGTACATCCTTAAAAATTCACAATCCCCTAAATATTTTAGCAGAATTCATAATAAATAAAAAAAAGGAATATAAGCACATACCTGTAAGGCGAAAGTCCATTATGAACATTTACGTGAGCGTTATATGTTCCTTCGTGGCGAAAATATTTTCCGCAAGGTTCGCAATGATATTTCCACTTAGCCGGTTTACTTGGCTCTCTCCTTTTCACTTTTTTTTGTCTGTATTTTAAAACAAAACGTGAAAAGCAACTAAATAAACACTAGAACTAATCGTACGTACTTTTTATCATTGCCACTTTCTTCTGTCCACTCAGCAAATATTTCCTCTTCTGTCGCAGACTCTATCTGAGGTGTATTATCGTCATCCAAATATTGTTCTGTTTCTTGAGACTCTTCATCTATATAATCATCAATATTTAAATTTGATGATTTCACATCGTCAAAAGTTGAAGCTTCATCCTCTAAGTATTCAACAGATAAGGGTTCATCATCACAGAGAACTGTAGGACAAATTTCTTCTGCCTTTATAAATTCTATACCAACTGCTGTAGGCTCCTCTAACACATCTGATGTACAAAATTTCAACAATTTCTCATGCGTCATATTAACTTTTAATTTAAAGTCGTAGAAATAACTTAACTGTATTTTGCAGCTCATACATATTTTGTAGTATTTCGGTAAATCCTCAACCTGTAAAATATTATTAGAAATTTTAGATGAGAGGCTGAGATAGCAAAAAGCATGAAAACAAACTGAGAGTAATCATTGTCCTTACATATAAATCAGAAAACTACTCGGAAAGCGGATTTTTGTCAATGTTTTAATCATTGATAAGTGGTGGAAACTGATATTAGAATTATAGGTGAACAGCTGCTGGTCAATGTTATTTTTTACAGAGCTATCCTCCTTTCCACCACTCTCCATCTCTAATCTGATTGCTCATTTTTATATGAATATGCTAATAAGAGTCTAAATGAAGTACTTAGAAATATCAATTGTAGTTTGTTAGCATATTTGAAAGATGTTTTTTTTTTCAAAAAGTCGCTCAACTCCAGGTAGAAAAGTTTTTAGAGAATACCTATTTCGCCAAACATGGGTTTTTCTTCCGTATTTATTTCGGTAATCCTGGCGTGTTCTCCCTTTTCCTCGGGTCCCCTTCAGTACAATATTATAGAGACTTAGCCTTCGCTTTATTTTCTTACTTTTTCACTGCTTTTTCCAATTTTTAAAACTTTTCTTGTCTTTGACAATCGTGTCCCCCAAAAAACTTCTTCTCCCTCTTTCTCTTTTCTTTTGGGTGCGTTTGGCGCGTATCGCTCTCCATCCGCGCACACCTCATGCTGCTACGGGTCACGTAGACGTGTGCTTAGCTCAGTGTAGCATATTGCTACATGCAATATGCTACGACCATAACAAAATGGAAGTTTCTACGGAAAGTGCAGAAATTTCCGTAACGTCAGACTGTATTTGCTCGCGTAGTCTGTCGTTCAAACATTTCTTTGTAAATCCCATCTTTACGTTCGAATATGTTGTTGTTGTTGTTTCATTTTCTGTTTGCAGACGCTTCCGTTTTGGGTGGGGTCCGGGGTTACTCTCGACACCTTCGCAGGTGAGATCCCGCAAAAAGGAGTTTTTAAAGAGTAACCCAAAAATTTTATAATTATGAGGAATGAGGTGGGCTGCTAACTTCGTCCTCAGTGCCGCCGTAACCGAAACGACACGTCGCAAAGCTGGGTGGTTACCTCCACGGGTAAGCGATGCTAATTTCGACCCCAGTGTTCCCGCACCAAAAAGAACACGTCGCACCACGGTTAAAATATACTCATAATTAAACATTTCCATATTTCGCCTGCCCCTCGTCTCAGGCAGACGAGCTCGTTTGGTTATACCGTCTCACTCGTCTGTTCTACCTTCCTTTGCCGGCCCCATCCTCCCATTTGACTTTGGGGGGCACAATTATCCAAAGTCCCTTATTGACCTGTAAAGAGAGAGAGAGACTAGGCGAGCCTAGACGACCTTCATCCTATGTGCGAGGGCTCCGGGATGTGAAGGCAGAATTAAAAGTTCAGCTTCTCATAGTTACGTTCATCTTATATGACTATATCAGAAAAAACTATATCACATCTATGCCTATCACTGCCATCCAATACCAAATGCAGGATTCACCAAACTTCACACAAACCAGCTGAAATAGAGTATCAGCCAGATTTTAAGTAATTTAACCAATCAATTATTATGGAGATCAAATACAATAAGCAAGATTCCTATGGTGCCAGCAGGAATCATCGGCATCAAGAGATGCAACTATCGCAAGTTGTACAAAAAACAACAAAAAAACAGTCCAAGGCCACTCAGCAACAGCAGCCACAGCCATTATAATTTACAAGGTTAGACTAGAAATTAGTTGCTTTAATCAAAGACAAATTAAGGAAATAATAAATTATGAGCTACTTGCATCAAAACAAGCCCTGCACGCACATGGGGCACGGCAACTGCCTCAAGACATCACCAGCAAAATATGAAAGTATATCCAATATGGTTAAGTCCAAGCTGTTGGTTGCGGCAGCACTGGCCTATATATTGTGTATATAGGCTTATGTGTATGCCGCTAATTTTTCAAGTTCATTTAGAGGATATTAGCCTAGCCACGTTTCAGAAAAAGTATAGCTGTGAAAGTCTTAAATATTGAAACCATTTATTGAAAAATTTGGGAGATAAGGAGTTTTAGACAAGGACCTCGAATGGTTTTCGGCTTCATTCAAGTATATGAATTTTATTTGATACCCCCACTTCTGTTAACAGTTTACAATTTTTACCACATCCTAAACTCAATAACTACATTATTATTACGAGAAAAAAAAATACCAAGAGATTTTCTAGCTGTGAATAGTTACCATGATTGCAAAGCATTCCTCAAACATTTCACCAATCTTCAGCAAGTCTGCTGTTTTTTCAGATGTAACTTTAATCATCGGAAGTAAGTCTTCCGTTATAGTCATACAAGCACGACAAATATTATCAATTTCCATGCCTCTTTTCGTATTTATTGCTTATTTAAAAATAAACAAATAACAAAGCGTTCCGAAACCCGAAAATATTCGCAATTATATTTTTGACTTTTGTTTTGACATGTGTCACATAAGTTTTTTATATAGCTTTTTTTTCATAAGGTTTGTTCGATGAAAACACCGTGTAAATTTTCCCTAAATTTACCCGGGGTTTTGTGCACTCATCGAACAAGGAGTGCGTTCCAAAACATAGCTACAGCTGACTTCAATCGTTTCAAAACTAATGAAACTGAAATATGTTAGCTGAGTTAACTTTTGTGCGTTATGAAGTCAACTGCAGCTATGTTTTGGAATGCACTCGGGTAAGCCCAATGTAATGACATTTCTCTGACAGTTCTAGCTATTTTTCTACTTCTTTTCATCTTAATTTGTGCTTATTTCTGCTCCCAACCAACAACAAATTGCAAGTGACAGTTCTCAAGTGACAACTGTGAAACCATTACCCCGAGAAATTTAGTGTAAGCACGGGGTAGCCCAGGTTTTTCAAAAAACAAGATAGTCTAGCCCGGTGTAGCCCGGGGTTTTCATCGACCTTTCGTAATTATTAAAACAAGTGCGAATGCTTGGATATAATTGTATATATGTTGGTGAATTAAACATTGAATAAATAGCTAATTAGTTATTTATTCAATGGATTTAAAAGGCAAGTTATATAGAAATTACAATAAACTTCAAGCATTTTTCAAAGTAAATATCCAGCGTCGCCGTCTTTTGAAGGCGTCTGTCATTCATTTGGACATACATAATTCATAAAAGTTGTCAAAGGCGCAGAGAAAAATATTAACGTCGTTTTCGATAATGTACAAATCTTTAAATCTTTTTTGAATGTATATTAATATAGTGCACATAAAATGGAATTTACCAATATAAATTTAAATAAAAAAGTTTGTCGGACCTGTTTACATATTGATAATAGTGAAAACCTTCACAATGTTTTCTCCAAAGAGAATTCGGATGAGATTGTCTCTGTTCCTGAAATGCTTGCGGAATGCTCCAGTTGTCCGGTAATTAAAATATGAATTTGACATTTGTTTAAATATTTTTAGATCTTTTTTACTTGAGTTTGAATCAGCAGGAGCTGGCAGTAGCTGAATGTAAACTGACAAATATAATAATTGTTCTTAAGAATTATGAACATAAATTACCTCCTTGAGGGGATGGAGGCGCTCCATTTGACGGAAATGACGGGAAGACTTACGGCCGAGAGTAACATCGTTGATTGGAGTCCAATAATACGAATACAAAAAAATTGCCAGCTAAGGCCACGTTCCTCGCGAAATACGTACCTCCAAGCCATAAAGTAGACTCTCTCTAATCCATGACAGCCCTAACTTGTAATGCTCTAAAATATGTGCAGTGTACTCATGTAAAATTGACTAATGGTTAATTTGAATAGGACCTCTCCGCCATGAAATACTATTCATACAAAAAAAAATGGTGTGATAATCTTAAGCTTGCTTTCGCATCTTCTCTGCTGTAATCAAATTCTTATGCCTTAACATTTTATTTTAATTTATCTTAACCGAATGACTACGATTTCCCAAAAAAAAAAACTCAGTTCAGTAATAATTGCATATGTATGTATTACTCACCTAAGCGTAAAGTGGTATTTCTTGTTATTTAAAACTATTTTAGTAGGTGTAGCTTTTGGGACGGTAAGGAGCCAAAATTAAAATTACTGAAAGACTTCCTGTATGGATAGGATAAGTAATATAAATGAGCACACTGCCTACAATGTATTTTAGTATAGATGTTAAAATAACTCTAATTAGATAGTAGTATAGAAGCAGGTCGTTCTAATCCAAGATTTAAGAGTAATTGTAAATTAAATTCTAAATTAACGTTAATGACATACACTATCAGTGTAACGAACATATATATATTTGGTATTTCCTACCTTGCACGGCAAACTCTTTCCATTATCTACCTTAAAGGCATTTGAGAAGAAATTCATTTGTTTATTGACAATGAACCAGCATAAAGTAAAACTTCCTTTCTTTGTAGAGAAGTCGTAAAGGCATGTGCAACATTACAGCCGTCACTGGTGGATTCTGCCACTTTGGCAAACATTTCGAATACGCATGGAACCTAAAATCTTCTGTAAAAGTTTAATACACGAAAAGAGAAGGTGGAGAGCATTCAAAATCTGTTGTACGAATGCCCCAATCTTGACAAACAACAAAACGAGTAAGCAATTACTTCTTTTTTGAATTGGGATAAATAGCATTCAAAGAGACGCGATAGTAAAATTCATCAATTCTTATGACGGGCTCTATTCTCCTTGTTTTTCAACCAATTTTCAAATCACTTCCAAAGGGGTGGTGTCACTACATACCATTTTAAAGTCTAAATTTAGCCGACTGCAATCTGTTTCGTTGATCGCGCTATTCTATTTTAATTTATGAAAGCAATTCTTTCCTTTCGCAACAAGACTAATTATAAAATGCAGAAGTTCTAATGTTTCCTTAAGCGAACCAAAACATCAAACCAATCCACCTTACGGGAAGATATTAAAAAAATTACAGATCGTTGTATTTGAGTTAAGGGCTTAAGAACGACGTAACACTCCAATTTTTGGCTTTTTTATGAAAGCTGTATGTTGTCTGAAAAGAATTTTCAATATAATCTCATCTTCTGTTAAAAAAATTAAAATTAATTTAAAAAGCACAAGAAATTTTGCCCTATTCTTACAGATAACAGAAGGAGATGCATATCCAAGTCAAATTTGCAGTAAATGCTTAGAAGTAGTGAAAATTGCCTACAATTTCAGAAAACAATGTGAAAAGTCTTACGATATCTTGACAGCTATAATTAACAATTGTAGAAATAATCAACAAAACAGTGGCGCGTTTGTTGAATCCAGATTCGTCAGTGAATTGCTTGTGAAGTCTGAGGACACGGATGCACAAACTACTGAAGTAATACTTTACTATTCCTGTGAGAAATGTGAAGAGAAATTTTTCAGCGTTCAACACTTAAAGGTAAGTATGATTGGCGCTGTTTAAACCGCGTAATATACCATAGTAACAATTAATAAGTTACTTTATATAATAGAAACACATTAAAGAGAGTCACAATGAAAAGAAATGTCGAATTTGTTCGAAAATCTTCACTAGAATCAATCTTGAAGAGACTGCTGATTCTTCGACAAAATGTCCTGAATATTTACAAACCGTAGATGATGTATGCGAATCATGCGTTGACTTCTATTCACAAACCGATGAGGTAAATAATTTCGAAGAAGATGAAAATAAGGACGGATCTGATATTCCGTGGCAATATATGTGTGGAGTATGTAACGAGACATTTTCTACGGAAGATCTTCTTAAAAATCATCCTTGTGAGGAGAATTGTGACACGTAAGAAGATAATTTTGATGATGCTGATAAGTTTAATGTATGACAGAAGTTTTTTTATTTTATTTTTTATTAATAAAGGTCAATAAAATCGGAAAAATCTTGTCTTGACGCAAGTTTTGAAGAAGCAGAAAATCCCCTTGGTGAAGAAATCTTCAGCATAACCAACAGATTAATAAATTCCGAAACGGAAGGATTTGATATTCGTGATGATTATCGTGATCAAGACGAATGTTCCAGTACAAGTGATAGCAAATTACTTTTAGAACTGAAAGGTAAGGATTCATGTTTCTAAGACTATATGACACATCAAACCACATAAATTTTCTTTAAATTGTGAATTACTTTTGAGAAATTTCATTATCTTGTGTTATGCAAGACAAACGAAAATTTACTGTTTATTAAGATATAATTCAAACTTGCAATACTCAATTGTTGCTCTTGTTGTACATTACATAAACAATCCATATTAATCAGTTAACGACTTTCTTGAACTCTTGTTTGGGTGTAGGTGGCCAAATTTGCCGTACACAATTTTTAATTTTATCGCATCGGCAAATTTAATATGAAATATTTCCAGTCATCCATAATAGTCTACCTCCATTATTCGATATCAATTTGCTGAATACCAAACCTCAAAACTACTAGAATACTGTAATCTTTAAAAGTCAGAAAATGTCCTTAAATCGCAGGCACATTATTAATTTTAAGTCAACCACAATGACTGCCTACTCTTCAGTGCAAAAAAAATGTAAGTCAATGCTAGGATTCTGCCTTACCACATCAATTAAAATTTAATTTTATTTATTATTTATTTATTTATTTATTCGTGTCTACAAAGCATCCACATTACACACTCTTAATTAAATTTTTATGCCTTTATCTTTTCTTTTTGTATATGTCATTCAATCCCCTTTCAGTCAACTTTGCTGGTGTAAGAAAGAGGTTGAAAAGTTGCTAACTCTGCAGTACATAATGTATATTTCAAACTTTCTAAATTTAATCTTCTCAATATAATTTATACAATACAGAATACTGTTGATAATAATACTTGTTATACTGGTATGTGAGCAGCCAGAAAATTCAGAAGCCATATTTCATTGTATAATTACAAATATCTCCATAAATCAAGGAATATTATCTAAGTTGGTTGGCTAACTTCACACACAGCTGTTGTGTCAATTAGATTATATAGTATAGCATAATAATATAGTCCTCAGCTCTTCTACATTTAGGCTAAGTCGTAATCTACATTCAAATTTGTTTATGACTACATTACATGTCTTTATAAAACTGAATATCACAGGATATAAATTGGGTAAGAAAAAAAGAAACCATCTATAAGTGTCACAGTCCATTACCACTGCAAGCTAACTGTTATATTGGTCAATCTTAATCACAAAACTTCTTACTTTGCTGGTGAAATTGTTCAGGTTCTGCAGGTTTGTATTCCATGTCCCTATAAGATTCCGATGTATCATCGTTACCGATCCGTTGTATTCCAAATTCTCATATTAATTCTCAGTCTTTCCAAAATCAACATTTAAATTATGAAAATATAAATTGAATTACATGTTGCCACTATATTTTCTAATCTCATAATAAAAAAAAAATCATTGTTGCAGGTAAACCAGGAAGCTCAGCTGGCATGATTAAAAAGAAAAGTGGTAAGAAATATAAGAAATCAGTCAGTAAGAACGGAAGAATACACAAATGTGATGTATGTGATAAAGTATTTTCAAGATCGACACACCTGAGACGGCACAGTCTGACACATTCAGGCGTAAAGCCATTTTCCTGTAAGGTTTGTAATAAAAGTTTCACGCGAATGGACCACTTAAACATTCATATGCATCATCACTCCGACATAAAACCGCATGTTTGTGAGATTTGCAAGAGAGGTTTTACAAGAGCAGAACATTTAAGAAAACACAAAGATTCACGTCATGGTGATAAGATGAAAACACCCAAAACAGAGTTCTGTGATATATGTAAGAAAGGATTCACTACTGTTAAGTACCTTCATATTCATATGAAAAGTCACACGGATCGCATTTGGGGCTGCAAAACATGTCCAGAGAAGTTTAAAACCAAACCAGAATTAACTGCACATTTAAAAATTCATGCTGCCAGCGAGAAACCATATTTATGCTCGGAATGTGGACTACGTTTTGTACGAAATGATTATTTGGTTATACATATGAGGCGACATAAAGGTGAAAAGCCTTACAAATGTAAATTTTGTGGTAAAGGTTTTCCAAGAGCCACAGATTTAACTGTTCACGAAAGGTAAGTAAATTTAAAAATTAGTTACAAAGTTAGTTAAACAAAAAAAGACAAAAAAGAAAAATATAAATTCCGGCTATGCTTTGTCAACTGCAGATACCACACGGGAGAAAAGACCCATTTATGTACAATATGTGGCAAAGGCTTCCAACGTGCCTATAATTTACTTGTCCATATGAGAGTTCATACTGGTGAGCGACCTTATCAATGTCCACATTGCTCAAAACGCTTTGCTCAGGGAAATGATTTAAAGGCGCACATACGTCGTCACACCGGAGAACGATTCAAATGTGAACTTTGCGGGGATGGATTTATTCAGGGATATCATCTAACTCAGCACAAACGAAACGTTCATGGAATCGATATGAAGTCACACATTCGTCGGGTGGAAAAATTCGTAACAGTAGTTGATCAAAAGCAACAAATGGAAGTCTTTCAAACTGCATGTCAATTACCGAAGCTAGATCCGGATGGAACAGAAAACTTAGGCGAAAATGCTAAGGAGCAACCGACAGAAATTGAAGAAGTGGAGGTGATAAAAATCGAGGAGGAACAAGCAGAAGAACTAGAATTAGAAACAGAGGTAGGTAGAAGAAGAGACTTATTTGTATAATTCGGATTAAATTGCATTGAAATCAACTTTTTTTTTAGGCCATTAGTTTAAATTCAGAACAAGCTGAAATGTTAGAAATTGGCCATGAAATTACCGTTGTAGATGGAGCTAGTATCACAAGGATATCTTATTTTAGTTCTCCTGAGGGGAAAGTCAAATTGGACTCATCGAGTGAATAGCCCACTAATTAATGAAAAATGTTTGAGTTATAAAATATTTAAATACAAAGATAAGGAGCTGTACAAAAACATAAAAAAAACTTTTCATGATTTATTACGGCATGAAAGAGTTTTTTTCTTTTTTTTTTTTTATATAATATGGATGTTATTTGAACTTCCGAACGGATGTCGGTGGAAAAGTGACTCTTATTTCGGCTAGTATGTGTTTACTGTATAATTTTAGTTAAGGTTTAATCTAGTATAGTTAATTCTTGGTTTTTTTTTTAAATAAATATTCTAACAAATACCAGAAGATTTGTGTGATGAATTAGTGAATTAGTTTGTTTTGATGAGTAAATTTAAATGGCGTTTTTTTTACAGTAGCCGAAACGAATCTTCAACTTCAGGATAGTTACGGGAACTTAATTTTACGTTTTTATATAATAATAAATAATTTCGATTTATCAGAAAAATAATAAATTTATGTGTATCCTCTTCTAGGAATCAGTTCGCAGAAATGCAGCATTAAGAAGGACTTAGGATTTCACTTTTGTCCACTTGAAGTCGGAACCGAAAAGTAGTCACGGTGACGGGAAAATCCTAGAGGCAAGGACAGTTTTTAGGAAGATGGACTACAAAATCATCACTGAACAAAGCAAATTGTTTTCGAGGTTTCCCGAAGAGGGTAAGAGTCTGTTTTTAGTTTATAATTTTGGGAGGCCCGGATATGGCATATAATCGAGTAACGCTTTAATCCTTTACTTCATCAGGACCCACGGCTTAGAGACATTTGTTACACTAGTTGTTAGAATTATTGATATATGCTCTGTTTTGATATTCGGTAAAGGAGGTGCGATCATTAGGCCCAACCGAAGCAAAGGCTGTGTGATACGAATCGGTATATCAAACGTTTTTAAGCAGAAAAGGTAAGGATAAAGCATGCAATATTTCTCTTGTTAGCAAGAAACCAGATTCAATGCGTTCAAACCTGAATTTGACAACGGCTGGAAAAAAATGCAAATAGTTTCGCCATTTCAGTCACCACTCCTTTCCGACAGGACAGGCATTCTAGATTATCAACGACATCTATTTATAGCAGAAAACCGCGTTAAGCATGCTGTGACAATTAATGTTACTGATCGTGTTGGCTGTAAAATTTCTATTTGGCCCATCAGAAAAACAAGTTTATGTTTGCATAACGCTGTTGACGTTCCATACTAATATCCTCTTTGATGGCGGACTCAATTACTTAGGTGGAAGAGTCTACTGCAAACCATAGTCGAATTAGCTAGTATAGTATAGTGTGAATTAGCTAGCACGTTCTACTCTTCACCACAGTTATAAATAATATAGAACTCAAGTAATGTTTCCCAGCAGCTGAGAGCTATTACATCTGTCTATTTATTTATTTATTTATTTAAAAAATATTAAAAGGTTACACATAGCTTAATACTAACCTATGTCTAAACACATTTAATGTTGTGAGACCCATGGTTACTAGGCCATCTGGGCAACCTCAGTGGTTAAGTACAACCGATTTTTTTTTCTTGTGAGTTTCACAGTATATATTCTGAGGATGTCGCAGGTGCTTATGGTTATTCCTGGCTCATCTATGCTTATAAACTAGATGACATCCGATTCCAGTATTATAATTGTGAGCTCATGAATCTGATTTGAGTCATATTTACTTACATCTAGCTGGTGTCCACTTACCAGCATGGGATCTTTAAAGGAATAAACCTAATAGCGGTGCTTCTTTTTGATACGCTATTTCCATTGTAATATATTCCTGTCTGGAAAATCAATGACGCCTTTATGTGTAGGGAGCTATACATGAAGATCTAAAAAGCTAACTAGGGACAGCATGAAGAGGGTCATATTTGAAGATGTTCAGAGCAATGGCACTTTATCCTGTCAGGAATTTTCATCGAGAACGGCGCATGAATTGCAACTCCGGTACCAGAGTATTGTAATGGCCGGAGCAATCAGATGTATGGCCGGGCGGTTAAACGGATGCTGTAGAAGGATAAGCGGCATACACATACGCCTATACACATTATGTGTAGGCCAGTGCTGCCGCAGCCAAGAGCGGTCCGTTTAAACCCCTCAAGGGGGCCATGACTGCTCAATGCATTTCGGCACGGCCGATTGCCTGAGCAGCTATTCCAGCTGAAACACAATGTGAGCGTCACGACAAAAACCGCCGTAAAAAACACTGGCGCTCACATTGCGTTTCAGCCTTTAATGTTAGGGGAGGTTCTTGTTTTTAATTTTGAGTCAGTATTCTTTGTTGCTATGTTCTATATTAATTTATGCTAATCATTATAAAATTGAAAAATTTCGATTTCCGTCTGCGTCTATGCTATTTCATTGATTTTGGAACGTGCTCTAAAATGGCCAACAAAAGTTCAGTGGATTGTTTAATTTCCGTGGACTGGAATGACATTTAAACAATCTGAACGGAAAGTAAAGGCGGAAAAGTTGCAAGCAGTTTACAATTTTTATAATAAATACTTTTCAATTGTTTGTTGTCAAATTAAAACTTTTAATCACAATGTCCAAAGCACATCCTCCTGAACTTAAAAAGTAAGTACAAGCTATAAAATATTAATGAGGTTATGTTGAACAAACGTTTACCGGAGTAACAATTAAAAACTTTCAGATTTATGGATAAAAGAATGATGTTAAAACTTAATGGCGGAAGATCAGTTATTGGAATTCTACGTGGATTTGATCCGTTTATGAATGTTGTAATAGATGAGACTATTGAAGAGTGTCGTGATGGAACTCGCAACACAATTGGCATGGTGGTTAGTTGTTGAAATTAAATTTCTTTTTTTGCAATATCCTCTAAAATTTCTTTACTTTTCAGGTAATCCGTGGTAATAGTATTATTATGGTAGAAGCCCTCGATAGGATATAAGACTTAAGCATTTAATTTTATAATATACCTACCTTAAAATAAAGGTTTGTTTTAAGCTCGTATCTTAAAATATGAACAAATACAAAGCATTTCTCTTCGAAGTCTGAAGCCCTATCCTAGAATGTAATAGCTTAAAATCAATCGAAAGTTTTATTCTGTTGTAATAGAGTGTGTTTTAGATTGTCGAAATAGTCTGTATTATATCTTAAAAGGTTCATTTACAAGCCCTAACTTAAGTTAGTATGCCTATGTAGAGATAGACAAAACGGATATTTTTGAAGATACGGACTATCGGATCTGCTTTTTTTAAAAGATTGAATTCCTGAACGCAGATCAAAAGCGTATCACACTATTCAAATTATATTGATGGTTTCGCTTCTAATTGCTTAATGAACGTACAGCATCGCATGAAATATGGAGGTGAAATTAACAGGCTCTTTGAGAATTGTCTTTGACCAAAAGTGCTAGTAACAAGTGAAAGCTTATATGATGAATAAATGGCATATAATACTGCTAACTGTTTACCCTTGCAATGCGCTTTTGCTCTAGAACACGAACTCAACACAAATGTTGATCCAGCTTATCTTAATTAAGCTTATTAGCATTCCTTGTTCTAAGGGTTTATAGTTTCTATTCGACTTACTACAGTATTTCCTGTCTGGTGCCGCTACTCAGCGATTGTTGTTGGACTTTGGATCAAGATCGACTTCATCTATTGAGCGGAGATATGTACTGAAACTTCCTCAGATAACATTAACAGACTACGCACTTCCATTAATTCAGTTATCAGGTATGTGTACGATATTTCAGTACGGTTGCATGATCTGTGTGCTTACACAGTGGATTTTGTTAATACTACCTTCGATCAACTGGTATCTTATACTCTACAATCTCGTCTTTTTGATTAAAATCATTCAAGCCCATACACCGGAATATATATTTTGCAGATTAGAGTTTGTTAGGTCCCCACGTTTCCCACTTAATCTAATTATCCCTCGTCATTCATTCAATGTTCTGAAAAACTCTTTGTTCATGCTACACCCATTTGCTCGCTTTTGATCTTGATTTTAATGAATGTCTCCCAACTAGAAGTCTTTACAGGTCATGCCGGCCTTACTCTTCGGTAACCTAATGCTCACCTAATAAGTTTTTATGTTCTTCATACTATGTCCCTACTTCGCACATTGATACACCCACCTCACACTGTTCGGCGTAACAATAGATAGTGCACCTGCATCCTCAGTTCCTATTTCAGATTAAGTTCTTTTTCACGAATTATCTTTTTAGAGAGCAGCGGATGGATATCGATCGAATTCGTTTTGTCGGCATAATTAGAGTTTAAGTTAAGTTAATCTTAGTATATTTATCTTTTTGTTTACACTTTGATCGCTCTTCTGCTCATTATTTTCCTTAAGTAATAATGTTTTTATACAAGGTCCCAACAGCCTAAGTTGATCATCATAAATAAATAAACAATATTTTGACAGTTGTGTAAGTTTGATGACCTTTCCTTATATAGGATCTATTAATTTTTCAAAATCAAGCTAGTGGGCGTAACTTTATTCAGAATGCATTCTCAATGCATTTTAGAAATTCATTGAAATTATTTTCAATGAATTTCAGTCTGCTGTAGACAAAGAATAATCCACCTGTAACTTCATTCCTGTGTATCGACCGTTCATAGGTTGCGGCTACTTTGTTTTATATACCAGTACTGCTCAACTCAGGAGCATTGCTAATGCGATTATACATTATCCAATTCATAGTGCTCTGTCGGTTCACGGTTATGGGTTGGCTCTGTATTAGTTTCTTATTCAGATTAAAGTTTCTTTAGGGAAAGTATTAGAATTTTTTTTCAAGGAAGAAATGTTTATAGGGATCACCTCGATAATTGGATAACATTTCTGTAGGTCTGTACACCTTGTACTTTTTAAGATACAGTGCATTTTGTGAAAGACGCATATTTTCTTAATCACCCTGTAACTTCGAATAGGTTGAGATGCCGCTTCCCCCTTGCCTTATAATTTTTTGCTTGGCTAGGTGACTACCATCACCTTCTGTCCACCTTGGACGAAACACCCTGTATAAATGGTACTATATGTATATTTTTTTTGGAAGAATGTTCACGTTTCCGCCGCTGTATTTCGTTACACATCAGACTTACAAAAACAGTATTTATACAACAAATTTAGGACATTTAGTCTTCTTAAAATTTATATTTGTCCGCAGGATCAACCGTTAAGGAATTATTAAAAAAACAATTTTTGGTATCCTTTAAATAAAGATTATGGCGGACCGCGTGACCCCCCCCCCCCCCCCCGAAACTAATAATTTACATAAAAATCACAACTACCCCACCTTTTGTAGGGTAAAGGCCTTATTTAGACTAGACTAAAAGAAAAAAAGTTAGAATTAAGATGGTAACAAAGTGATCTAATACAGAGCATGCAAGCATTCATATTCATATGGAAAACTAAAATCATACTTTTAAACATTTTTATTTATTTTTTCAATATTGACTATAGTCAGGAAAATGCATTCCTCCATGACCATTGGTTTCTAATGTCCTTTGTCAATTGAAATTTGCAATTTGGAATATCTTACTAAGCTTTGTTCCTAAAAATCACTCAGCGTTGCTATTTGAACTGAGACTATGTGAGATAGTTGTTGAATCGGAAAATTCCATTCGATCAAGATTATAATATTCAACAACTTTTGAAGGAGGTTTGCTTGACATCATTTCATTGACTTGACTTATAATCCATTTTGTAATTTTAATAACAGCAATATGAGCGGCGAACTGAAGTAATAAGCCTCCAAAACCTTTGTAAAGACCCGCAAAACCTTCAGTAGCGACTGTAGTTTGGTAGCAATCAATAGCACCTTCGTAATTTGTTAGAATCGCTACGACCGCATATCCATTGTCTAAATTATCAATAATCGTACGTGTGCCTTGTAATTGAATTCGATGAAGAATCGTTTCGAATGGATAGAATGCAGCTTCGGATGCTATCAAAGATATTATATTTGAGTAAATTTCTACATCTTCAGCATATGCTGCAACACTCCGGCTTCGTGCTCCTTTTTGTTCTTGATTGCCGCTGTACTTGTACAACATTATACGAGTGGAGACTCCTTTAATAATAAGTCTGAAATGATAAGATTTTTATTCTGAATATTGATTTTTACAGTGAACTTTAATTCATACCCGAAAATATATTTTGATAACCCTAAAGATACACTAGGACCAACTAGAGACCAAACAGGAAGCATCCTTCCTTTTTGTGGTACACTCCATGAAAGTATACGTCCGGCACCCTCCCGAAATACATCAAAAATTCCAGGTTTTTCACTAGCGATATCACTTTGAACAGTCTCAACTAGAGATGCAGTGTAAAAGGGCATTACAATAATTATGCTTGCACTAGAAAAATATGATTTTGGATTGTAATTCAAAGGAATACGTGGAAACATGTTAGAGAATACCATTTCAGGAGAATGTGTTGCCCAAATTTTTTCAATGTTGTTCGATTGTTCACTTCCCTGTGAAGAAATAAAAAATGATAATTGTCTATCAGCTAGGATTTTATTATAAATGCAGTAATGACTTAAAATACAGGAAGAAAGTGGTTCTTGGCTATAGAGCTCATCACAATGTACCATTGATGGCGTAAGTGTGGCTGATCGTACAGATTACATTAATTTGAGTTAAATAAATCAGAAAAAAAAACAATATTTTAAACATTTGACACTCCCAACTTTTACATAGATGGATTTAAATAGGAGGAAATTACTGAAGCAGGCGTTTTCTTGGCGGGGAAATAGACAAAACTTTTGAAAATAATGTCTTTCAGACAAAAATTTAGGCTATCTTAAGAGACCCGAGGTAACTTCTTCAATTCTGGGAAAGAAAACAGTAATATTTCTTTGATCAAACCATTCCCCAACACCTAATTGATATTACAGTATAAAACTAAAAAGGAAGTTTACGGTTGTTTATGTACAGACACGAGTTGTAATAGGACGACGCACCTATATTTAAAACATTAATCCTTACTTTGGCCAAGGCGTAACTTTTGATATTAAATCCTCAACAGCAAGTGACATTCCGCGAACAAGAAGACAACTTCCCAATCCTTTCCATAGCGTTGTTACACCTTGTCTCTGATGAAGATGTATTAAGCTCGGAACAAGGGTAAAGGGCTGTAAATGATATCTGGGCAAATAAAAATAGAAACGGTGATTTTCATATATTAGCTAATTGCATTTTCTTCTTACTTGTCTGCCTTGTGATGTACTTGACACTGCCTTCTTAATACTACAAAGGGATGACTAAGGAGGTTTTCTGTAATTAAACTTACAAGACCGACACTAGCACCCAAATATCTGCGCATGGAAATTTCTAAAATGTATTCAATATTTAGCACACATAAAATAATAATTTATCATAATTTTGTTTTGAATGCTTACCCTCTTCTGGACTCTCATAGGCTGGCTGGACATTTTTATGCTTTTGCAATGGGAGGGTAAGATCCCGTTCGGAACGGATATACCTGTAAATTGGCTCATTTGGTTGTGTACCTTTATAATTTGGATACGAGAAACGTGAAATCGCCTCTAGTTGATCCTCTTCCTCATTGGCATACCTATAAATTGGAGGATGTTTCCATGAAATTTACTTTGACACTACAAAATCCAAAAAATTACATTAAGTTTGAATATTCTTTAATACCGGCCATAGAAATTTCAAATTCCAGGACAAAAATACTTTGCACAAATTAAGTGCGCTTTCGTCAATCAATTTAAATTACCATAGAAAATACTTATTCCTTGTAGCGAGAAAAATATTGATAGAAGAATGACAGTTGACGTTTTGATGGGTTGACAGGTACATTCCTTGTAGAGAACTTGAAAAATTACGGTTCGTTTAAACCCCTCAAGGGGGCTACGACTACATGGCTACATGTACAGTTTCTAAAATTTTACACTAGGTTGCAAGCAGCAGTTAAGTATTTCTCCCTCTTCTGAATAATAGGGGATTTTGAGTTTGGTTTGGCGCTTGGTGGAGTGCAGCCTGCAGGCAATTCGAGCATTTCAAAGTTAAACAAAATTGCAAATTCTATAAATTTCAAAAAGAAAGGCTTAATGTTTATAAGTGGATCAACGCAAAAATATATGTTGGTAAGAAGTTTTTTATATTCTTTAGAGTTAAGTTTGAAAGATGTCTAAAGAAGAACGTAAAGTAAAGTGATTATTTTCCTCGTTTTATTCTCATTCATTATTATTATTATCATAAGTAGGATTTTTTTTTTCAAATGACAGCATTATTTTTTCACATGACGCCTACTCTCATTTGATATGTTAAAATGCTTTAACTTACGCAGCGAAGCCTCCCTTTTCATATATGGCTCCAGCATGTAGATAAAATTTGCCAGCCATTGCTCGTAAAATTTGAAGAGGCGCAATGAATAGTTCTTAGAGTGGCCGAACCCGACCCCACAAGCATATCTCACAGGTTTTGAGTGACCAATTGAGATTTGATTTGAAGTTTGGACTGAACAGGTTGCTGGAGGAATTGAGATACTGCATATAGGGATCGAGGTTAATGATAGATCTTTGAGCAAATGCGATTAACTCGACGACGCCATGTAAGTGTGGAGCATATCACTAACTTAAATTTTTAACATGGCCAGATATAAGGGCAGCAGTAGTACTCGCAAGAAGAAGTAGAAACTTGAATTTAAATTCATTTGTGTTAATAGTATAAATGATGGTTTCAGGTATATTTGGTTTAGTATAAGCCTATTATACTGGAATTCATTGACTTCGAGGACAGACCAATGTGTTTTTAGTGCCAGCAACAATTTCTGGTTTGGGGTTCTTATGTAACCCCGTATTGGTGAATTTGCAGCTATTTTCGTCGAACCAATGCATACTAGAGTTTCACTATTTGCTACAATCTTTTCGTTCTCTACGATAATTAGCAGCAGGTGAAGTTTATTTGTCTTTTGCACTAGTAGATGATGCGATTTCGAATCGAATGCTTTGATGAAGTCCTACAGTACAGTACATGTATTGTTATCCCCCCTCATACATCTCACGAACTTCATTCATAATTTTCAAGGGCTTTGGATTGTTTTTTTTTTTAAGTAGGATTGATTAGCTATGGTTGATAAGAGTGACCTCTCTATAGGCACTAAGTAGGCCTGCACGCCTGACTAAATATTAAGTAGTTATTACGTAATTTGAATCTCTTCCGCTGTAAGTACATATGTATAGAAGCTGACAGCGAAAAGCATCATCGGGTTGATTGCGAATCCCATTGCTAATTGAATCTGAACTGTTTGGAGAGGGGTGTATAAGAATTAAGTTGTATTTCCAGGATTGGAAGTTCACGTTTGCTAGAGGACAATCAACAATTTTATGATAATACACTAGGACACTGGCCAAAAAGAACTGCTATGAAATAAAATGGGGTAATAGGAATATCAAGAGTTGATTCCGAAGACAGCCCTATAGGGTGGGTCTATGATTAATTATATTTAAGCCTCAAGATTAGAAATCGATGGTTAAGTCTCGATGTTGAAGCCTCCCACAACAACCTTGGAAAGATAAACTGAGTCACTAAATTATTGTCTGAAAATGTGGTCCCTGCATGACAGTCAAGGAATCATCACGGGAGTTGTCATCCCAAGATTTAATGATCAGGGTCTTAATAATTTTTGAAATATTGTCTTGATTTAAAGTTTTCTAACCAAATATATTGCAATGCACCCTCCTCTATTGTTACGATAAAGTTTATGTGTAGGGGGATTTTGTACACATTTTTTTATATATGAAGGGTACTAAAGTGCGGTTCGGGATACATTGGGCGGTCTTAGGGCCGATTTCATAGTTCAAGTTTAAGCTTAAGATGTGGTTTAAACTCAGTTTATCTCTTCAATACAGTTTTACAGCGGTAAATTAAACCTCGTTTAAACTTAGCTTAAACCACTAAGATTGAGCGATTAAACTCAGTTTATCTTATGGTGATAATTCAATGAATTCAGATCAGGAAGATATTAGCGATGAATATATCGATAATATTTTTATGTTTTTCAACAAATTTCATTAATATTGTTGTTTCTTTTGATGAGAAATTCATAGTGCGTTTTAAAGAGTCTTTACTCATTTTTGTAGGCCTAAATAATTTTTTTTTTCACTACGATCACCGTTTTTTTTCATTACGATTTGCCGGAAAACTTGCAAATAATTTAAAACAGAAGCGACATTACTGACTCACAACAGCTTGTTAGTTCACAATTCCAAAGTGCTGCCATATTAAAAAAGATCAAAAACTGTGAAACTCGTTTTGGTTTAAACTCAGTTTAAACTACGAACGGAGTTTAACTAATCCTGAGTTTAAACTCAAACCTTGAAACCGGCCCTTAGTAATTCTATTCAAAATTTCTTGCACTAAGGAGCATGTGAAGACTTCGCATGGGAAATTAGTATATAGTACAGCTTGCGGATCGGAGATAGACTTATACTCTATTGATTACATATTTGGGATCGTTTTTTTTTTTTTTTTTTAATTTTATAAACAGATTTTTTTGTAAGATTTCTACAATAACAACACAATTTTGCAATATCACGTACCGAAAGTAACAGTTTTCTTTTTTTCGACAACCTTACTTGTTCTTTCAGGCTACCACTTTTAAATTTGTCCGAAATTGTTTAGGTTTTTGAGAATATTTTAATACTCCTTTTGATAGTCCTACTTGTACAATCTTAGAATATATATGAGTTTTAATAACAGTGCGATCTATCAATCCGATTCGTTTTAGGGAGGAGTTCTTCTTTCATGGCGCTTTGATTTTATTTTGGAATTCTCGGGTAAGATTTTCAAAGTCTGGTAGACTTCTATATATGTAGTTTCATGCAATATCGCTAGATATGGGCATTCGGATTTTCCATTGGATAAAATAATGTGTAGTATTTTCTGCCATATCCTTATGTGCACCTTTTCATGTTTATACAATAAGCGATTATCTTTCAGATGGTAACCAAATTTTCAAAATATGCGGCGAGTAGTTCTTATTCAACTCCCTTAAATTCGTAATGGGATATGGGGTTAGACGGATATAAAAACAAATTTTGATAAATGATGATAGGAGCTAACATATTAGGTGCGTTGCCAAACCACCGAGTATAATATTTAACAGCATCGCAGTGTTGTGAACACTTTAAGATCACGATCGTCTAGAATCTAGATTAAAATGTATTCAGATTTCATTCAATACAGATGAATGTTTCTAAAAAAAAAAAAACTCCCGAACAAAATTATTTAGAGAGAGTCTCTGACGTTCGAGATTTTTTTCGCCAGGAATTAATTGAGGCACGTAAATGTGAGATAAGAAATAGAACTGTCAACACATCAACAACAACATCTTATTTGATTACACTATTGATGAATTAGAATTTACTGTGAATATATGGTTGAAGTAAATTGTTTATTTCGCTTGTATCTAGCAGCACTAACGTTTGGTTATTTTTGTTGGCGACAACCAATAATGTACTTCTAAAAAATGAGATAATATATGCACGGTACGTCTCATATCAAGAAATATTTTAAAGAATATTTACAAAAATCCTTTATAAGACAAAGAATCGTGTCGTCGCAAATTGTTCACCTTGCCTAGATTGAAAACCGTCGCCTTATAAATTTTTCGAAGAGCAAATAATACTCTTCTATTGTGTTTAGCTGAAACATCCCTGAAACTTAATAACTTTCTTAAGGCTTCTATGTACCTACGATTAAAATTGTTACAAAATTCTAAAAATGAATTCTTACCTATTCTCTGCGAAGAAATTTTCACAAAATCTGTATGAAAGTAATCTACCAGAACGCTTCTTCTGTTTTCGTTTGTGAATGGCAAAGTGGCCCCTTTTCCATTCCTCTGTATTTTTTCTGACACTAAATTTACAGGGATCTGCTCCAGCTCGTATATTGCGAAATTGTGTTAGACACATTCGCTACAAAAACTTATCACGAACATAAAGAGCGACCGAGGATAAAACTTTGTTGCAAAAAGGTCTGCAGGAATTGAGCCGATAGAAGGGATGAGATGATGGCACCAGAGCAGATGAAATAATCCGGGAGGAATGAAATCGAACCCAGCTGTGGCTATCCGGACGCCATATTTTTATTAACTGGACGACGCACTGCCAAATTTTTGTCATTATTTTGTGAACAAGGAACAGGAGGGAGTATGGAAAGGAAATGTTCTCGGCCAGATGATGATGGAGACACACGTTGCTGATCCAAGGCCGGAAGACCAATTTAGGAAAGAAATCTTTAGAAATTACTTCCCACAGGGGAGGTTACTTAATTGAATACTCCTAGTTATGAATGAAGTGAATTTTGGATATGTGATAAGTGGGGACGGATTAATACCTACTAGTTAGGGATAATTGCGTTTTGTGGTGTCATAAGTGTGCAGTGAAGTGCCTAATAGAAGTAGGTAGATTAAGGAGTTTTTAGAATTGATGGATCAATTTTGATTTCTTTCACTGATGGCTTTCTTACAATAACATAAGCTTATCTACCTACATATTGTTTTTCAAAAGATAATTTTTCATATGTTCTTACTGAAAGGGGGTCGAAGAAGATATCTTTTACCTGTAAGCCATTTATGGGAATAAGTATGTACATACCTACCTACCTAGTATATAGTTTCAAGCCATCAGTTTAATATTAGAATTCGCTCATATGTTACTTTTCACTGAATTCTAAGAATTGGTATTACCAAAGACTATGCATATCTTTTCGATCTGGGGGCCTGCGAAAAGGTATCGCATACATAGCTCATTGACGTATATAGTTCAATATCCGCCATCATAGCACATTTTTTAAATAATGAAATCGATCGGCCGCTGAACCTTAGAAATGCAACTTCTTTTTCATGGATGAGTTCGAGAACCTTTTCTAGTTTAGGTAGGAAATAAAAAGCCACATCGTTCACATATGTACATACTTTCAAAAAAATTAATTTGAGAATTTCTTTGTTTCGAGGAGGAGTTCATTAGCCTCGACACAATGGCAACTATATAGCTAATATGTTTTTAAGGTCCGGATCTCTTCATGAATACCTGGAACCCTTTACAAATTATGTGCAGGACGATGAACTTACTGAATAGTGAATTTGTTATCAAATTACTAAAATTGAATAAGAAATGTTATATAGAGAAGTGAAAGGTAGTTGAACCTTTACGTAATAGAAATTCACTCATCGATAATTAGGTACCTTAAATTGCAAGTGAGATGGAAGTATGTATATCGTATAAGTAGGGATACATACTGCAACTTCTGATGATCCTGAGTAAATTATTTATAATTTAGTATCTTATATCGTGATTCGAATTCGAAAGTAGAATGGTTCGAACTAAAATTGAATTGTATAATTTACCATTATTGTTTTAAGTGAACAGAATTTTCTTTAAGTAATGGAATATACTAAGAAGAGGTTGGGAATTATGGAAAATACAACTCCATATTTTCATATTTTTTTAATAACCACATAATTATAAGCCAATTTCGATGAAATTTCAACAGATAAATTTTTGACCAACTATCGATTATATTTTTGAAATGTTTATTTGAAAACGGTTACACTTTGGGAACATGGATGTGGTTAGGTCAGTTAAAGCTAATGTTTAGGCTCGCTTTCATCTTTAAAGTTAATCAATTTACTACGTTAAATCGTTTCCCTTCTTATCTTTTCCATTGAATTTCATAAATGCTGCCATTCTACTTTAATTTCTTTAACAAAATTACTTAAGACAAACGAACTTTTCACTTCATTAATCTGTAGCGACACATTTGGCTCGAATGTAAGCTATTACGTTCGGAAATATTTGAGTGTTAACAGACGATCAATATAGTTTTGCAAAAATAATTTTGCATAATAATTTGAAATGGAATTCAAAATATATTGATTACAACAAATTTATAATTGTTGTAAGGAATGAAGGAGAACTATGGTATTCTGCGTTACTCAAGAGGGATATTAGAAATGATCTATTCCCGAATGAGCGATGGAAGCAACTGTCAGTACTAGTAAAGGGTGAAGAGTTAGTCGCGCGGGGAGTATATTCTTGTAGATCTTCAAACAGAATGGAAGAGATAACATGCACAATATGTGCGGGAAAAAAAATAAATTAGAGAAAAATTGTAAAAGTGGATCAGCGGGTGGAATTACTTCAAGTGGGAGATGTTACGTACCGTACCAATAAAAGCCATCTTTCAAACTGTACTCTAGTCAATCGAGTGTATTTAAAAACTTATCATGGTCATTCCTTTTTTCTTCAAAAATATGAAAGTAATCTCCTTGTAGTACTTTGTTTTGATATATGGGATTTATCCAAAATTGTTTCGGTCTATTATAAGGCCGCCGCCAGCGGGTTCATCCTACAGACAGTGCGTTATTAATAGTAGGACTTGTGCGCTTCCATCCTTTAAATGTTCTTCTAATTTTACTTCTGAATATCACTTAAAATAAATAACTTCTCGATTACTTTTCACTTTGAAATCTGTCACAAGCTCAAAATTTCGAAATCAGTAATAGAATTTTCTATCTTTTATTAAAGTTTCGGCTGATTTAGAGTTTTCAACGAATTGCATTAAATTTATAAGAAAGTATTACCTAAATACATTTGTTTGTGTAAGCTATTGTTACTGGTCGATATTACAAATGGAACATGAATTAGTATTGTGAAAAAATTAAGAGTTAAGCTTTGTTAAGTTATAAGATTGAAATGAGCCTTTATATGCTTAAATTCGATACAAAAACCGAGATTGATGATGTTTTTTTTTTCGACATTAGATTAATTCCCAATCAAAGGCTGGATTCTGATAAAATTGAAATGAAATGACAAAATGATTTCGAATGAAAGACAATGTCACTATACTATAATTTGGAATTCTGACATGACATGTATCTTAAATTATAGCAGTGACAATTTGACGATTGCGGGGTAATTGAATATATTCCTGAAAATACAGTAATAGAGCAAATTTTAATGCGAAGGCATATGCAAATTTTGTAACAACATTTAATATCTACTAGGGTCTTATAAACCATCAGTTGGACAAGATTTTCTGTTAACCATGCTACAGACTTCAGTTTCTAGATGCATAGAAGAAGTTTGTGGGGTTATTACAATGGAATCGCACATGATGTTAAAAAATTTCTAATTTTCGAAATAGTTCCATATAATTAGTTTTACATTTTTCCAGAAATTGGCATTCCTATACATATGTATGTTTACTATTTTTATACTTGCTAAGTGGGGGTATCGTTTGTAATTTTTGTATTAGAATATAACAAAAGTCACAGGCTAAGTGACGTCAGCTGCAAGAATTGTCATGAAAAAAGTCATTTGTCGTGTCATCCAGCTTTTTAGGAATCAACCTTTCGAAAATTGACACATTTTAACGCTAAATGTTACTTTTTATGCCACGGTATAACAATCGCATTTTCGAAAAAAAGTCACGATGTCATTATCATTTGTCGTTTTAATTTTATCAGAATCCAACTCCACCTCTTGCATTATTGATCACCGTAGTATCACTCGACACCTTGTAATATAAAAGCTGCGATCTTTTTGTGTTTGGCAATGTTTCCAAGCTTTAATTACACTAACCATAATATTTGGCCAAATTTTTACAACTTATGTGTAAATATTACATTTTTACAATGAATATAATTTTTAATTTCGAAACAAATGAGTCGAAACGAGAATTGTTATGAGAAATTGCTAAAGCTAATAAGAGTACAATGTACTTGGATAGAACTATAGCTTTCATCTGCCGTAGTATTTGGGGTCAACGCTACATATTAAGTTATATTGTAATCTGAAGCGAGCTACTATTGCGGAGAATGTCCACCACATTGCATAAAGAGTGATATGAGGCATAAGTCTCAAGATTGGATTCACATGACTATCATAAGATCCATTATTACATATAGGATGGTTACATAGTGGCACAGGGTGCAAATTAATGTGGTAAAGGCAATAAGAATGACCTGTTTAATCATCAAAAATGTCAGGCACACAATATCAACAGCGACACTGAAAATGTTGCTGTACCTTACAGGTTGTGGTAGAGACACTCGAGGAATATGCTTAATATGATAATGGTCTGAAACCATTTGGCATCGAGACCCTTATAGTTCCAACAACCCAATATAGTGGTGGGGATCGAAATTTCCTGACTATCCACAGCGGAGAACATTTATTATTCTCAAACACGTATGTGTCTAAAACTAATGTGTGCCTACGAGAATCTGATGTGAGCTTTTCAACAGTAGCATTTTTTTGGGAAAGAAAAAGTTAATGAACTATCTAAAGTTTTACTAAGCCTCCAGTCATCCCAGTAGTTATGTGGCGAATACCTACATATGTGTACGTCTAAAAGGTCCATATTCAAAAGTGTATCTGGAAGAGTATAACGGATTTCTTACTGAAGAAAAGAAAAGAGCTTTTAAGATACATGTTAACTAAGAATGCGCATTGTATTGGCAGGATCATGGATTTCCCCTATAGATTTTTGTGGCTCGATGATAGCTAGGCGTAGAATATCAACCTTTGATAAATTACTTTGTGAAACGCTAAACCTAATCAAGGGGACTAATTACTTTAAAGAGGTGTAGACCTGTGATTTTATTATCTTTTATCTCGCTCTTAACAAGTCACAAAACGACGATGTTTGTATTAATCCACGGTTTCTAATGCCTTATAGAGAAAAATTGTATAAGAAAGAAGCCTTATGATTGGAAGAATGACCCTGTTATCCCGTGATATTAAATAAGATTCATATGTTGAAGAAAGAAGTATATTCATTAGAAATTTCTCTCTTAGAATTATTTGGTTTGTCTTTTAGAGAATTATTAATACTTCCTTATTATAAAAGCAGAGCGATATGCAACACAATTTTCCCGAAGGAAAAGCAATTTAGGAAAGCCTAGAAAACTTTTCTGTGTACAAATGAATTGCAAAGTTAAAAAATTTGAAATGGAATTCATTGTTGAATAAATAGGAAATAACAGATAGTTTTTGGATTTTCTAAGATAAAGGGGACATTGTTGATGTATGTATATGTATATAATAAACAGCAGAGGGCCGAGATAGCTGCCCTGCGGAGCATCTGAAATATGGCCATGGTCATACTACAACAAGGGAAGTAAATCCAAGTGACTAAGCATTCGGTGACTAATTTTATCGCATAGCCATACATCCAACATGTCTACCAGCTTCATTGGTTGGGTTGTAAAAATCAACTAAATTGATTTACAGAATCCGTCTTGACGGATACAGAAAAAGTTCGCAGTGAAAATTGAATAATCAAAAATTCGAATAAATTGACAATATTCACTGCTACCAAAAGCGTGCTTTTCTGAACTCAGTTTTTAGACTCGGCAGCAGCGATGGTATATATTTTTGGAGTTCCGTTTTTACCAACTCAGCTATGACTGATTAAATTCATTTTCGTTAATGTTGTTTTAGATGAAAAAAGTTGGGTGTGCCCTTCTAAGTAGTGGCTTATTGTTTCTGTTCTTATAAGGGTTCGGACATTGTTACCAAGAAATAGTAATTTCTCATTACTTTTTTCTAGATGTAGATAGTTGCTATCTCAAACAGCTTTTAAAAAAATGCTCCTAAGTAGTGTTCATCCCGTCAGCAGCTTTCTATCCTGATAAACTTAAATAATCGTAATTGACTTTAAATTTTTATATGAGTATTTATAAAAAATGAATTCAATGAAGTTTGAAATTGTTTACACATGTATGTATGTACAGACAATTTTCTATACAAAAGTCTGTTGTTCGTGATATACATTTCCTTTTCTGTCCTAACGAATAAATCTCCATCCTCGCTAGCTCCAACAGAATCTACACTGTACACAGTATCCATTCCACAAAAGCATAGAACAGAAACAGCACAGGGATGATGTAAAAGGGAGCAGCTTTCAGTACGTGTTTGACTGAAGCGGTCTCCATTGGATCTCTGGTATTATTCTGCAAACAAGTCGTTAAATGAGAAACATCAGACGTTCTTGCATGGATCAGGCAAGTTCAAGACTACACGCGTCCATGCCTACAGTCAGCATATATATGTAGGTTGGCATAACGTGCCGATGCTATGATGAAATGGTGGAGGCTCCTCTACGTTTTGTTGGCCCGGTACATAAACGGGTAACCCCATCTGTGTGAAAATGTACAACAACAGAACACCACTCGGTTCACCCGGCTGCTGATGAAGTTCCCTTTTTTGACTGATGCAGATGTCAGCCGACAAAGTGGTGTATACGTATAGTAGTAAATTTTGGAAATATCAAGATGGTTGGTCTCGGTGGTGTGATCCTAGGGGGAGTCCTGTGATAATACGAGCTTTAGCTCCGTATGTCCCTGACACAACTATTCAGAAAAGCCGGTGAATCAGATTCGGAATTGGAACGTGCTTTACGGTCCAGTTTTATGGGTTCTCGCGCCCGAACTACACAGTATATCGGAAAATTTAGTACATGTGCCACTTGGTGTACAGCCCATTTAACACAACTAGGTCCGCATATGTGAGAAATCAGCTCCGAATGTGTCTATACTCTGATGCAGAGAGGAGCGGAGCGGTGGAGTTGTGCTGGATATTTTACTGCCACTGATGCAGGCAACGGAAAATTACTTTGAAGCTTTTGAGCTAATAAAATGTTGGCTTGGTCGTAAAATATTTCGACTAAGTGTAATATCACTTACGTTGAATAAATTTGAGATAAGGATAACGTTCCCCCTTTCTTTGGAGAAACGTATCCTGAAGGAGTGGACCGGACCGAGCAAGTGGTTGGAGTAAAAATCACGTCACCTTTGCAATTTGTAGAAAGTGTTTCAGACTTTTTATGCTGCTATAGCTTTGCTTTTTTTTAGAAAGTCATTGTTTACCAAGACAAAAATTGAGCAGAAGGAAAGGTTGGTAGATCTTATATATATAATATTTATTTTATTTATTTAATATAATAATATTATTTGAATTTATTTATTCTGAGAATTTAGGTAAAATGGTCATCACATTAGCTTGCAATCTCAGGAGATCGACTTTTATCAGCTTTTAATATTGATCGAAATAGTATTTTTACTATAAAGTCACTGGGATGGTGTAATTTGAATAGAAAAAAAAATGGATATAATTAAATTCTTTAACAGTGCTAAACTCTCAAATAGATGAGAATAAGACATAACGGTTCTAACCGCTCCCATGAACATAGAAGCTCGGGAGGACCTTGTGTGACAATATAGATTAGCTGACCGCTGATACAAGGCCATACAAAGTGATCTCACACAATATAGGTTCCACTTTAAATAGAGAAAGGCACTTACATATACCGAGAGGTGCGAAGAAATAGTGAAGCTCTTCCTAGAAGCTGATTTCTCTTGCATTTTTAACTAAGCAGTTACAGCCAATCATGCGATCGGCATTGTCGACTACATGCTCTTTACCTGGAGCGAAAGCTCCGCGGATGTTTTTTCTTCTTCTTTCAATAAGGTGAGACGGGCAATTGGCACATACAAGCCTTTTAAATCTGCATGAACAGGTAATATCCTCGCCCTGAACTTTAATATCAGAATTCTCTCTGAAAATAAATCCTCTTTCAAGGTTTTAAAGTCTTTCACCATAGAGTTAAAGATAGTTTGAAATTGTATGGAAAAAAACATTGGCGAGGCGAGGAGAAACATAATCAAAATCATCTTGCCTTAAAAAAAAGAGTAAAGGTGGCTCTGTTTATTATAAATTCTATATTCAAGCTGGAAAAAAGGACAAAAATCCATTAACTGGAATTATTGAATAAATAACTAAAAAGAAAACGTCATATCGCGTGAAAACCTAAGCCACTCGGCGAAATGTATGAGTATGCTGTGTTTGTATTCGTTTCGTCATGGCAGTAATGAAATCGTGACATTTTTATAATCCAAATTAAAATTGCTATGTAAAATAAACAAATATTTAGCGCCCCTTATTTTCAGATAATATTTCTTGGCGTTGCCTTTGCATGGCTCAGATAATTTAATGCCCATGTGACAATTCAATTGTAAACAAACAAACCGGCATTGGAAAATGTTAAATTTTTTGCCATGGCTGTTTATTTTTATAAATATTTTACTTTTATTTTACATAAAATACTATAATTAATTAGTAAAACTATAAAACTAGTTCCCTCAACACAAATTCTGGTAGTTTCTCCAGTAACACACTTCAACACTATAATTCAAGACTCCGGAGTCTCGAATATGTAAAATCCCGTTCACAGAACAATATTTCACTATTGTATCACACAACTATTAATTATAAATCATTTTTAGTTAGTTATTATTAGAAAATTTTCGAACTTCTTTTCATAAAATCTGAAATGTCAGAAAGAAAGGAAAAATTTCGAATAATGCCCAGCCCTCTTGTCATCCCCCCGATCATATGGTCTGACTGGCAATACACACGTACACTGTATTCGCACGATACCCCACTTATTACTTCTTTCTTCAATGACTGGAACAAGCTATTCGATCTGCACTAGAAAGATATTATGATTAAGGAATTCTGCGGGGCGAGTGGCCTTTGCACTGCAGACATTGGCGTAACTAGGACTTTTTCTGGGGTGGTCCAGGTCCCTCAACTTTCGTACATAAGTTTTAACAAACATATCTTTTGTGAAGTATACCAGCTCATGAATATTCCCAGCTTTTTACCGAAATTTTTATGCATTTTATGCAACATATTGATATGATGCCTAGAGCCAATGAAATTGCATAGATTAAAAAAACCATAAAGTTTCTAAAGTTAAAGAGAATAGAGCGAGTCTATAAGTTACAGAGCTGACAAGAAACATAAGCTGTGTTTTTGTGTGTAATTTGCTCTAGAACTCCCATATACTGGAGAGAACAAATTGTTCTGTCGATTGAAGCGAACTATTTGTTCTGTTCGCTTCAGTTATAAATCTTCAATGAAAATGTACATATCAGGCATTCTTTTTTTTGTTCTGCTATAATCTAAATTCTAGAACATATTTTCCGCTGCAGTATAAGTCATCAGCATTCAATCAATATTTGGATAACTAGTTAGTCAACATTCGGCGATCGAGCGATATTTATTGCTTATCGAGACCAACGGCGTCGAGTATTTTCGAAATAGTTTTAGTCGGACATTTGAATTATTGTGAAAATAGATTAGGACATAATGAAATTGGCGAATTGAGCGAAAGTGCATTCTTTTCTTTAATCCCAATGAACCCAAGCGACACTCATCTATTCCCTACAATCCACTCCAAACATGCAACGAAATTTAATTTTTTTTAAATCATAGGAAGTAGTATTTTTTTGAAAAATAAAATAAAATTTGCACGATTTTAAAAGAAAAATAAAAGAAAGTGGTGTCGTTTAATTAAGACTTTTGTTTTCCAAGGAGGGGTTCTCTCACGTATTAAGACGTATTAAGGAAAATAAGTCAGAATCCTCAAGCTCCATACACAAAACTGATACGATAGTGACGCCCTGCCTAATGCCCAGCATTTATTCCAAGTACCAGTACTAGGGCCCATTCTTCAATTCTTTTAAGTACTGGTACTTAAAAATTTTCAGGTACAAGTCCAGGTACTGGTACTTATAAGTTTCAAGAGCTTTTGAAAACTCAAATCAGAAATTTTGAAAAATCTATAGCCAGTTAAATAATTGGATGAGGTTTCCATTTAGGAAATATCATAAAATATCGTATAAGCTTTTGCTATTTTAATTTCTACATAATTTTGGAAGTTGTTCATACAGTACTTGAGTTTGCCTTTAGCAAAACAAATGTCACGTCAGATAATGATTGCCTTTGTGTAGCATTTACAAGACCTGCAAATGAAAATGCAAAATGAAAATCAACACTGTGCAGGGAAGAGAGCGGATTGTGGCAATTGTTGGCCAACCTTCTCAACAAAGCAAATCGATTCAGCATGTCAATTTCTGTCCTACAGTTACTGATATATTGCGCTAATTTCTTTCTATTTGACTGAAGGTGGTAAGATTTCTTGAGGCACCTCTATTATTAGAAGACGTATTTAAATAATTTACAAGAGCTGAAGTACTTCGTGTTATGGCGTAATTTGTAATAAGTGCGTTAAGTACCAGTATCAGGATTTGTACTTGAGAATTTTTTGAGTACCAGTACCGAGACTTGTACTTAAAAAACATTTAAGTCCAGGTCCTGGTACTGGTACTAATATTTAAGTACCAATGTACTTAAGTACTTTACAGGTCTGAAGTTAGATACACATTTTAGATCAATTATTTACGTTTTTATTAAGCACTAATAAAAAGATAGTTGAAGTAGTGAAGTAGTAGTTAAGTTTACGGTTGTTTTTTCTGCAAACTTATTTAGCACCTGTTGCGCTGTTAGTTTGGTTTTAATTATCTTATTTTCACTGTTTATGAGTGCCATTCTCGAAAACCTCTGGCCGAGCTAACAGTAAGACCCAGAGCTGCTTGCAGCTACTTGTATAAATTTGGGCAGAAGTCCTTATTAATTTCTGTTTTCAGTATTTCCAAATTTACAACAATGCTCTTGTTTTGGAACATATTGTTTATTATTTTTGTTTCAGCCTGTAAGGTGGATATGTCTACATTAAAAACATTTTTATAACTTTCTACAAATGCCCCTCCATGTTTGAGATCCAACTTTACAAATGAGTCAACTGACTGTGCCAAATATTGATTTTCAAACCTATGTTTGAAGTTAGTGATAATGTTGTTCATCACTTGGTTGTAATGTATCTTCCAATATTCGGATGGCCTTGTATCTGATGTCGTCTACTAAATTACTTTTTTCCTAAAGTGGACTTTATCAGAGTGTCTTTTGCTCTCTCCGGTTGCCTTCTCCTTTTGTCGAGTAGGTTCTAGAAAAATTTAATGTTTTTCTATGAATTTCTCGGTTTCTGAAGTATTTATTGTTTAGAGTGCTAATATAGTTTTATTCCATAATATAACGTAATAACAATATTATTAAAGTTCTTAATTGCGCAGTAAATATTTCTTCCTTATAAAGATAATCAGTCTTATTACTGAATCCGTAGGGATATCAAAGGTTATCAATTAAAATTGTCAAAATAGTTCTGCATGATTTCTCCTACGGATCACGCCTTTGTCAGAATTCAATGAAATCAGAGCAATCTCAAAATAGTTTTTAAAAATTTTAAAAAGATTTTAATAGGTTTTCTTGAAGAAAAGAGCTCATTAAAGCCTTTTCGATTCCGATCCGAACGGATTCAATTTAATTAGGCCTAAGATTGTACGAGTTAACGAATGTTTTTTGGGAGTTTTCATAATTTCCTAGGGGTACAGTCCGCATTCTGGGAGGGGGGGGGGGGTCCATCCTGGTCCCTACCTAGTTACGCCAATGACTGCAGCCATTTATTGGCTTATTATGCACCGATTTCTTTATAGTTCATCCACTTCCTAGGAAGAGCAGTACTTTTTGGATGAAGTTTCTTCGATGCTGGTTTTAAGAAGTATGAGCCAAAAGCCTGGAATCTACAATGTGCAAGGGAATCGCATTAGCATAGGACATGCTTCCGATGTTTCATCCTCTTCGAAACATAGCCTACATACCTCAGTGGGTGATATACCTATCCGATGCATGTGTTTGTTTAGTTTGCAGTGTCCGGTTAGGACTTCTAATGGTTCTGAGGTGATTCCTAGACAGCCTCAAAAGATCCAGGCTGTTTGGTGACGATCCTTTAATGAAACTTGGCTTGTCTTATCGCAAAATGGTTTCGGTCCTATGATAATGATGAATGCTTCTTTTTTTTTTCCAGTACGTCTGCGTTTTCATTCCCATCTATTCCTGAGTGTTCTGGCACCTATTGAATTGTTGGGTGGTTTTGTGCCAAGGTTTGTTAATTCAAGCATAACATTAACTTCGTTTTGACCTCAGACATGAAATGGCTCTCATTGCCGATTGACTATCTGTATAGTTGATGTAGGATCGGCAGAGGTTTTCGTATACAGCTAGTGATGGCATAAACTTCGTCCTGGAATATCGAGGCGTATTCTCCTAGGCTTTGATAGATATAAGCTCATGGCTTTATACTGTATATTCCTGCTCCTACTCCTTTTTCGGTTGTAGAATCGTCGTCGGTGTACCAGATTAAGGCTTCATTTCCTAGATTCGTATCTATTACCTCCAAATTACCAAATAGGTTTGGTAACTTTTTATTTTGAATGGCAGACAGAGGTTGTGTTTAACGATCATCCTGAGTGATATCATGTCCAGTATTGGATTTGCTTCTATTCGCTCTGTTATAGTGCGTAAACTTTTTGAGTCTCATTCACTATACCTATCTGTCCGGGCTCTGTACATTATTAGCCCGACCTCTTTTTTAACAACGTTGCTGACAGCTGATAGGTTCAATAGTGCCTCTAGAACGCTGGTAGACGTTGTGCGCATAGCACCATGTACACCTAGATAGGTCATACTTTGGAGTTTGTTTAGCTTTCAGTTGTTTTTGTGTATATTTGTATTAACATGCTGCTGCGGCATAGGTGATCATAGGTTTAACTACTGATTAGAAAGATATAGGACAAAATCCATTCTCCCTTCTTAGTAAATTAGTAACATTACCAGACGGGGCCAACGGCGACTGCAATTAACACGGTAGGGGCACAAAAGATCTTTCAGTTGCTGTGCCTAAAGGTCGGATATCCGACCCACACCCCCACTCAAACAACAATAAAACAGCCCTAAAAACTAGTTCAAGGCTCTTCTTTATATTTACCTTGTTATTTACTGTAAATAGCTTAAATATATAATCGTATTTTTGTATTTTCCCATTTTCAGTATTTTCTGGTGTACCTCAGAGATCTGTTTTTGGTCCTTTATTACTTAGTATAGATATTCTTTAATGACTAATTGGACTTAGTACGTATTCTACAGATCAAATTATTGCTGGTCGTTTCGAAATGCCTGAATATCTAATGTGTTACAATTTATTATTGGAGTTGCCAGAGTATTTAAAAAATCTCCTGCTTACTTGCCTAGAAAGTAAATCAATCAGAAATTATTTTTGTATTTATTCTAGTAATGAAATGGTGGCTGTCGCTTAAGTGGATGTATACAGAAATATATATGTATATACGAAAAAAGCCACTATGAACCAAACTACAAAGAAACCACCTAACTAACTAATGTAATCTTGGGTATCCGTTAACTTCTTCTGATACACTCCGAATTTATGAATATAAATTGCTAAATGGCCGAATCATTTTATACTTCACACAACCTGACACGTACACTTTGCAAAGGTCATTTTGTAGCTATATTCCAGGATTATAAGCAATTCGACGCTAGTATTGACAGCTAAAAACCCTTGCTCTTCCCTGTTCAATTCGGATATCATACCTTTTCGTGTCACCCAACTACCTACCAACCCTTGTAGTGAACTCTGCAATGTTCTTCTCCCTCGAAAAGTAGGCAGAGGAATTTCTGGTGTCCACTCACACCCAAATTTGATTTTCTAAAACGTCTCTACTTAGTACAGAAAGGTACCGGAATTGTATGTTAGCACACAGTAGTACAAGAAGTATACTATAGTATAGGAGGATGCTATATATAGGGCAGTACTATGTCGACAATCTCCAGGGTATCGATTTGCTGCCCGGGCGAAATGCTTTTCACGTCCTTTACATCTTACACCAGCAGCGTTCATACATAGCTACAAACGTGCATACGCCATACTATGCTTAACTTATCCCTATTCGTTCCCTGCTGTATATTCATATACACGCACTATGATATATATATATATATATATATATATGTATATATGTACACACGTGTATAACATACGCATATCCTTTTTGTATACGCCCGAGAGATGCTGGTGCTGGACTTTGGCGACTTATATTTTGTGAATATATTTAGAAAATCTACATATGAAATTGGATTGGATCAATACTTTATATACTTGAAATTCGGAGATGGTGGCAGGATGGAGAGGGGATTTAAATGTGTGGACCGTTTCGTATCCAGTCCAGCTAGCTGGCTCTCGTAGGGGACAGGGCGGAAAGAACACCGACCGACGAGCTTTCCTCCACTATAGTCAAAAGATGAGAAAATTAACCGGGGCAGAGGACTGACTCTCCCCATGATGACGACAATGATGTAGAATTGACATAGAAGATCGATGGGTTCTTATACTTTGCATACTCACATTATTCCTTAAAACTATGAGGAGGGCAGGATACGGGAAAGGATTTGGTCATGCATATGAGCTGATTTTTGTGGTGATTCATTAAGATTCATTCAGTTCAGTAAAGGAATATTTTTGAAAATACAAAATAATAAAAATCTTATTAAAGGACTGCGAGTGATTTAATAATTTAACTAGCGGTCATACGACTGACTTACAAATAGTTACGATGTTGGATTATCGAGAGAGTAACTACTATCGAAGAAACAAGTTTATGTAAAGTTAAGTAATCTCCATGGACTTCACCTCAGATCAAATATAACTCAATATGAAAATAGAGTCAATTAGTCTTATCAGAAAAGGTTTCTGGATTCTGATTTAATTGAATAAAAAAATAAAAAACAAGAAAATGGTCTTAAAATTAGGATTGCTTACTACAACAATCTGTTGCGTTCAGCACGTAAATGTTACAAACTTTGAAAATTTTCAAGAAAGTGTCATTGGAAGGTTTTTGAATGTATCTTTAACACCAAATTAATGAAGTATGTAGAAAATAATTAACTCATCAACGATCGCCTTACTTTCGGTCTGGACGCTCATCTGGTGACTTACCGACTCTTACAGAACGTTGGAACAGTAATCTGTACAATTTTAGTGAGTCCAAAATCGTTGCTCTAGATATATCAAAGGTTTTTTTTAGTAGGTACTTGGTCTCTCCCCTCCTTTTCTATTATGGAATGAATTTATTTTATCTGGTCAACTAATAGATGGCGTTACATCTCAACTTCTCTCTATAAATTCTGGTGTTCCACAGGGCTCTGTTATCTCTCCGTCTCTCTTCTTAATTTACATTCATGACCTGGTTTCCCCTATTTTTAATACCATTCATAGTTTTGCTGATAACAGTACCAATGATAGTACCCATGATTTCGCTTACTCCATTGATACACTTGCTGAATCTAGAAGGATGCTGCATGTGTGAGTATCATTGAATAACGACCTTGACGATATCCTGGCTTGGTGCAAAGCCAATCGCGTCGAATTCAATCCATCTAAGTGATTAAATGATGATCTTGTTTTAAAGATAAACAAGATCATCTTTTTACCACTGCCATTTCTTTTGGTGGAGCATTAATTTCTGATACACTGTCACTAAGCATTTTTGCTATTGATATTTACTTGTAAGTGAAGCTGGACAAATTACATCTTCTCTGTTGCCAGAGAAGCATCGAAATGTCTTGAATTTCTATTCAGCTCCTCGAATCTAGCGCTTCTCTACATGTCTATATGGGATCCAAAATGGAATAAGGGGAGGGGTTGGTTAGCTTTATTATAGATTTTATTCAAAAGAGAGCCCTTAAAAACTCATTCGCGATGTGACATTAACTTGTCATATCCACCTACTAGAGTACCGCCGCAATATTGGATGTTTTTCCCTCCTTTATCGCTGCATGATTTATCGCTGCATGATTAATCATCAATGTTCTGATGAAATATCTAGTCTGATCGATTGTACATTAATTCTTGCATGCAATACTCGCGCTGCTGGCCGCACTCATCCTTTGACCCTTCAAAAAACTTTCGGCCGTACTGTAAAATCCGTGATGCTTTTTTATTCCGAACTCTGCGAATTTGGAACAGTCCATCTTCAGTCTTTATAATCTGCGAAAGTTTAAGAGTGACATAATACATCAGAACCCGCGCTACTCACCTTATGTCCCCTAATCCTTTTCTTATCTCCTTTCTGCCATGCTGTGCTTTGCATCATAGGGTATCAATTGAGCTTTTATTAATAATATATAAAAAAAAATTGTGGAAATATTGAGAATAATAATAGTAGAAACAAAACACAAAGAATTTTAGAACTAGCATCAGCTCACGTTTCGTAAATTATTTTGGAATCATTTAACGCTCTACTCTAGGTACTCTTTCAATTCACTCCCAGTAGTGTATCTAAGTAAGCATCTATTCCTTAGTTTGTAAAAGTGCTTTCAAACCTTTATAAGGCTTGTAGAAGCCTTATGAATCCAAAAAGACATAGAAATTTCAATCCTATGATGTTCCAAAATTGGCTCATAATGTCTTTCAGCATCAAATCCCACTACATTGGGGTGTCTAAAAATTTTATTCATTGAGATGAATTTCATATTTATTGTTGTTAGGTGTCAGATCAATTTAAAACTTTTGTTCTAGTTTTCTATAATTTTAACAAAAAAAAAAAAGCCTTCTTCACCTCTCATTTAGAACTCGAAATCATTCAAACAAAATCTTTTACGAAATTTCAAAGTACTGTGATTTTGGACAGAGGTATACGTACCTACCAAGCTTTAATTCCACTTCATCTTAAGTACGTAACCATTTCAGCTCTGGTTTGGGTTAAAATGTAAAAATGAAAATGCTAAACAGGCGGAACAATTTCCTTGCGGGATTTTTGTTTTCGAATATGCCAAAGAAAATGTGAAAATCCTGTGTCTCCAAGGGCCTTTTCTATTACACTTTCACTGGGGATGTTTCGCTAGCCACATTAACCAATTTTGCTAATGCAAGTTACATTTGAACCCTTTCGGGGGCACCTTCATAGCTCAAGCCAGCTTAGTCCATGACAAAAGTTGCCCAGCATGACCAGCAAAAGCAGTCTTTGTGCGTTGAATACTTTTTTTCATCCTTTCTATACTTTTTTGCAAAATTGTTTTCTCCAAAACTTTTACTTGCCCCTTAGTTTTAAGGCATTTTTTCAACGCCCCATCTTCCTTTCCCGCTCTTTAACCCCATCTACTGTTTCAATCATCATCCTTTGTGTACTTTTTTAAGTATGCCCGGGGTAAAAAAGAAACTTAAGAATTGCGAGTTGTAGGGTAGGGAGAATGGTAGGCCAATGGGTGCTGCAAAAAGTTGTTCAAGAAAAAAAAAGGAAGAAAAAGCAACAACAATATAGTAACTCTGACACAAAAGGAATATAAAGAAACAAAGAAAGCGAAACGGGCGGAAGGACATGACTTGAAAAATGCTTTCTAATAGAGAAAAAAAAGGGTTGAGAGCAATTTTTGTTGTTGATTTTAAATTAATTCGATTTTTTCGCTTTTTTCTTCCTTTGTGTCCCATCCCATGATTACAAGTTTCCATGAATTTGGGTTTTATGTAGAGCGGAATGTATAAGAATCATCAACCGGAGGAGATGTGATCAGATCAGTTCTGTGAATTATTTTCGCATCGTGTGTTTGCTCTCCACGAGAACATTGTTCAATCATATAAAAAAAAACTAAATAAATTACTGAGCGGATACAATAAATCATTCTCTCATTTTTATATCTGTTGAATAGAAAACTTCTCAGCTCGATTTTTCTTAGTGAAATACAAATTGTTTTCATCTAAAATTTCTCTCCCCCTTTTGCTATTAAAATTCAGCACAGACAACGGAGGTAAAATGAAACAAATGAAATAATTTATTTAAAATTTATGCGGATGGTCAAGCAATTTCCAATTTCCCCGGATGGTACTGCTTACTCTCTTAGTGCTTTGACTCTGAAAGGGTCCACCTCCAACCTCAAACCTTGTCGTCTTGAATAAATAAAAAAAAACTTTCCAACAAATGTACATTTTTGGATGTCTCTTTCGTTGAGCCAACATTAAATATGCATACATGTCCCCAAAAGGAGTGAAGTAACTACACAAATTGTTTTGATATTACTCCAATCGGTACTGTCTTGTCAGCAAAAAGAATCAAAAGTCAAATAGAATTTTATACGAAAAACAATATTTTATAATATTAGTTTTTTAGTCAAATTAGTTATATATTTTACTAGGGGAACCCGCTGATAATATAGATGCCTAAATGGGTGGAGGTGGGGTGGTTAGAGATGCATAATCATCTGGCTCGATCGCGCAATTCCGTATTTTAGGGTTTCACTCTGTGTGTTTGTGCGCGCATACGTTCCTAAGTGTGGAAGAGTGCAGCTGTCTACGCCGCTGCGCCGCGCTCTCAGCCAGTGTTCATATATATTGTAAACAATGAAATTTTTGTATGGCAACCCTACGAAGGAGTTGCCCACTCGGTCCCATTTCCCTTTTATAAAAAGGCCCGTGTACAAAATTTCAGCTCTCTACGTCAACGCGTGAAGCAGTATCCAAATATATAGTGTAAAACGTGCACGTATTGAAAAGGGCAATTAAATTGAGGAATGAGCCTACTACATTTCCGGTTTAACTCTGTCAGACGACAACCAAACCTAAACAGCAAAACAGCAATAGTTTCTGTCCTCTTGTTGTTTTTCTTTCTTAATTGAAGTGAATTGTGCATTTTTGCACGTATTCACAGTGTTGCCATATTACTCGTTAGAATAGTAGTTGTGTATGTGCTTATATTTCTGAACTACTATTACTTGAACCTCATCGACAAGCTACATAGAAAAAAAACACCAGCTAAATATATATTTTGGATTTTTTGTGTCAATTAGGAAATTTATTTATTTCTTGGCAATTGACACTAGATACAATTTCAGATAGGCCCCGAACCACCCAGTGGAACATCATATTTCAACATCTCAATAACCACATTGATAATATAAATAAAAACCAATAAAAAAGCTAGATTGGTCTAAGACTAGTTCTCATGATACCCTAAATGAATACCCACCCCGTATGTAATTTCCTATGTGCAAGTTTGATCATTGAAATGGTTTTTCACGTATCCATATGTATTTTTATAATGGTTCGTCGGGCAGTAAAATGATTATAACCAATTTCATGGGATTCATATTTTGAAGAATTTTTGAATACCTAAAAAGTCTAGGACTGATCGTTTTCACAATTACGTAAAAATCCTAATGTTTTATATGGTAAAACCAAGAAAAGATTGCCCAATTTAGCCCATTTTTAAAATTACATTTACTATTTTTATGAAAACACTATGTACAAAATTTCAGTTCTCTACGTTGACGCGTTCTCAGGCAGTGTTCAAATATGTAGAGAAATACGAAATTTTTATATGGCAACCCTACGGAGGACTTGCCCAATTTGTCTTATTTTTTATAAAAGCCAATGTGCAAAATTTCAGCTCATCATTATTTCTAGGTGTCCATTTGTAATGGAGTGACAAACTTAGTATAGCCTATGATTTCATCATCTACTAGGGTATAAAAACACCAGCAAAACATATGTTTTGAATTTTTTTTTGTTTCAATTAGGAAATTTATTTATTTCTTGACATTTGAAATTAGATACAATTTCAGGTAGGCTCCGAACCACCACAACCCAGTGGAATATCATATTACAACATCTCAATATCTTTTCAATTTATTAGTGACGCCAGAATGCATGAACTAGACAGACCCATAGAATCGTCCGTTACATCACCGATACAGTGATTGATTAGAGCTTTTTTTTTACTAATATATTTGAAAGGATATGTCACATTGGGTTGAAGCAGTAAACATAGCGTATGCTAATCTATTTGCAAAAGGTTTGAGCATGTGCTAAACAAAATTTTGTATGTTTACTGGCGCAATTTTATAACTTTACAAGAGAATATTTCTTATTATGAGCATTTAGTTCCGGCCCAAAGGGTACAACTGCTGGAGTTTATTACGCTCGACAGAGTGTTGATCAGCTCAGAACAGTAAATGGGCTTTCGTAAATAGACCAAGGAAATATGTTACAGATGTTGCGGCTGATGATAGGCTGATCTAAAATGGACGGAAATAACTTGACGAAACTGTATGAAATTGACATTTAACAGTTTCTCTTTTAATAAGTGCGAAAAGCAAGAAAGTATTAAAAAGTTGAAATTGATTTAATTGATTGTACGTAAGTAAGCTTGCCCTAAATGAGCAGTTGCGTAAATAAGTAAACAGCAACCTTTAGAAGGTCGGTGCACACAGGATTGTTTTGGACGTGGGGTGACATAGCGGCACGCGAAAAATTCATACACACAAATATGTACATCCAAATACATTCGGAATTATTCTTTTCTATTCTAATACATATTCCTTGTTTCAGTAGACCAGAATTGCGGCACAGTAGGAGTCTGCGGCAGAAAGTGGACGCAATATGGACGTGCGGTGTCGCAATGTCACCATAGGTATATGTGCAGTGCTCAAATCTAATTAATAATATCCCAGGCCATAATTGCGACGCCGCACGTCTAAAAGACTGATATGTGCACCGGACCTAACTTTACTTTACTTACGGCAGTTTGATATTTAAACTTAACTGAAGTTTCCTTACGGACTCTTAAGCAGGAGTCAGACTGAAAATTTTATACGCTTAACACGCATTGACAGGTAATATCGAATGTATGCTTGTTGGTATAGGGTATGTCAGATTACCACCACACCAGACGGTCGCGACTCAAAAATCTGACGAGTTTCTGTTTTTGTTCGTGTACACGTACACTTGGGAGAGCGGAAGGCAGCATCGATGCCATTGAATTCTCTCGACTTAGGAAACGGTTACGCTTGTGCATGGCAGTTTGTCAGCTGGGATTTGATGCCATAATTTTAATTTCGGGGTTGATTTAGGTTATTGCGAAATCTGTTATCTGTATGTTGGAAAGCACATCACTGTCTTCCATCATGTCGTGTGCTATTAGTATCGAACAGAACCATATTCCTTTCCTTTCAGATAGCGGGAACTATCTAACGAATAACCTATAAATTGCTGGTTCTAACACTTATTCTTTCTTGGACTGGACTACCTCAGTGATTTAAATCATTCCGAATCTTTGGACACAGCTTAATCTGCGGTATTGTAAACGCCGGGATTTCGTAATTTAAGGACCCAGCGATTTTGTATTCCGGACCAAAGAATTGGAGTCTTATACGAATTTCTGTCAAAGCCAGTAAGGAAAAGCTAAAAGTTCCTGTAAAGAAAATTGTGAGTGGACCTGAATACAAACGTAAAGGATAAAAAAGATAATTCATCTCCTCGCAACAAATTTCGCGAATAAAGTCAAGATTGTTCAAGTAATCCAAACAATGATTTTCATCGAATTCTATGAAAAAAAAAATACTCCGACTAATTCACTTTTAGAAATACCCAATTAAACCCAAAATTGGAAGAAAATCACATCTTTTTCCTCCGCCTCCATTAAAAATTGAGCCAACAATTTTCAACTGAAAACTCGAAATGTCAGTGGAATTCAATTAATCTCGCGATCAGTTCCGCTCCCTTCAGCAGTCATGGGGTGACAGACTTGAATGTGTTAATTGCCTTTTCTAATTTCCTAAATATGTGTCCGTTAATTATTCATCGGAAGATATCTTCGGTAGGACTGGCATTTGACATATTTAATAAGAGGGAAAGTCCATGAATTATTCAGGCACCTGTAATTTTCCATACGTGAGGCATGTTAATTACTCCCAGGTAGCTCAGTTCAACTCAGCTTAACTCAGCTCAGCTCGACTCAGATCAATATAAATTAGTGCTTTCGTTATTTCGGGATGACTGCTATGCCCGTATGGGATGGAAGATAGACGATACAACTGTGAGGTTTACATTTCAGTGATGGGTAGGTAGGGAGTAGTAGGACGATAAAAATAAAATTTTCAAGCTTTCGTCGAAACCTGTTGAACTATTTTCAGGGGGGTTTTGAAATTTTTAATAGCGTTGATTTTGTACGTGAGGAAATTCGTCCTTAATTATGGCTTATTCGTGTATATAGTTAGAAGAAGTTTGAAAACAACCACTATGACTAATTAATGAAAAGTTTGCATAGTTAATTCGATAAATGGAGCAGGTAATTAGTTCTTGAACGGGGTAACATTTTCAGAGGCGATTTGCATTAAATGCTTTTTATTGTATGTTTTTTTTTAACGTCATTAAAATCGTAAAGTGTAGATGAAATACAATTGTAATCTGGTTTAAGAGAAGAGATGAAGCAAAATCGTATTTATTGATCCTAAAATTTTTTGACTTTTAGTTGTTATTTTTCTTAGTCAATCGACAGTGCACAAGCCCATAAAATGATCTTAACAACGACACTAAATGTTGGTAGTAAATTTACAACGATGTCGACACACTTGTGTGTAAAATTATTCCGTAAGGAATCTGTAAAAATGCATTAGGGTTGTATATTGTACATAGTGTAAATCGACATCGAGTAAGATTACACAATAGAAATGTTAACCTGGCAACTTTTATGGTATGTTGAATGTAAAATCTCTGCTTCATAATGTAATATTGATGTGCTAGAAGGAAAAATGTTCCTATTAACGAGAAAATTGCTTTCATATATACTAAACGGAAGGGAAAGCATGTAAATTATTTCCTTCCAATCTTATCCTAAATAAGCTTTTCATATAAATTATAAAGCAACATTATATTAATATTAAATCAACTAAGTAGCTTTTTTTTAGCCTGAAAATAATTGTAGAAAATGTAAATACATATTAATATTATAGATACCATCAAGAAATATTTCCTTCCCTGTTGTGTTTTCTGTCATATTTATAAAATGTAAGTAAAGATCCCGCAAATTATAGACCAATTGCCTTTACTTTGATTTTTTCGAAGGTTTTTGAAACACCTACCGACACCCAATTGATGAAATATCTAGCGACTAATCACCTAATTAGCGATCGCCTTTCGTGCTGGCCGCTCTACTGGAGATTTACTAACATTCCATATCGAGCGTTGGAATCAATGTCGCCATAATTTTGATGAATCTCAGATCAGATCATTAGATATCTCGAGGCCCTTCGATAGAGTCTGGTATCGTGCTCTTTTAGCTAAACTTCAGGAATTAAGTCTGGATCCTCTTTTTTTTTTTTTTTTTTTTTTTAAATGGATTGAAATTTTTCTCACCAGCCGTTCAAATCAAGTTATATTGGACGGAGTTGCTTCTGACTGTTTTATAATCCATACCGGTATACCGCAAGGTTCTGTGCTCTCTCCTACTCTCATTTTTATTAATGATCTGCTAGCTCTCAATTTAAATCCTATTCATAGTTTTACAGACGACAGCACCCTTGATTTCGTGTACTCGTTCGACTTTAAAGCTGATTCCCGTGGGAATATTATAGCTGACAAACGAAGCCACATGTTCAGTTCACAAAAATACTCGCTTGAGGCAGAGCGAAAATCGGATCTTGTTTAATGCTTCCAAAACGCAATGTTGTCTGTTGTCACTTAAACGTACTCCAAAACCCGCTCAACCCATTTCCGTCGATGGAGAAGATATCTCGAATTCACCATTTCTTGAAATCTTAGGCATTGAAATATGCAACAATCTTAGTTGGTCCGATCACATTTTTGGTATTGTTAAAAACGTGATGAAAAATCTGGGATTCATTCAAAGATGCAGGAAATCAATCTACAAATCTCATATCAGACCTAGATTAGAATATAACTCCCATATTTGGTCAGAGGCTGGACACATTCAAAAGTAGGCCTTCCGGGTTATTGGCGATGACATATCAATAACAACTATTGATTCCCTAGAGCACCGGCGTAATGTCGGATGTCTGTCTCTCTTTTATCACTACTTCTATGGTAATTGCTCTGACGAAATTTTTCACTTGATCCCTTGCAGAATTTTTCCTACGCACACCACACGAGCTGTAGCCCTAGCTTACCCTTGAAGTCTTTCGGCCATACCTTGAAATTTCATGAATCCTTCATAAGCAGAACAATACAAGCCATCCTCTGTATAATTTAAATATTTGTATTACTCTGCATAAATGTTAAGTCAGATACCCGTTCCCCCTCCCGTATAATCTAGTTCTTGTCTACTCTTAGCAATTTAAATAATTATTCTGGTCTTCTGTCATTTTAGCCGGCTGCTGGTAAGGTCATCTTCTGTCTGTAAGACCTGTAATATTATTATATGTATTATCATTATATACATTCAGTCGCCATTAGTATTAATAAACTTTTTTGTAATATAAATAAATTATAATAGAAAAATATCGCTTAAAAACTCTTCTCCGAAAACAGCAGGAAGTCATTATATCAATTAGTATTTTACACATAAAAGTCCATTTCCATAAGGAAAAACTCTCAATAGTTCCAAAAATACTATGAAGACAGTCGTTACCAATACCATCCCAACCATAAATCGCTTTAGTTCATTATATAGCTGAAGGAAAAAAGAGTGGGATTAACTACAATAAATTAATTTGCCCTCATCTGGACGAGGGCGTGTTAATCGCCACTCTGCCTTCTGAAGTCTGAAGAAAGCGGAGGAGCAATGAAATCCAAGTAGGACCCCATCATATAACGACAGGACTAATGGCATCAAACTGATCTCTGATTATGTAAAATAATCAAATAACAAAGAAGCCACCACCAGCATAAACGTCCTGCTTGAGCGTTTAATTAAATCCAGAATGTGTCCCCGGCCATATAGCATACGCAGTCCAGAATTAATGCGTATTAGTATTAACCTTTTCTGCTTCTCAATTATCAACCCAGATCAGGTATAGAAATAACAAGTGTAAAACAGTCTTCAATTACACCGGGTCCTGTACTGTTGTGGTATCCCCCCGGCCATATAGGAACAGGAGAGACCAGACCAGCCAGCCAGTAGTACTTATCAGGCAAGCAAAGTATAGAGCTGCCCCTTACTTATAAGTTTTACTATTGATATTAGTCGGTAACTGGTTTACGTACGTGCACATATGAAAGAAACTGCTTGGAACTAAGAAGAATGTGATGGGCACGGTACGGGGGAGTATGTGAGAAAGGGGAAGGAAGTGGATATAGAATGCCAAAATTGGAGAGTATACATCCTAGCCATAACATAAATTGAGGTCGTTCTCTGTGTTGCGGCGGTCCATTGGCATTGGTGCCCCCTTTTATTTCTACCTACCTATGTACATAAAGTCGTCTCCACGAGACGAGTCCTTTCTCTTCTTAAAGATGTCGAGTGTTTCCCAGGATCAGGACAACTAGCCGACCAGTGGTCATTATATGATTTCATATATGTTGTTGTGTATATACATATGTTCGTATGTTTGATGTAAGTATTCAGGAGTTTAATGCCAGGCAAGGCAGGGGATATATACGTATGACCAAGCTGTTTTCTTCTTACGTTTGCAGCTTATCGGACTCGATCAGTTCCGATACCTTATCTCATTACGAGTGCACGTGCCTTGAATTTCCTTGATGTTGGCGCCTTTTCATATTCGCAAACATAATTTGAAAGCATGAAACGAAAAATGCTCAAGGGTGACAGACAAGGCCACTACTCCGGTAGTATGTGATGAGGGATGTCCACACACCATTACAGTCCACTGGTACTATAGGACCAAAGTAAGAGCCATAGAATTTCTGTAAACTTATCTTCCCTCCCCCTCCATTTTGGACAGTAGCTGAATGTAAAATTAACCAAGTTCCGTTTTTTTTTTTTTTTTTTTGAAAATTTATTTTTTGTGCATTTTCAATGGTTTTCTTTATTTTATTTGTTATTTCTTTTTTTTGCAGCATGTTCCGTCCTCTTCAAACGAAAAAAGTCGAAAAAAGTTCAGTCTTGTGAAAATTTGGAAAAAAGAAAAGAAATTTTGTATGACTGACTACCTCTAAAACAGGCGGGCATGAGAATAGACTGGTCGTGCTTAAGTGTCCTGAATGGACCTTGGTTCCTAATTAAAAGTAAGCAAACACTTTTTTTATTCGCTTGAACAAAATTAATTACCCTCTCAGTTTTTTACCCGGAGTTAATTTCCAATTTTGCACCCTTTGAATTTTGAAATAGCTCTTACCCTGCGCAGATTATGTTTACACCGATAAAAAATATTACTCTGTAGATACTTGCCTGTAGCAAGGGGCAATTAAAGCGGATATATCGAAAGTGAATTTGTTTCAAAATAAAAATAAAATTTCACTTTAATTAGCTGGAAATTGACAAAATCAGTAAATCCGTCATATTTTATAATTTTTTTGCCTTGAAGTATCATGACTGCTTAAATATAGATGCTCAAATGTAAACCTAGCATAGTTTTTTGTTTTCCTTTTACATCTAATATAGATTCGTGAAGGAGGCTTAGATTCGATGGGCTAAAATATTTCTTACACATTTTTAGAAATCCAACAATTTTGATGCTTCTTTGGCAACAACAAAAATGGGATCTATTCAGCTTTACTTACTGCAAATATTAATGCTAAGAATACTTATTGCCGGTGCATTGGAAATCAGTCTTCCATCAAAAGAAAGAAGTCGTAAAAAAATTATCTTGTTTTGAAAAGATGGGGCAGCTTTGGGTCTTACACGCATTGAATTCGACAAAATTCGCTGCCCCATGCGAGGATCTAGTGTAGGTCGTTATTCAATGATCTAATCATGCAATTTCGATTGACGCATGTTGTAAGGCAATGCAAATTAAGATTAAGAAGAGATACGGAGAGTCCGTAGTCACACCGGAATTTATAGGGCGGGGTTCAGGTGTAACACTATCTAATTCCACCCGTAATAGGCAACCAGTAATAAAAAAACCTTTCAATCCATAAGAGAAGAGGAGTGGAGAGAGTAAGTTCTTTAAGTTTGGTTAAGAGAGATTACGGTACCAACGTTCCATAAGAAAAGTTAGCCAGTCTCCAGATGAGCGTCCAGGCCGGAAGCTATATTGCCGATCATTGATGAGTTGATTAGTTTCTAGATACTTTATTAATTTGGAGTTAATGATAGATTCAAAAACCTTTGGAAGTATCGAAGTGATTCTATTTGGTCGATAATTTGAGAAATCGCTACCCTCTACTTTGTTTGGAATAGGCTATAATAGTTTACAAGCAGTTAGGAAGTTTCCTGTCGAATAAGACAAATAGACTAGTTTGCGCAGAGATTTAGCTAAGATGACCACAGCTTTTAATTAACAGAACTTGCAGCTTTGGAGACTTTGAGCTCCTTAAGGACCTTGAACACAACTCTCGTACGGATGAGGACACATTCACATGGAGATGCAAAACAGGGATCTACTTACTCGACTCAAGGATATAGTCTTGACATATTTCAACGATTTTCTCAATTTCATTCCCGAATTTAGAGACGGAATTAACGATTTAGTTTATTTCAATTTTTCTCTGCAATCTTCGACTTTTTCTTTTCGTTTCGTTTTCTTCGACAAACGATTGGTTTACATATTAAAGTAAGTTACTTCAGATTCATCATAACATCTTATGTATGTATTTGAAAATTCACATTTCAAATTGCAAAAATAGATGGTTTTCGAAATCATAATTGAAATTTAAAATTTCAATAAGCAGATATCGTCCTCTGGATGGGTTATATATGAACATTTTAACACTTTTGCATATCCATAAATTTTTGGGCCATCCTTACTAATCGTTTATACATATATGGTTTTGTTCTTGCTGTGAACTGAACATTTTCTGAACAAACACTTTTCTTTTTAGTAAGAATGAACCATTTAATGTGAATAAAACCCATTTTCCATATTTTTCATATTTAGATTTTTAAATAAATCTTTTTATATCCACCACTAGCTTTTGGACATCTGAGTTCACTGTAGTGTAGACAGCAGGCAGTTCAGAGCTTCATTGCTGTCCTGATGAGATCGTCCTGCACTGCTAATCGAAGCATGCAGTATGATCTCAAAATTAATTTACGAAATTTTTATTTTCGGCTACAAATCCAGTAACTAACCAGTACGTCGGTAATTGTCTTTTAAACATTGCACGCAGTAGGCGGAAAATTGTATATTATACGGGTCTCGAAACCCCTTGTTCTATTTAGTTAGAGTGCGATATGCAAGAATCATTTAATGTGAATAAAATCCATTTTCCATTCTATTTTATATCTTTAAATAGAGCCCAAAAAGCACAGAAAAAACAGTGTCGCACCCAATTGGGTGTTGGGCGCTTTTTTCATGAAAATCGAAGAGCAGATTTTGTAAAAAGATAGCCCAATTTGCGGAAAAGCACCCAATCTGGCATCACTGGTGGTGTGTGCTTTACTCGTAACAAACAGGCCTGTATATCGTACCGATCGAAGAACGCGAAACAAACTCTTAAATTAATAGGGAAACTAAACGTTGCGTTCAACGAGAAAATAAAGGCCAATAAATTAATGAACATTTTTTAAAAGCACGGAAAGCGCAGCAAACTATACCAACTAACTAAAGAGCTATTGGAGAGTATTTTACGAAAACGTAGATACATATGCAATGGAAAGACAGGATGGTAGCTGAACAGCAATTTCATATCCAGCAATGATTTTGGATGTGTTTCTATCGGATATGAAATTCTATTAAGGGATTAGCTAAAAAAAAAATTTCTGTTTTTCAAAGCAGTACTGCTGTATAGTGCAGCGGGACAATGAAGGTAATTAAATTCACAAGAATCCGGCAGCAAGCTTTTGTAAATAGGTTTTTACAAATAGAAACGTGGAATTTTGCTTTAGTAATAAAATAATTTTAAACGAAGAACTTTAGTGATGATTTCACTAGGACACGATCGGTTTGGAAATAGAATAGATTCTTATGTACTTGTTTAGATTGATTGAAGAGACGTTGTTGTTTTAAGTCTCTTGAACTTGGACCCCCGTTAAATCTCATGTATAACGAGAAGAAGCTTAGTTTAACTAACATACAAATTACATTTACATCGCTTATTGCCTGATTAATGCATATAGTTCGTTGAAAATTATAGGACCAACGAAATTCAAGTTTTTCTGACAGAATGCTTGAAAATAACAAATAAAGTTGGTTACTGTTTCTTAGTCTTTCGCGTCAATCTCTACATTCGAAATTATTTGCGTGCCTCATACTTAAGTAACCATTGAGGAACGATGATGAAGAAATGGGTTTACTTATCGTCAAGAGTTTTCTCGCTGAATTTTGGTTGAGTTTCTTTTACCAAATAACTTCGTTGTTGTTAGTCTCAAAGCGCCGCACGAGCGATACCCCGAAGAACCTCGATGTCATGCAAACTCGTTTCTTGGATTCTCTCAGTGAACTGTTATTCATAGGATAAGTGCCTTATATAGAGATGTCTTACCGCCCAGGTGACAAACAAAAGATTTCATCAAAACTTCGTCAGCTTGGAAAATTTGGAGTTGGCGCATTACCATTTCCATATAAAGATCTTCGTAGGAAACAGTTGCTGAAACTTGCGTTCCATTTTGGAACTATCTATATATCTATATATATATAGAGAAGGTCAGCATGTATTTTAGAGACCGAAGAACAGAGATGTTTTACATTCACACCTTGATGTTGATCAGCAAATATTTCTAGCGTATATGCGACATGAATGGAGTTTTTAAAGGGGGTTTGAAACAAGATATTTTTTATCCATCTCATTATTTCTCTGTCCCTTTGTGTGTTAGGGTTTCAGACTTCCTACTTTCAAGTTTCTTAAGAAAAAAACGCAATTTTCGTCATTGTTTTTTATTTATTATTTTTCAGTCATCTTTCTGCAACATTTCTTTTTGCCTGTTACGTCAATGTCCGTTGTGTTCCGTTCAGAATTTGAATGGCAATTGAAAGTGGTCTAATTCAGCTGTTTCGTTCAAATTTAAAATCTTAGTTTGGATGGTGGCATATAGGTAGTCCTTATTTGTTATTTGTAGCTGTTCTGACAGTAACCTTATACGGTATTCCACTATCCCCTATCTACACAAATCGAAGCTGACGCTCAAAGCATAGGATAAAAGAAATATAGCCCCATCTTCTGTTATTGTTGAACAAAGCTTGTCTTTACGTTGATTCAGAAGATTAAAGGAGTTTAGTGTTGGAGATAAAATAAAAGTTCTCTTAAACATGAAATTCATCCAATAAATGGAATCTTAAAACTTTTAATTTCTTTTCTTGCTAAATGATTCTAAATGATCGGCGATAGAATATTTCACATATAGATAATATTTTCAGGATTTTCCTGTAAAACTTCGCCAAACGTATTTTCATTATTACCTCGTGTTCGTGAAAGAAAAAACTTCTCTAAATTTTGTCAGCTTATATAGAAAGGTCAATGAAAAACATAATTAGAAAATTAGAAAATATCCCATAGCCTGACGGCAATGTTGTTTAAATTAGGTAAGTTTTGCTATATAAATACTATACATAGGGGCGAGTAAATAAATATATACATATATATGTATAAAAACAGATTTACCAAAATCCCATAAATAATATCACCTGCGCAGGTATCACTACAACACAGGTGCTTGCGCGTGTGTGTAATTACGTTTAGAGTATATTTCGACAAAAATTAAATTTAAATAGCGATCAATCACTTAACTGTATTTTAGGTGGGAAAACGTGTAGGTAAGAAGGTTCCATATAGGCAATCTCTCAGTCCTGTTTCATTATTACACGCACTTCCACTTTAACTACAGAGCGAGAGCATACCCTCGCCTGTTCGCCATGTGAGCATCACCGAACTACGTGCTCACAAACAACTATGAAATTTATCCAATTTAGTTTGCTTGTCAAGGGCCAGTCAAATAGATCTTCCTCGGTTAATGTACGCACACACGTGAGTATATGTTTCAGGAGCAGGACAAGAAGCACATCCCACACACGTGTGTGCGAAGAAAATTCAATTTAATTTCCCGAATCCAGAGTACATAGATAACTTGGGGGTATGTACTCTTCTAAAGTTTCCACGGACTTTCTTCTATCAGCCCACCAGTTCTCCAACGCCTCCTCCTCCACCCGGCCGCTCATGTCCGTGCATATATTATAAATTTCCTAAAGTGCGTTAGGTGAGTATGTTTATATGTATGTAGCTAGATTCTCCATATGTATATACATTCATACATACATATACATATCAGCCAGGAAGTTTCATGAAATCCATTCGGGAAACCGACTTTACTTTTCCAACAGTGCCCAGCATACCTACTTTCTCTCTAAATCTTGGTCCAGTATGGTGCTGCTGACGAGGGTGTGCAAACTCCTTTTTATCTTCCTCATCCTTATAGTTAATGGCCTCCTGTGAGTGGGCAACTTGAAAGCTGGTCCGATAATATATGGGTGCGTACACATGTGTTCAAGTGCGTCCACGTAAAGTATCTCATCGCAAAGATGCCACCCTTGACCCACCTTATTCTTATGCCAGATACCAACTTACCACCCACCCACAGTTTCATTCTGCCCCCAACTCTCTTCTCAGTTCAGGAAAGCGCGTTTACTTAGAGTCGGTCACAACTGGCGTATTTTCACTGTACCATTTCTGCAGGGTAACACTATAGCATCACTATACATTCATATATACATGCATATCTACAGATCCAGTTCAAGTATTTATGTATAGTTAGGGGGCTTCAGTGGTGGAAGCTTTTGAAGCTTCCTCCCCTAATTTAAAGCAGGAGCAAGCAGTACACAGCCAGCAAGATAGGAGCCAACCCCTTTTTTGTTGCGAACATGTTCTTCATTACTTGGACTAGTAGTATAGTCCTGGTCTTCGTTTACTTTCTTTTCCTGCTCCTGGATGGACATTGCGATGCCATCGTCCTGGTGTGCTGATTCCTGATATTGTGGACGAAGCTTGGGCTTTTGGGGGTAGAAATTTTCTGCTATCGCATCTCTGCTGGATGGAGTCGGGTGGCGGGGTGGCTGGTTGTTGGTGAGCTCGCGTGCTTATGTTACGCTATCAAGGCCAGCAGCATTTAATGTTTCTCATTTCCGACAGACCAGCTTCTGCTGGCATAACTGTCCGAAGTTGCCTACATTATCTTTATATCTACACGTTGTATATGTTAGCATTAATCGAGGGCTGCCTGCTACCACCTCCTCCTCCCCCCATCCATTCCGCCTAACTGTCCATCCCTTGTCCCCTCACTGACAGGAAAGACCTGAACTGAAGTTAAGTGGACTAGAGACAACGGCCGAGAGTAAATTATGCGTGTCACCCCTTTCGTCCGCTGTGAATTCAAACAAAAATTTACTTTCGGTTAAAAATTTTTTGTTCTGCTCTATCTGCACCACTGTCCTAGATATTCTTTCTCTTTCCTTGACTCTGGTTTCTCCTTAGCTTTTTTCTATTTTTTTTTTTTTATTTCTTTTCACTTGCCCATAGAGAAAGGGTTACTAAAGGGATGAGGTGGTAAATTAATACTACTACCTTACTCGTTCCAGAGTATATGATCCAAGTGGGTGCCGAGAAGGATGCTGGTATTTGTATTAAAATTTTCGTTTGGACTTTCTTTTAAATGGACTTAGTGAGTTCTTTTCTGTTTTTTTTTTTAGACTTTTTTGTACACCAAACCAACTTAAAGAATTGAAAGATAAAAGTGTGCGGTGGGGGCGGGTGATGGGAGCTTGGAGAATGCTTTCGGTGAAAGGCCTTCAGTCCTAAATGAGTTTTATCGTTATAAAAAAAAACATGAAATTTTAGTGAAAATGCTTAGGTTTATTGGGATATTGTGCGCAAGTTGCCTGGAAGTTTAAAGAATTTTTTGTTTTTGTGTGAATAGTTCTGGTTGATGAACTTTAATGTATTTTGGAAGTCAGCTTTGCAACCCATTGAAAATATCATAAAAGATTTTCCGGAATTTTTCAGGTTGTAATATGTAATCAATTATCTCGTGATTGTTGGAATGCCATAAAGATTGAAAAATGCAAAGTAAAGTAAGAAATAACGACAATTAACTAACAGCTTACTCATTTTATGAGACTGTAACATTATTATTAAAATAATTATATGATTATGACAATATATTATTTTAATTGTGGAATTTCAAAAAATATATTAGGTTAGGCTGGCTTAGGTTAGACTGGTGGCTATCGATATACCTACGATCAGACACACTTAGACCATCGATGGTCTATTTTGATGCAACCTCATCTAGACTCTACTTGGGGATGATTGCACAATTTAGGGGCTAAGAGTTAATACACATCACCCTCCAACTCTTTGACCGCAATTTCCCTCAATGCGTGGAAAAAGTAGCTATGAAGAGAATTCCTTTTACGTTTGGCAAGGTTGGGACATTTCCACAGCAGGGACACGGTCACAACCTCCTTCTCGTTCATACAACTTCTGCAGAAGTAATTGTATGAAGATTGCATTTGCCAAAGAGACAATGATTGGCAACAATTGTATCCCAGCTCATTGCGACAACGCTGGACTAGGCGAATCAATTATTATAGAATTTCTATATTTTCTGAAATTGGTTTAAGCTTGATTAAATATTTTTCTGTAGTTGTTTTTGAATAATTACCTTTAGTCTCAATAAAATATGAGCACTTCCGAGAGAAGATGACTTTAATTAATATGCTTTGCAAAAGGCAATTAAGTAGAGGAACAAATGCACACAAATGTGGGTAACTCATTTTTTAATGTTTTAAATCTTAAACAAAAAAAAAATCATGACGTAATTCTACACAAATCTTTCTTAACTCAATCTCAGGTGAAAGATTTTCTTTCGTATTAGGAATCAAGCCAAATTCCATAGGACTCGATCTTATTGGCTCAACTTTAATTAAGACAATTTTTCCTGCTATCAGAATTACATACTTACTTATGTACATTTCTAATACAGTTCTGATCAAAAGTGTGTATCCAAGTGTCAGGATAGTCATAAAAAATCGGTACAATTAAGTTTATTTTCTAAATCTTAATTGCATAGTTAGTTGATTTTGCAACTTAATTATCAAGTGGAAAGAATTAGGGGAAACACTGACGGTTCATTTAGACGAGAATTTCATTATCGCACCGTCGCGAACTTTATTATCAAAAAATCAAAAGCAAATTGAACTTTTAATTTATTCAGATACCTGCTGAAAGGACTGTGCTTATCTGATACAGAATTTTTACTTGCAGGAACTATTTACTTCATAAAAAATATAAATAAACGTTTTGAATGTAGTCTAAATTTTGTTTTATCACAGTATAGTCTAAGGCTTGGGCAAGTCTTGTATTCCCATAATCAGGTCAGAATAGCTTCTTTGGTCTTGCATCTGTTTACTTTGGTCACTTCTTCGGACACATTTCTCCTCAATGCTATTTAAGTGTTTCTGACGAAATGGTTTCTTCAGTTATGGGAATAAGTCGGAATTTGATGGACTATGGTTTGGACTATAATTATAATGGATTTGACATTTTAACCAACTACAGTTTTCCAAAAAATTGGTAACATGTCGGATCACTTTTGGGTAGAGCTTGAAAAGTTTTATGACTTTTTTCAAAAAGTCTCTAGTATACTAGTTATTATTAAATTTTATTCCATAAGAATTAAACAAAATTATAAGAAATAAGAGTTTTAAAATAATAAAAATTCGTAATTTTTATTATTAAGACTTCCGAAATAACCATTATTTTGAATTGTTATTTTTAACTGATATACAGAAAAAAACTTTTTGAGAGTATTTTGAGACTTTTATTTTATAAAAATCTTTTTAAAAGTCTTTCTTAATGCTTATTATTTAAATATTTACAGTATTTACGGTCTGATTTAAAAACAAAGCCTCTTCCGCTGTTTATGATAATATTTCAATCGATTTTATCTATACGAGCATTCATATAGGGTATCATAAGTATTGGTCTTTTAGACTAATTCTAGCCTTTTTACTTGCTTTATTTAATTTAATTTTTTTGTTATTTTTTTTTTTTTAATTTCCTTTTAATTAAAAGAAAAGCCATCTTGGGATTCGAACGCGTTACAGACAGACAGAGTCTGGACTTTTCTTAAGTTTATATGATATAAAATGTTATAACCAGCGGGAGAGGTTTTTTTTTTTTTTTTTACATTAGACCGTAAATATTTTATATATTAAAATAAAAACTATAAAGAAAGACTTTTAAATAGTTTTTTATAAAACAAAAGTCTCAAAAGACTTAACAAAATTTTTATAAAAGAAAAGTCTCAAAAGACTCAAAAAAAATTTTTTTTTGTTAAATAAAGGTCTGAAAAAACTTAAAACTTTTATTTCGTACAATAAAAATTTACCCTTAACTTTTCCTTTTAAAAATAAAATTTAAAAGTATTATTAAAATTTTCTTTTAAAATATGAAAGTTTCCAGTCGAACCTCACTTTAAAAAAGACTTAATTGAAAGTTATTTTCAGGCTCTGCTTTTGGGGAATCTCAGGGCATATTACGAAAAACTTATGCTATGCTGCAATTACAGTGGATTCTTTAGACGTTTAGCCAGCCATTGTTAATGGGTGTCCACTTTTTGTGTTGTATTGAATCCAATCTTTACGGACATGCATGGTAGACGATCCTTACGATTAACCGTATAATTTTCCGAAATTTCTAAAGTAGATACAAAAAAATTAAAATCGTATCAAGTTACCCCAGCCTCCCCTACTATTTATTATAAGTACAATTTATTAGCGTTCATGGAAACTATATCCCCCTCTACTATATCTCTCCAATTAGTTGATATTATTCAGGTTCTTTTAGTCCACAAATGGATTTAGAGAGATTATTGAATTCGGCAATTTCCTTAATCAGCCTTTAAAAGATTTTGTTCACTGCATTTATCCCTTATAATCCAAAAGTAATCCCTGCTTCCATTATAATACTTTAATAATCTTTCACAAAAGTTTCCGTATGGCTCAAATTACAAGAAGATTTATCTCTCTCCCTGCTGTCATATAATTAGTAAAAAGTGAAAATGTGAAATTAATGTTCAAAAACTATCAAATCTGAGTTATTGCCACACTTTCCCATGGGATAGAACTTAGGGCAAAAACTTTAAAGTTTCCTTTGGCAAAGAAAAGCCTTCCCGACATTATTTTTGAGGGTGGGAAAGTTTATTCCACTATACGTATGCCCAACGGCGTTTGGAGATTATGGAATGCGAATGAAGATTGTGATATAGGCTACCCCCGAAACAACCCCCCCCCCTTGCTGTGTTTACTTATATTGTTCCTCTCCCGCGCGCTATCTGGACGCCCCCAGATGTCCTCCCGTAGTAAATATTAATTTACAATTTAGAAACTACCCTCGTCGTAGTTTGCCGGTCTCACATAATTTATTTATAAAATAAATTCCAGTCCTAGAGACACTTGTAGGCGTGGTGGATATATACATACATATAGTAGGGAGATGTTGTTGCCTGCCTGCGTAGATACTGTAGAGGTTTTATTTATGTACCAGAGCTCCTCACTTAGTTTTCGGGAATATTGTGCGAGACTGCGCCTCCCAACAGAGGTGGAGGCTTTCTTGTTTAACGCTAAATGTATGCTGTGCAGTACCGAATTTTCGTACAGAACTCTCGTGTATGTAAATGATTCGTTAAAACTTCAAATAACTATGGCCGGGAAAGGTTCTGTGCGGAAATTATGAAAGGACTTCGAAATTTTCTTGTGGATATGGATAGGCTTCTATCAATTTTCCTTGGGCTTATCGTGACACAAGCTTAACGTATATGTATATATATATATTACATTTGCATGTACATAAATCCATACATAAATAACTAAGAACCTTAATTATCCAATTTTAATTAGGATTATACTTTTATTTTGGTGCTTCGGTGTATTGGTGGTTCTAGGCAGTTTAAAAGATTTTATATGTACCCTGTGGTATTTTATAAAAAAAATAATACGCATTTCTTAATCACCTTGTAAAGTGGTCTATGGCTCTGGGATAAATATAAAGGAGGCTCCTAAAAGAGAGGAGGCATATTTAAAAGCCGAGCACTCTTGAATTACCATATTAACACTCTGCGAAAGTTTCAGACTATACTGCACATGCACACTACTTTTGTGGGTTATTAGAAGAATTTCAACTAATTATAGATCACAATCAAATTTACGTATTTACAGCTTCTTTAATTCCTTGAAAGACATAAAGCAGCACTCCATCCAAGTGCGATAGCTTTTAGCATATTTTATAATCTCCAAATTGAGGTTACTTCACTTAAAATGGTTCTTCTACAAATTAGCCAATCTAATCGCAATTTCTTCTTGATTTGATCTCTAAGTCGATCTTGTATCGACCTGATCGTCTCCAAATTTTGTCGTTTGAAATTTAGCTTTTCTAGGTAAAGTTAAGGTTTGAACGCAAACAGCTATTCACAAAAATTTAAGATTAGCATGTGGGTGATCTTCCACGTTTATCAACCGTATAGTTAGTAGTAGTATTAGTAGTCACATTATGCGCTATAATGCCAATTAGGAATAGCTGGGAAAAAGGACGGAAATTGATGTCTTCTTTTGTAATATTATGCTATCGACGTTTTCAAATCCGTTCACTCTTTAGTATGTATATTATAATTGACCAAATGTTGGGGTTATATTATTATTATCATTAATCTTACATGACCTATTTGTGATATCTAGATCTGCGTGTGTATGTTTTTGTAATTAAAACACAGCAAGCTGATTAGAGCTGAAAAATTATATAAACATAGTCATCATATTGCCATTGATGGTGTTGTGGGAGCCGATCAGAAATATTACATTCCTACATATATATCAGCCATGAAGATAATTCTATTTTCTCTAAGAGAGAGACTTTTTTACTTTCTCAGTTAGGCAGGCCGCCCACCAAAGAGGCAAATTCGTCGTGCATGCACAACACACTTGCATCATGCTCGTCATCAAAACCCTCGAGAATACTTCACAAGCCATGAAACAGACACCCTCACTACCACATGACAGCCCCAACGGAGTCCTAACATTCTAAAATATTTGCAGAGTTCTTATTCAAAACTGACAAAAGTTTTATTTGAATAGCTTCTCCGCCCGAAACTACTATTCATACAGAAAAATTGTGTTGTAATAATCTTAAGCTCGCTTCCTAATCTTCCGAACCGAAATAAAATTTTATACCTTTTCTAACAAAATTATTTAAAAAAATTTATCTTAACCCAATGACTACGATTCCTCAAATAAAAACTCTCAGCTGAGTAATCATTGTAATGCCGCTGTGACGTCATGGGATGCCGTCGGCTGATGATATCGAATGTAACTGCCTACAGATTCGAACTCCGGCTGCACATACACACATGCAATTATTACTCAGCTGAGAGTATTGAGCTTAAAATGGTTAGGGTTAGTTTGTAATCAAAACTATTTTATTATTTTGTTAAGTAAAGTTAAGTAAGTGTAGCCTTTGGGAAAGTAAGGAACCAAGCTGTAAATTACTAGAAGACTATTATCCTGTATGGATAGTAGCTTAGGCTCTATAGCAAATATAAGGTCAATGTTAGGCACTTTTCCATAAGTATCAATATAGAACATTTTAGAGAACGGACTCTCAACGCACACATATATATTTCTGTTTCATGGCTTGGGATTCTCGAGGGTTTTGATCACATACAATTTTAAATGACATGCCGTTCACCAATGCAGCGATTGCTTGATGCAAGGGCACTTACTGTACTCATGCTGTAAGCATTTTCATTGGAGCATTGCATGTACAGCTTTTGCGTGAAGCATCGATATTTAGATGAGATATTCCTTTATAATTTCCTTTTGCTTCGGAGTATGCAGTGCAATTGCTCTTTTGGTGAGCGGCTTATTATATAAGTAGCATATGAGTAGTGCATATGTATGATGCATATGCACGACGCAATTGTAACTTTCGTGGGTGGTTTGCCTAAGAGTTTGCATTGAACTCTTGTTAATCACAGATTGACACATGTGATATGAGAGCACACTGTGAAATAATTGTTTTCAGCCAATCATGCTGCAATTGATTTCTTTCGTGAATATTCTACCAAAAACGTGCCTATGTATTAACGACATTGGGTTCTGGATTCGAGCCCAACAATGAATGATCAAGACAGATGGGAGCAGTATTTTTACTTAAAATTGATTATGATCCTATAATTTGCGATTGAAATTTCACTCTTTGGTTGGGGGCCTACTTAAAATTGTAGGTTCGATTACATCAAAAACAAAATAATTTTTACATCAGTTATTATGTCCCACGAGATATTTAAGGGTGTAAAAAAAAAGAGATAAAAAACCATCCCTACAGTGTTCAGATTGAGTTCCACCAGATTGTAAGAATTTCTCTTCAACCTTCTAATTTAACTAAATCCCATAACCGTTATGTTGTATTGGTTCATTTCTCTGAGGACCTCCCATTCGATGGTACAGTTGACACCACATTCCATTGTTAAAATCTCGTCCTTTTCCAAAAAGTCAAAGTCTTTATTGTTACATCAGATCGGATCCGAGGCATTGCTCTACTGCTTGTACTTTTTTATAAGAGAAGGTTACTTCCGATCAAGCATCTGTAGGTGGAGCAGAACCTTTTACAACTAGTAAAAACAGAGATTGATTACCGAGGCTCACTGTTAAGTGAAATGCCGACAACTTGATTACATTAGTATCTAACAGTGGCGGCAGTGGGATAACTTTTCTTGTTAGATATATTCGTTTGTATAAACATCCCCTATCCAGACCTCCGATTTACAAGTAAATATAGAATGCAATCCGCCGAATTCTTTTGAAATCCTCATGTTTTCTATAACCATCTACTTGAATTTAAATCATGTCTTGTGAAGGCAATTTTTTTTATATCCTTTCCAATCTGCCCGCGCATTGCACTTTAAATCGGAAATATTCAACAGACAGAAAAACTATTATTTTTGCTAAGAATTAGTTTTTTTTTCGCATATTACTTTTTTTCTATTATTAACGAATTACAGGTGAAAATAAAAATGCTGCAGACGTGCAATTACAGTCATAGAAGTCATTTTCACGAATCTTATCCTAAATCAAATGTCAATCAAAATTTCGTGAGAATTTCAAAACTAAAGCATTGCGCTGTGACCGACACAGAGCGGCGTTAACCTTGCAGGCAAAGCGTTTTCATTCTCATCATACATATATAAATCCACCATCCATTGGACTGGGTGGCGTGTAACGAACTCTGGAATTTCAAACTTCACCTGGTCGTCTTTCAAACAACGGACGGCCTCCTTATCACTACTAATTGCGCTTTATTAAACTGTTAAATTCCAAGCACGCGATATATTTGAACTGTCGAAAAGTCTTCTTTTCGGGCCTGAGACGATATGACTTTGTATATGAATTATGAAACTTTTCAGGTGGTGAGTCAGGGCGGCGCGGTGGAGGTACATACTTATTTCGAATAGATTCTATATATGTGTCCTTCAATTTTGCTAGTTATGTTTTTAGAGCTTTTTATGGGCTCTTTAAAGGCTTCGAAAATTACGCTGAAACGATTTATAGAGCACTTTGGCACTTAAGCAACGAATTATATCAGACTGGAAAATATGCATTACACACGCAAGGATATTTCCATAAAAACTCTTGGCATTTTAATTGTAGCAGTTGATTGACAGATATTATTTTAAATATTCTTCATAATATACTAAAATTGGCTCCAAGAATAAATCCAAGTAACTTAGTTGTACAATGTTGTCAAACCTGTTTTATTATTTATAGAGCGTTTTCGGTTTCTTATGGGATTGACGAATTTTTCGAGATGAGTATTTTTACGATTCTAAATTAAATTATTAAATACAAAAGAAAAAAGCTACCTTATTATTTTCTATCTTATTTTTCTTAGTTGTTGTTCTTAGTATTTTGTGCATGAGTTTCTAATATGTAGTCTAAGTCTAAGATTTATAGCTAATCTATTTAAATTCAGAATTTTGAGAGAGACATTTTGTGATATTCAACTGTTTATTCGGCGATTTTCGTGATTTGATACCAAAATTATCTAATCTACTCTTAACGCTGTTATTCATAGTTATACAAAAGTGTCAGTATAAATAAGTAAGCGACAAGTTGGTCAGTTTTAATAGGAGAGAACAAATCGTCTGAACTCTCAAAGTCCATAATTTACCGTCTGGGGGAATGTGGCTTTGATTCAGACAGGTCGGTCCATAGCTTACTTCTATGTAAAACACAAATTCTGTGAGAAGTTAGAGAGTTGATTAAACAGAACTGTAAAAAAAAGAAAGAAATCTCTCCATAATCTACAAGTTTTCTTTTTTGAAAACTAGAAAAGTAATTTGACAGTTCTATAATTCTTCTCTTCTTATTTGTATCGTAGAACATATGTTTTCCCCCCACCCTCCCGGCCTGCTATAGTATTCAGATTCTTTATCGTTAGAAGGATTTACTAAATACCAAATTGGAGATTTTTTATTGAAAATGAACGAAAAGAAATTCTTTAAATGAGGGAAATTTAGTTGGAGAAAACAAATTCCTTGTTGAATTCTCTAGCTGCATAATTTTCCGTGCTACAAAATGCGGCCCCGATTTTTGGCTCCGATTTTAATGGAAATCAGAGGTCTTTGCCATATTATGGTTGTCGATGACCTCCTCAGGCTATTATAATTAATGCTATGCAGATGACCTAGTTATCATCATCAGAGACAAACATGATCGGACAATCTCTGATCTAATGCAAAATGCCCTAGACATAGTTCGCGACTGGTGCCAAACAATGGGACCTCGATCCAATCCTAGCAAAACAATAATTGCTCCTTGCACGAGAAAAAGGAAGCTTTATTTACAAGCACTATCTCTTGAGGGAACAATAGTGGAATTCTCGAAGGACGTTAAGTCAAGTCTCACTTAAAAAGAGTACATGAAAAGGCCACAGTGGCAACATGGACATGCCGCAGGTTCTTTGATAGAACTTGGGGTCGTAAACCAAAAATGATTCTATGGTCATATATGTATGTCTATTATAAGACCCATGGTCACATACGCTTCACTCGTTTGGTGGCCAAAGATAAAACAAAAGACAGCCCAAGCTAGTTTGCAAAAACTACAACGACTTGCATGTCTAGGAATAACTAGTGCAATCCGTACCTGCCCAACTGCAGCCATAGACGCTTTGTTGGTCCTACTCCCTTTACATTTGTATGTTAGGAAGACGGCAGAGGGCAAATTTCTTGAACACACATAATTTGGTTGCCCACCTGGAGTCCTCCAAGAATTCCTAGAGGATCCGATGGCCAACCCAATCTCAGACGTTATGCCGAAACGCTATATCTTTGAAACGCAATTTAAGGTGATTTTAGGGAACCGTCAACAGTGGCACACTGGGCCTACCCTTTGAAAAAGGATCTCTTAAATGGTACACGGATGGGTCAAAAATGGAAGGTAGGTCAAGCGTGGGCATATACGGGCCGAAATGCCATCTCACAAAGGCATTGGGGGTTTCACCAATCATTTTTCAGCATAAATACACGCCATAGAACTCTGCGCTCATACATAATATCAGACAGTCAAACAGCACTTAAAGCGTTAAGTTCGTTTACCTTTGAGTCCAAGCTTGTTTGGGACTGTCGTACTGTCTTAAAGCAACGCTGAAATAAACAAGGTGACACTGATTTGGATACCAGGACATGAGGGCATTAAGGGCAACGAGATTGCCGACCGCCTTGCAAAAGAAGAAGCCAAATCTCTGTTTATTGGCCCTGAGTGCGTCTTTGGACACCCAAAAAGTCACCTCTCAGCTCAGGTCAGGCTTTGGGTGAACAGAATTGAAAACGCATTCTGGGAAAATACCTCGGGGCTGAGACAAGCGCAGAAGTTAGTATTCGCAACAGAGAACAAAAGAATTCCTCACACTCAGCCGAACATGTCCTGTATGACTGTGAAGCTCTCTGCCGTATAAGTCTAAGGCGTATAAGAAAGGCGTTTCTATTGCCACAAGATGTCGGAAAAATTGCCGCAAAGAATGTTATAGGCTTTATAAAAGACCTTAAGTTCGAATGGGCGCCCTAGGGCATTTAGGGGTAATGTCACAAAAGATCTTACAGGTTGCGGTGACTAGATGATTGCCCACATCCCCCACTAATAATAATAATAATACTGGAGAATAAAATAGCGGAAATCTCCCCAACCGATCTTTGAAGCTTCCAAGGAGCATAGCCTAGCCTAATGATAATCCACTAATCCACTCGATGCTCAAACAAGTCAGAGACCTGTATCATTGCTGTGTTGGTTGTACATTGACCGTAATTCTCCATTTTGCTCTGTAGTAGAAATGTCGTTCGACAAAGTTGGGTAAAAAAAATTTTTGCTTTTAGCATGACGGAGAATCATATAAGAAATTTAACTTCTGTTTGACTTTTCCTGATTCCCACTTCTAGTCTATTTGTGTTGAAAAAAAACATTGTGTCTCTACAACGGCCGTGCAACGCGCATGTGCGCTGTCCCAGACTAGAGACTAATCAGGACAGGATGGATTCTATTATTCAACGAAGAATTGGAGCATTGAAGAATAAGAGAAATACGCCTTTTAAATTCTCCACTAGCTAATCTTAGAGCTACACAACCAACTCTCCACTGCCTCGTAGAACTCTTGGATATTTTTATTTTATAATGAAGACGTCTCCACTATTCTTCAAAGAAGTTAGTAAATAATAATGCAGAGCTAGAGATTGGGAGTTTTATTTAGACAACGTATGTTTTTCATTTCTCGTCTGAAGCATAGAGCTAAGAATTATGGACAATGTGGTTGGTTGCACTGTATTCGACAAGTCCGTTGAACTGCATTGATCTGGATTGGGCGAGGTACATGCGTATAAGTGGTAACCGAATCAGACGGCGGCTTTTATGTTTTTTAGCGAATATAGCTGAATAAATATATTTGGGAGACTAGAAAGAAGAGTTAGCTTTGCATTTCTTTTATTAAAAGATTTTGTAGAGTTTAGAATAAAGGAAATAAGATATTAAGTCTTCAAGAAGGCCTTGTAACTCGACACTAACTAACTCAAATTCAACATAAATGTCGGCCTTATAACCTGGAGTTTTAATGTGGCTTTGCCATCGGGTGATGAACTTGACTTCAATTCTACAAGTATACAATGAGAGTTCAATACTACTTTATATTAATCGAAAATTAAAAAAATATAGACGCAAGTGCTGATGGTATGTACCAACTGGAGCACACAAATAGGAATGCCAAGTATCGATCGCTGGTAACTAACACTCACCCCTTCTTGTAAATACTCATTGAGATTATTGTTGTGTAATCAATTTGTGGTATTTTGTAGTCATTACTACCATGGTCGACTCTCACCATAATAAAGGGTTTTCCAATAAGAGGTGTTATTTTAATTAGCCCGCTATTTCGGTAGATGTCACTTTTGGAGCTGTCATTTTTTGACATTTGACAAGTAGAAACTACGCCATTACTATAAATGGAACGATACACGATTCAACAACGCATTGAAATTATTGAAATTCACTTTAAAAATGGTGAAAATGTGGCAGAGACGGTTCGTAAAACTCGAACATTTTTGGGTCGTCGTGAAGCACCTTGTCGGACCGCAATACAGAAATTGGTAGAAAAATTCGAGCTGTCGGGACAAGTTAGTGATGTGAAGAATAAAACCCGTGCACGTCGCTCAAGAACAGCCGAGAATATTGCTGCTGTAGCCGAAAGTGTTGAAGAAAACCCAGGTTTGTCCATTCCTCGTCGTTCTTTGGAATTAGGCATTCCACAAACATCATTACACTGTATTTTGCATAAAGATTTGGGTCTTAAGGCTTATAAAGTTCAGTTAACATAAGAACTCAAGCCGGCCGATCATCAACAACGTCGAGTCTTTGCTGATTGGGTCTTTGAAATGCATGAAAATGATCCGGAATTCCATCGAAAACTCATCTTGAGTGATGAGGCCCATTTCCACCTCGATGGCTTCGTCAACAAGCAAAATTGTCGCATCTGGGGCTCGGAAAACCCAAGAGTTATTGTTGAAAAGCCTCTCTATCCTCAACGTGCAACTGTTTGGCGCGGTTTATGGTTCCGCGGGGTCATTGTACCTTACTTTTTCGAAAATGAGGCTGGAGCAACAGTTACGGTTAATGGATTGCGCTATCGACAGATGATTAATGATTTTTTATGGCCGGAATTGGATGGTATTGATCTGGACAACGTTTACTTTCAACAAGACGGCGCTACGTGCCATACAAGCAACGAAACCATTGATCTTTTACGGGGAAAAGTTTCCGGACCGTGATATCTCTCGAAGAGGTGATCACAATTGGCCACCGAGATCTTGTGACTTAACACCTTGCGACTTCTTCCTTTGGGGCCACGTGAAAGAGAAGGTCTACGCCAACAGCCCAGCGTCGATTCAAGACCTCGAAGATGGAATTCGTGAGGCTATTGAGGACATAGGCCAGCCACCTTGCGATTTGGTTATGGAAAATTTCATGAAAAGGATATGGTCCTGTAGGCATGGTCGTGGTGGTCATTTGGCTGATATTATTTTCCATTATTAACGGCATACCTTCCTCTTTATAATGAAATAAAGATCCGATCATTTATCTAAAAAAATGGCATTTTTCTTTGAATATCAAAATAACACCTCTTATTGGAAAACCCTTTATTAAATCATTTTGGCAAACATATAATTTCAAACTTTCAATTATTAATTTCATGTAGTAACAATGTTACCATTTTGATACAATTTTCTACAGAAATTTGTATTTCGTAACATTGTGTACTTTCTGTGACAATGTGTAAACTTAGCAAGTAACATTGTTTGGCAAATGGTAGCCTTGTCAGAGTTTTACATTTCGCAACTTTATTTTCTCCTAGACTAAGGTTAGCAACCTTCTTTAATTGAATAAAAGTTAGTGCTATGAAGCTGCTAGCATTAAATCGAGTAAACCCGGACACACACTTTTAGTTTTACACAAGAGTAGTTAATTGGGCATAAAGTAATCCAAATCAAAACTCAGTTAGAATTGCTAAAAAACTGCGTAGTTTAAACTGAGAGTACTTTGCTTCGGTTCAAAGTTGTTTTGTTGGCTGATCAAAGTTATGGGAAAATTTTCAAGGTAGCTAAAACATCAGAATTTCTAACTGGCGGAAGTCAAATGGCGCAGTGAACGTATTTTTTCTATATATGTAATGTAATCAAAAAATCTGATAAATATTTACTTTATTCCCTTTTTTAACATGTGTTTTAGTCATTGGTACATAATAGCATAGATGGTACAAGAACTGGATGTGGCATGCAGTACCAAAAAACAAATATACAAATTTTATATGTATGAGTGGTCCATTCCGGAATGGACCAAAGCATTTGAAAGGATGTATACGTCGAGTGATTTATATTTTTTCGTATCTGCCATATTGAGGAAGTCGATCAAATGTATTCAAAACTGCTGTTATAGAAACATTTGCTTTCGGTATGGTCTAAAACATGTAATGGTCCGTTCCAGAATGCACTACCTATTTCACAATCTGTTTACTCTGCTCTGGTATACCATGCGACAGCTAGTTCTCAGTTACTAGTTCAGTAACATTTTTTGTATAAAAGCTTTAATAATAAAAATTTTTCTGTGAAATTTATAATTATAATTTATGATTATTAAACTATATGTCTATTTGGTAACATTTCACACACTTAGTTACCACCATTTATACCCGCTATTCCTCTCAGAGGAACTGTTAAAATATATTTCACACAAATTGTGAAAATGTTACCAGTCTGACTTATCTGACTAGGAATTATTTAATTTTGTGATTTGTTGAATATTAAAAGTAAAATAAAAATATTTAATTTCAAGTTAAAATCAAAAAATAATCAGAATATTCCATGAAGCACGATTTCTCTAAAACTTTATTTTTATGTGTCCATTTGGCTACTAGACATCCCAATTTGGGAGTGGGATATGTATATAAACTTAAAAGTCTGATGAATATGAGATTGTCTGAAGGTGCTGGTAAATAAAAGCGGCAATTCAATCATTACGTGAATAGTTAAGGGCTCCTCCTAATTATAGGTACACACCTTCTCCCCAGTTGAATGTCATCTACTTAACTTCTGCCTTCATCTTCATATATCAGTTTAGTTCCAAGACAGCACGAGCCATTATAGAATGATACCAACAAAAGCAACAACAACAGCGGTAGGCAGCATTAGTAACAATTCAGACGTTAAAATGGCTCCATAACAAAAGGACAGAGACCTGGCGAGCATCGGAAGACCCAAATGGAAAGAAAAACGGAAGGATGGGCACGACAGGAGCTGAAAAGGGCAAGGAAATTGGGATAAGGATCAAGCAGAAGACTAAATACTCATAAATGACCTATATTGTCAGAAATACAATAAAAAAGAAAATGGGACCGAAATAACCTACCTCAATGCATCCCAATCCCAGCCCCCAGGAAATATACCCTATACCCTGGACTTGGGCCCATATACAAAAGGGCAGTATGGGATCAGTATACTTAGTTCAGCTTTGCCACACATTTCTTTTACTTTATTGTGGCGAGTGCTGCCTGCCGCTTCCCTTTTTGATGGCTCAGACTTGGCTGACATTGTCGGCCAAGAAATGGGTCTTGGGGATACTATACTTACTATACTACCATCCATCCCATCGTGGAATGAGGATGAATGAACTTTTTGCAAAAGGTGATTTGTCAGAATCCCGATTACGATTTCTTGTAATTGTTTCCGTTGAACAAAATTCCGATGATGTCATGTGTATACATATACAAAGCCCAGTTACAGAGGACATCTGAAGTGCGTGACACCCCAATTAATTACTGGCAATTAGAAGAGAGTTTGACACAAGTGACTGCACCTGAAGAGGCGAAAAATTATAATTTTTTTTTTTTTGTTAAATTTTCGGAAACATTATTCAAACTATAAATCGCAAAAGTGAGGCAAAAGTGAAATCAAATGCAAATCATACTGAACGACTCACCGCCGCGCCGCCGCAGCGGATGTGGAACAGTTGAAGGTCACGGACGTATTACAAAGAGACAATTTCGCGGATCAACAAACCAAAACCTGGAGATATGTATGTGGGTCATGTCAAGAGATTTATCTAAGCACGCGATTTTGATTAGTTTTGCTTGCATGTTTTTTTTTTAAAAAGCATCATACACCAGAGTATCTCTGGGCGCCCAGGTTGATTCAGTACTTACTAAAAATTGATGGAAATAAAATTGGGTGCTTCTAGTGGCCCCATAAAGCACACACTCTTTGGATTATGTGAATTTGTGACTAACTAAAATAATGCGAGAAAGTTGTCTTGTGGTCGATATCTGCGAATTGGCGGACAACTTTCCGAATCTAAGCCGGGCTCAAGAAATTTGCAAAGGAAATTATAATGACGGCGAACAGATTTCTCGGAACTCATCTGAATATTGCTCGTGCGACTTGTTTAATTCGCCAACATCATTTAGGCCGATGAAAAAATTTATTGTCCAGGCTTTTATGCTGCTTGCTTGCTTGCTGCTATGCTATAGACGCTTTCTGTTCGCGGGGGTCTATTAAATGCTACAAGGCATTCGTCACTTTGGAATTATTCTATGACTGTACCTAGCTAATCTTACGTAAATTAATTGCTTTTCTCTTCTTTGCATGCAATGTATCTATGTGTCTGGATTTTTAGTAGGACAAAACTATTTGGAAATCAGATCATTTTACAATTTTCGACGTTCTGAAATTGTTTCACGTAAATTAAAGTAGAATCCAGGTACAATGAAAAGATTGAAGAAGATAATTTTCAAATGAGTAATAATTCAACAAAATATTCTTAAATCCTTGGTTTTTGGAGCGATCAAGTGGCAATTAGCGATGTACAGCGAAATACTGATTTTTATAACATGATCCACTGGGACGCTGCGCATAAGCGATCATGGAATTTTTTTGTCGAAAAAATTACAACATTTATTTTTAGACTAATGCGATTCAATAGCCCTGCAACTATTTATATGTTTCGATTTGTATTGACAGTTTTCATTTTTATAACTAATTGGGCTCTATATTTGGACCATTTTTGTTTTTATATCCACATGGGCACTTTAACTTAAAGAAGACATTTATGAATGCAAATAAAAAATTATCATTATTAGTAAACACGAAGGAATGCGTATAATTTGACTATCAGAACCAGCTTAACACAATATCACTGCAGTGACACGTTTAATAGATAAACGGTCAACAATACATGGTTTTCATCATTTAGTCGGTGTTAGTATTAGTAGATATGTTAAACTAAACAAAAACCGAACACCGGATAAAATGACATGCAACATAGAATAAAAAAAAAATAATAAAAAAAGTTAAATAGAACAAAAAATTAAATATTATATAGATGTTTTTTTTTTAAATATGCTTAGAAACGTCAACAACAAAATTCTCAGCCATATTGTTAACAGTAATGTACATGCGATTAATAGGTTCGTACATGCTAAAATTAGACCTTGAGGAGTTAACATGCAACAGAGGTAGCCTTCTCAAATTGTGCCTACTATCGCGAAAAGAAATTTTGTTAAGTAACAACGGAGAGTCAATATTCGCGTTTAAGAGTTGATGCACAAAAGTTACATCGGCAACCATGCGACGTTTCTCAAGCGAGTGCATATTTAGAAGCTTCAAGCGATCCTCATAGGGTGGAAGAATTAATGAATTATTCCAGGGTAGGTCCCTGAGAGCAAAACGTAGGAAGTTCCGCTAAACAGACTCGATACGGTCGATGTGTACCGTAAAATGGAGACCAGACCTGGCTAGCGTATTCAAGCAGTGGTCTCACAAAGCAAGTGTACAAACGCAAAGTTATGGTAGGATTCGAAAACTCTCTGGACCAATGTTTTATAAAACCCATCATAGAACTAATCTTTGATACCATATAGTTTATATAGGAGATAATATTCAATCTGTGATCACATTTGACACCCAAGTCACAGGCAGAACCCACACGGCGAATCGAGGAATGCAAGAACTCGTAATCATAAGTGATTGCTTTCTGATTTCTGTGGAAAGTCATAACCTCACATTTGTCTATATAGAGTACCACATTATTACTTTTGCACTAATCGTAAAATTTGTGAAGGTCCCCCTGTACCTGTTCACAATCGCTAACAGATTTAATCTGACCGAAAAGCTTAATGTCGTCAGCCTATATCAACACTTTACAGTGCCTCACTACAGAGACCATGTCGTCAATAGATCGAATAAAAAACAAAGGGCCCAAGTGACTACCTTGAGGCACGCCAGACGAAGCCATAAAGATTTTAGAGATGGAATGGTGGAATAAGATTTGGTATGTTCTGTTATCTAAATAAGACTCCGTCCATTTTAGAAATGTTGGGGGAAACCCATACTTTCCGATTTTAAACAGTTTTCACGGAGTGAGATATTTTGTCGAAGGCTTTACTAAAGTCTGTATAAATACAATCCGTCTGGTAGCCTTTTGCAATTCCGCCAATGACATCCGAAACAAATTCCAACAAGTTAGTGTTTGTAGATCTGCCCGAAATAAACCCATGTTGGTTTGAAGAAAGCAAATTCTTGCAGGAAATTGATAGTTGACAGTAAATGATGGATTCGAATGATTTAGGCATACAGGATAATTTTGCAATAAGCCTATAGTTAGAAATTTAATTTTTACTACATATTTTGTGGATAGGTATGATAAAGGAATTTTTCCATAGCTGGGGGAAACAACCGGTATCGAGCAATTTTTGGAAAATAATTCTCAGCGGAGCTACCAAGATAAGGCAGCAAGACTTAAAAAAGGCTAGAGGGATCCCATCTGGACCCGTTGTGAAGTTATTAGGAAGCTCATGTGAAATGGAAGAGACAGTGAATGAAACGTTTTGGGAGTCGTTCATATGACTGAAGTTGCTATTTAGAGGTTGAAAATTTGACGACGCAAATGCGTTGTCAAAAAATGAAGCAAACATATTACAAATTTCAGACGGGGGGTCTAAATTTCTTCATATTAATAAACTTAAAAAAGATGCGTGGGCCTCTAAATAATTTCGTACGCATGCTTTGAACGTAGGTACTCATTATAAAGTGTAGAGAAAAGTTCTTTGAACTCATTATAGGTTGTGAGGAAGTTGTTGCGACTTATAATGTCTTTGTTCCTCATATAACTTTTCCACAGTTTATTCTTTCTATTTTTAAGACGTTTCAGTTCTTTATTGAACCAGGGCGGTGATGTTTTTTGCAACCGGTGGCACTCGCGCGGGGAACATGAGAAGAGAATATATCAAAAAGAATTATGTAAAACTTAGAAACATCTTCACAAACACTATTGCAAGACAGTAATGTGTTGAAATCAATAGCGGTAAGTCTACTACAAAGTTCCGGGAAGTCAGCTTTTCTAAAATTGAGAAGATATTGTGTTTCGTCACAATTTGTCGGGTTTTCGGTTTCATAGCAATACGTAATTAGTATAGGGGGTGGTGTTTGTCAACTAATAAGTTACCCGCGTCAGTAGAAAATCCCAGGTCTAACTGCCTATCAATGTCATTCTTTACATTACTGATTTGGCTGATACCAAGAGATGAAATAGTGTCAAGGAAAAGTGATAAATATTCTTTCCTTTGTCATCTACATTATCTATGGAGTCTGGAGGAATATAGCAACAAAGTATGTATATAAGTTATATTTTAAGAGAGACAACTTAAGAGCTATAAGTTCGATGTCAAGAGTTTTGGAGAAACTGGGAAGCTCAATTTGACTGCAATTTAAGTGGTTTTTACAAGCGAGGAGTACGCCACCGCCACGAGCTTCAGAATCTCTTCTAAAAATTTGATATGAATTGTCCAAGATTTCAGCATCGCGAAAACCATGATGCAGCCATGTTTCAGTGAAAGCAACTATATCGAAATAAATTGCAACAGAGGATTTGAATATTTGTGTAGTTTTTGTACGAATCCCCCTTACATTTTGATAGTAAAGCGAAATAGATTCGAGTTTTTTGGAATATCACTGCTTGTTTTAGCTGTATTTCTAACTTGGCGCCCAGAAGGTACGAATAATTTAGTAAAAGCGCCAGAGGGCCAAAATGTGGGATCCAATAACTTGTCCTGCAAATCTGCTGAGACAGACAGTTAAAATAAAGGATGCAACCAGTTTAGAACATTCACTAATTTTTCGGCAAAAACTACTATCTGTTGCGATATTTTTGGACGGACTTCAGATACATCAATATGTCCTCACACAACGTTTCTGGAGAGAAACGGGTGATGAAAACACACGTAGGTTTTGGTACCGTTCTCAAAGAGGCGCCAATACCATTTCCTACAGGCGAAGTATCATTGGTGGAGGCACTATCCACAACTGAAGCAGACCGTAATACACCGACATTCGAAACGGAAAACTCCGTCCACTCGTCAGATGTTTTGTCCACAATCGAAGATAACACAATATCTCCACCCGTAGAAACCTCATGTGCAGTCGAAATGTTATTTGGGCGGTTGCGTTGGTTCCTTTGTCTCCGGCGACGGCCTAACTTCTCTGACGAAATATTCTCAGAGGAGGGAGGAGTTGAGACATACGAGTCCTGCTGAGTATGAGAAGACTGTTGAGGTTCTGGCAGTAGATTTTCAGATCTGTAAGACTCTTTAAAAGCTAAGTTACCAATATCATGAGCCATAGAACCCAAAAGCTCAGAATTCTTCAAAACGGTTAATGAACAGGAACCAATATCGCCCTTGACCTGCTTAATAGTGCGCCTGATATCCTAAATGATAGGTATAACTAGCCCACTATGCCCGAATATAGAGGAAAGAAAAGTACCCCTATAGTTTACCTACTTTTGTGTAGTTAATTATTGTATAGCAGTGCCTTTTGGTTAAATTTCTAGACTTGGGTGTACCACGTAAAGGACACTTCTAGGAAGTGAAGCCCACGTAAAGGACACTTCTAGGAATTGAAGCAAAAGTTCTTCGGCGATATTTTTGGACGGACTTCAGATACATCAATATGTCCTCACACAACGTTTCTGGAGAGAAACGGGTGATGAAAACACACGTAGGTTTTGGTACCGTTCTCAAAGAGGCGCCAATACCATTTCCTACAGGCGAAGTATCATTGGTGGAGGCACTATCCACAACTGAAGCAGACCGTAATACACCGACATTCGAAACGGAAAACTCCGTCCACTCGTCAGATGTTTTGTCCACAATCGAAGATAACACAATATCTCCACCCGTAGAAACCTCATGTGCAGTCGAAATGTTATTTGGGCGGTTGCGTTGGTTCCTTTGTCTCCGGCGACGGCCTAACTTCTCTGACGAAATATTCTCAGAGGAGGGAGGAGTTGAGACATACGAGTCCTGCTGAGTATGAGAAGACTGTTGAGGTTCTGGCAGTAGATTTTCAGATCTGTAAGACTCTTTAAAAGCTAAGTTACCAATATCATGAGCCATAGAACCCAAAAGCTCAGAATTCTTCAAAACGGTTAATGAACAGGAACCAATATCGCCCTTGACCTGCTTAATAGTGCGCCTGATATCCTAAATGATAGGTATAACTAGCCCACTATGCCCGAATATAGAGGAAAGAAAAGTACCCCTATAGTTTACCTACTTTTGTGTAGTTAATTATTGTATAGCAGTGCCTTTTGGTTAAATTTCTAGACTTGGGTGTACCACGTAAAGGACACTTCTAGGAAGTGAAGCCCACGTAAAGGACACTTCTAGGAATTGAAGCAAAAGTTCTTCGGCGTTTGATTCTGTGGTACTTAACCTAACATTTTCAGTTATATTAAAACCCTGCAAATTCAACAAGCTCTGTCTTGAAGCGGTCTATTTCTTCTTAAATTTTTCTATTTGTGCTCTCTAAGATCTTGATTACGTATTACTTTTTCATCTGTTGCTTCCTAATTAGAAATAGATCTCTAAAAACTTAATTAAACTTACTTTATAAGAAGGACATGGCAAGAGTTTTTGCACCTATAGGGGGGGGGGGGGGGAGGTCTAAATTTCTACTCGCATGAGTACCGTCTTTCGAAGTGCACGTCTTGACTACAGGTAGCGAAGGGAGGGGGTATTTTGGTGTCGATGTAATAAAAAAGGGACGTTTGGCTGCCGAGCACATTGGTGGTTGGTGCTACCAATTTTCTCGGCTGGCTTTTCGTGACCCCTCCCAGTCTCTTCTATCTTCAAAGTCGCGAACTCATTTTGAGTTTGAGCAGAGATGAAACCGACTAGGAGTAAAACATTGGTGGTATTTTGTACTTTGAGGAGGGGGTAGCTACTTACTGTTACCGCAGCCAAAACCATTTGAAGATGACCAACCCCGAGCGTTGAAGGTACTTAACCCAATTTTCGTTGCATAATATCAATTCATATCCGATGTTCTACTTCAATTTCTTTTTATATATGCTCCCTAATCCCTAAGCCTATACATATACCTACACTACATAAAAAAAAAAGAGTTGCCTCTGTAAATTTATAGAGTTGACTAGGAAAAGTCCAAACAAGTTGGCCCCATAGCCCATATTGATTCTGCTCCACGAAAGAATTGACTGCCAAGTCTCAGCTTCTATGTTATGAAAACACAAACCAACAGCAAAGAAATTATTCTATTTTAGCTTACATATACCTCCAAAAATGTTTGATGAAAGTCACTTAAGCCCCATTTGTAGTTTTTCCATTGGTTTATTCTGCAAACAGCATGTTTAGAAAATAATTGGGGAATAAAATACGACTTCTTACGACCAAGTAAAAATGTCGCATTCAACGTCTTCCTTCCGGGTCACTACCAAGAATCTAACTTGGATTACCTCATATCACCACAGTAAATAGTTTGATAAGTGCAAAAGTGCGTGTCGTGCAGGACTCACACTTAATCGAATCCAAAACAATCGAAAAATGCCTGGTAGTGCCTACCAATCAAAGTTGGTAAACACGAGAGTAAACGGCCTACTAACAGCAGTGTAACATTGCGCGAAAGTGTTGTATTTACATTTACGATTCAATTCATCAGTCAAGGTCGAAACGATACACATATACTTATGCACATTATTCGCTATTGTTGTCGATGTCATAAATCGCCTTCGAAGTTCGAACACTGCTTGCAAAAACCCTCGACCGCACACGCGATAGGAGAAACCAAAGGAGAAGCTATAACCATCCATCAAATATCGAAGTTGACAGCAATAAGACACGCAGCCGAATTGGCTTTAAATGGTGCGAAACACATTTACGATTCCCATAACATTCACCCTCAATAGAGTACGAATGTGAGAACTGCTCCCATTGCAGCCCCATTCAAGTAACTGTTCGAGCCCCACTTAAGCCGCCAAAAACCTACCCCAGCATAAAGGTGCGAAGAGCATTGTGGAATAGTGACATGTAAAACGCACGGCGGAACTGCCATTTGGCATCGACTCAATTGCTCATTAACAGCGATTTGATTTGCCCCCGGGGTTGTTAACGTGATAGACAAATAGCTTTTGAGTTGCGCCTCTTAGCCACCCACTTCGGGGGCACCCAGTCAGATCTCGTGATGTAAATGAGACTCTAACGAGGGATGGTTTGCTTTACTGCCTGCAAAAAAAGGGGCGGGGGTGGGGAATCTGTTCGAAAGACAGAATTGTGCTGTTTTATGGGGGTGTGCACAAGCACAACTGTACATATTCGGCTCGCCGCGCCAGGAATGGGATCCATCAAAAATCATTCGTTCGGCAGAGAAATGTGTTGTCGGAGAGTTTCGCGCGGGTAGAAGTACAGAGAGCGCGTACTTTTTGCAGCATATCACAACACAACGCTGGCGGTGCTGCTGGCTGGTGTAAAAAGTCAAGCGATTAATAAACTCCAAAGTGGATTGAGGAGTGTAAACCGAGATGAATTTTAAATTTGAGCACTGGGCTTGGGGGATTCCGCCGATAAAATTCGCCGAGATGTGTTGACAATCTGGTGGCACTGCGATTTTCAACGGTGATGTTGATTTGTTTACGTGCCTTCAGGTCATATTCTCTGTTTCAGTGATGGATGTGGGTGGAAATAACTTCGCGAATAAATTTGTTTGACTAAATAAATCGCAGGGTTTTTTTTTTTTTTTTTTTTCTCTGTGTTCTTAAAGGTACATATTTGGCCCAAGATTTCGAATTCACCTGTACTTTGACCTACCGTAAACTTATGTTCTTGAGGAGAAATTGAAAATCTGAAAATGTGTGTCAAGTGAGTGCGGCAACAGCTTTCTTAGGTTTTATGAAATTTATATAATTCGATAGTAAGAGTTGAATACGTTAGTATGGTATTACTGAGATTTCGAAATATAAATGCTTGGTTAATAGAGGGGAGGGGGTAAGAATCCGTAGAGATTTGAATTGGTATAATACCAAAAGTAGCCTATTAATTTTACAACCATAAACTTTTTTTCTTTCATTTTGAGACACCAAAAGGATAATCGGTTATAAGCCCTATGTTCGATATCACTTTGTAGTTTTAGGCTCCAAATGAATATCAAGAGTTGTCTTTCGAAAAGCAGAGCAACAAGTGAACAAGTATCAGCGTTTCTGCCTGCTCTTAACACACATGAGCTATAATCATCTTTTTTAGGTTGTACGTACCTCAGAGATTAGTGGTTATGGAAGGCATCCGTAATTTCCTACAGCTCCTAATAACTAAGGAAAATATAGTTACATATTTTAGCATTCTCTTCCGAGAGATAAATTTTTGTTTGCCCGTCCTTGATCCTGATAACTAGGTTTTCATAATTGATGTGGACCAACGAAATGGATTTCCAGACCTTTTCTTCCAATCTCATTACCCTCAATACTTTCTGTTCCGAAAAAATTCTTGCATTTCTTTACAGCACGTTCAAACAATCCTAGACTATCGACATTTGATTGGAAATCAAATTTGTATGATACAAAACATGATGTCTAATATGGCTAACAGTTATACACTCACATTTTAATCTATCTTAGACCCATTTTCGATTCTGGGTGTATTACATTTCTAGATCTGGTTACATCTATAAGTATTATCAAAATTGATTGAAAAATTTTCTAGATGAAATCATCTCATCTGAAATTATTCGGATGCTGGCTACCATGGGTCGTGTGTTCGAATCCCTGCTCGACACTATTCTGAACTTTCCTCCTACCTATAATTTGCTTTCTACTTCTATAACTTGACCTCCACCTAAATTCTTTTCTGGAGAGAATCCTCTATTGACATGCAAAGGCAAAAGGATGAGTTCACGATATATTTTTTCCATTCCTTGTGCAGGCACGACATGGCTTTTTGAAAATGTTATCTGATGACCGTCGCAAACTCATTCTTTTTTACGAACTAATAAAAAATCTTTAGATTGGCACTATATCAATGCGAATTTTTTCAGTTTGGCCTGTAGCAAGTTTGGTATGTAATCTGGACTCTATATAGCATCTATGAGTAATACCAACAACAGTATTATATCAGTTCAATTAATTTCAGTTAAATGATAAAAAATTGAAGTTAGGTCCCACAGAAATGATAATATTTCTCAAGCCTAGTCCTAACCATCCCTAATAATTGTAGTTAATTAAAAAAAAAAAACAAAGAAAAAAAAACTGAACTGGCTGTGAACTGCGGAGTATTAACTTTTATTATGGTCACGACTATTATACCGTTAAACCTGTGTGCTCTAGAACAAAATTTCCGTCACAGCACGCATCCAATAGAAGTTTATGATGACTCGTGGCAATTATTGATATTAGTTGACTTAACTCAGTGCCATTAATAGAAAGCTTCCTTCTTCCTAGTCCCTAGTAGCATTTAGGTCGCAGTATTGCCTCCTCCTCTATGCTGCGCTATGTTGGAAAGGTAATCAAAGCTCATAATCCCATGTATGATATAATTTCATATATTGGCGCAGGGTGGAGGCCCCCCAGACATAAAGAAGCGTAAAAGTCAAGTAAAGTGGGTCTGTTCTCTTTTTATTGTCAGTATAGGAAGCTTATATTCCCCGATAGCACGGAAAGTTGCTGGCATTTCCTGAAAGAAAATAAAATAAATCGAGGCGGCGGCGGCGGCGGCTGCTAGCTAAAAACCCTTTCTCCTAGTGAGAGTTAATTTCGCGTTTAGTCGTACCGCTAACTGCAACTTGATATCAAGTTCTGAAAAGTTTCCCTGGCAGCTGGTAAACAGGCAGGCAGTAAAGTGAACGAGTTTGTTTCGTCGGCCAAACGAGAAAAATTACTCAATTAATAACTCTCGGCAGTAATTAATGAGTGCTTTGTGGTTTTCTGTGGTTCTGTAATTAAACAAAAATTCAACAAAACCGATTAAAATAAAATAAACGTAAAAAAGAAAAAGAAAATAACAGTTTACAGCGAAAAATAGTTAAAGACAATCGTCGTCTCGCACTAAATCAAATCGAAACCACAAAAATTTATCGCGAGGTGGGCGGCCGTCAGCGCTTTTTGTACCGACTTTTCTCAGTGTTATTGGCAATTTTTGGCGTTGTTTTTGTGGACGTCTTTGACATGTCGATTATCTCTTGTTAAGAAATTTATTATCCTACGTATAGTAGCGCATAGCAGATTCCTTCCCGGTTACTCATCTGGTTCCTGACGAAGAGTAAGTGCCCTCCGATGTGAGAACAGCAACATATCCGACCTCCTGTGCCTCTTCCCTGTAAGAAAGTGAGTGAGCTTCTCGAAAAGCAAAAAATAAAAAAAAAAATAAACAGAGGAAAAAAACCGAAGGATATGAGCCATTAAAAGTCCATTAAGGCTTAAGACATGTCGAGGCAAGGACTAGAGAGACTGATCGAGTGTGGTTCAGCGTTGTTCGTTGTTCTTACACTGCTGCTACTCTGGTGCTAAAACAGTTTTACAAGCTCTAATGACCAGTTCCCTGTCCACAAAGGGGTGGGGGGACTGGCTGATTTAAGGCTGGAATAAAAATTCATTAATATTGCTTGTAAATACTCTGGTGGCTTCGTTTTATGGTGCGGCCAATGAATGGTTGATGACCTCCTGTCTCTGCATTAACAGGATTTATTTGCTACGAATTTTTGGTAAGTTTCCATGTTTCTTGATGATGTTAAGAAGAGTTGTTGTTCTGTGCATCTATTAACTATCAATAGAATAGCTTACAAGGAACAGTTTAGAAATGGAGATAAATTCTAATGTCAGGTGGAAACTAAAGGTGCTCCAATTTCACTTTAGGGTAAAGCTTATTGTTTTTTTTTTTGTACATCCATAGCATCCTCAAATTTTTCAGATTTTAGTGAGTAAGTAGACAAAGCACTTTATGTTCTACTTGTTGCAGAATTTCTTATTTCTTTAATTTTTTGTATCTATTATAAATTTTTAATATTGTTTAGTTAATAAATATAAATGTTGTGCTGGGATAGCCTTAAAAATGATGATTTCTCTCCCCAAATTCATCAGTTGTTCTTTAGACCATCTATGGAAAAGTATAGTTGTTCATAAACAAAAATGTCGTAAAATGAACACAAATTGTTGGTTCCTAAGAATTCTTCATCCTTTTGCTAAAATGCATATTATGCACTCTTCAAAAGCTTCAATGACACGTGATTTGCCTTTCGAAGGAGGGCGTCTAATTTTCGAAAAGGTGTAAAAATCTGTCGGTGAAAAGCAGTACGTAAGTGTTGGATGTTAGTTTTCGTCAAACCATTCTTTGGCCCTAGGTTAAGTTTAAGACTTAACACGTGATGGTTATCTGTCAGGTTGGCACAATAGAGTTACATAATAATAATAATTCTAAATTTCAGCTAAATTCATATATTATTACTTTTCTATATTTCAAAGCCGTCGATAAATATTTACAGAAAAGTTCATAGTTTTGACCGTTTAATATGTCTTAGAGGAAGCTTCGAAGCATTTAAACTTGTTTGATATCTTTATATCTCATAAACGACAGCCATGCAGAGCTTATTAAATTTTTTTTGCAGAAGTTAATTTCTCATTCAGGTGCTTCATGAATGAAAAATTGTATGTGAGACTTCTTCTATTTCATTTTAACCAAGCCACCATACCTCCCTTGCTGGTCGTTTTGCTCCATTTCCAAATACCAATATTATCGATTTCGATAAATTGACCAGAAGGTTTCATTGTCGGCAGTACTGTACCAACTTGGTCGATTATACAATGCAAGGTCTGCGGCGGGGATATAATGAATAAACACAGAGGCAACTTCACCATTACACACCGCAACCTCCGTATGTTCAGTGTATCCGTAGAGAGAATGCTTGTAAACTTCAAAGGATATTCGATCAATACCAGGAGCCTTTCTGTTTTTCGCCTTGTCCAGCTCAAGTAGGAGTTCAAAATATTCTAGTCGCGAGTGTCAAGAAAATGATCGACAGCATGTGTCCATAATGACTTAATTTGAAATTCAGTCATTTCGAGGAAATGAAAAGGTGACAGACGATGGACGAAAATTATTTCATTTGGAATGTCATTGATAGTTCCTCAATGTGAGTAAAGATCATGGCAGAATTCAATAATTTAATTAAATGTTATCAAGAAAATTTCCGAGTATTTACTGAAGTTGCAAAGCATTTAGTAGAAGACAATTTTTGTCTTTGCAAGAGACTAAAGATGAGATGAAAGTTGCAAATAAATTTAATTCATGATCAGATGATGGATGTCACTGCTAACTTTATTGGAAAAAACTTTCCACTTTTCAATAAATTCAACTTATTTTAATGACCGTTGATGGCACTTTTACTGCAATTTCACTAAATGGAGTAAAATTTGGTCCATTTGAAAATGAAGCGATTTGTTGCAAATGGGTCTTTGTTATGAAATTCATTTGTGTTGTGACGCACTCCATATTTGACTCCATTTAATTACAAATTAAGTCATTATGGAGCCAGTCTGTCTAGGGTATAAGGCTCTGCCATTAAAATGGAAATGTGGTGATAATAAAAGAGCCTGGAAATGTGTAGGTAGCATTTTATTTTGATGCGATAACTTTTCTTTTTTAGGCTCAAATTTTCTTACAGCTGGCCATTGGCTAGTTGTCTCCATTATTCTATGCTTCAGCACCTCAACTTTATCATCTATGTCTAACTTTGGATCTATTTTAATTGCCGTTAGTACCTACCCATATTTTTAACTGAAGTCTATATTTCCTTAAGAAATTAATGTTTTTGATTCCTAATTTAATTTTGACATTGGAGCAAATCGGACCTCCTTTATAGGGTTGCCATTCAGAAATTTCGTTTTTCACTATATTATTGGTGGATACTGTTTGAGAACGCGTTTTCAGAAAAATAATAAATACAATCTCAAAAATGGAATTAATCGGGTAATCTCTTCTTGGTGTTGCCATTCAAAAATTTAGGCTTTTTACATATAATGTGAAAAAATCAGTCCTTTACATTTTTATTGTACTGAAAAGTTATTCAGAAAATAAAAAAGCCTATGAAATTGGTCATAATACATTTTAAATGGTCATTTTATGCCAATGGATTCCTTTACTTTGAGCGTCCTGATCATACAAGTATCCCCCTTCCCTTCCTTTTTAAATTTATTTTTGAAAATATTTTGTTTTGAAGGAAAATGGGCAAATGGTTGTCGAGTCCTAAATTTTGAATTCTTGGAAAAAATGTTATACAAGTTTGTTGTGCTATCCTTGAACTTGTAAAATGTTTGCACATATGGACAACATTTTTCTTCTTTTCAAAAGCATTATAATAAGTGTTTTACGTGCCCACCTCCCCCCTACCTCTTGCTAGTTGAGCATTTCTGCTCTGCAAATTAAACTTTTTCACTTTTCGCATAACATAAAAATAATTTTTGAACGGAAGCAAATATTGTAGTAATTCTTTTTTCTTTTGCAGGGCTATTGAAGAGTATCATATTATAAATAACAAGTAAAAAAGCTAGAATTGGTCTAAGACCAATTCTTATGATACCCTAGATGAATGCCCGCATTAAATTTCGTATGGTCACCGATCTATTCAAGTTTGATTTTGAAGTCGTTTTTCGCATATATTTCTAGAAAGGTTTGTCGCACAGAAAAAATGATTATAACCAATTTTATAGGATTTCGTATTCTGCAGAAGTTTTTAGTACAATGAAAATGACTTGGACTGATCGTTTTCGAAGTATACGTAAAAAACCGAAATTTTTATATGGCAACACCAAGAAGGAGTTGCCCGATCTAGTCCATTTTTGACATTTTATTTGCTATGTAGTAAAAACATCACATACGAAATTTCAGCTCTCCACGTCGACGCGTTCTCAGGCAGTGTCCAAATATATAGCGGAAAACGAAATTTAATATGGCAACCCCAGGAAGGAGTTGCCCGATTTGTCTCATTTTCGAACTTAATTTTACTTTTTTTTTTAAAGTCCGTGAACAAAATTTCAGCTCTCTAAGTATACGCGTTCTCGAGTTATCGTGCGCACAGACGGACGGACGGACGGACATGTCAAAATCAAAATAACTTTTAATATTATGAATAGGTGTCCAATCCATTTTGCTTTACCATCATTATTTCGAGGTGTTACAAACGGAATGACAAACTTAGTATACCCCTATGATTTCATCTAGGGTATAAAAATGTATATATGTATATATATATCCTTGATGTAAAAACTTTACAGGATAAAGGATAACACAGGAAATTTATGTAATTTTTTTCTTCAAAATTTCAACTTTAAAGCTCGATAACTGAAGCATGTATTTGAAAATTTGAAAAATCGTAACATGTTGGATATCGTTGTAAAGTATGAAAGGTCCTCTTTGGAAGAAGTGTTCAAGTTTGTCTTGCGATATCCTTGAAAGTACTTATGAGAAAGAAGGAGAAATTTTAGACAAAAAGTGTGATTACGACACTCCAAGGAATCTGTTGGCATACTTCATCCTAATTATTTACCGAACACCCTGTATTTATATGCCATGTCTCTTAGAAACATGTGTGCCAGAATGGCGACCTACTATTTGACAGAATTTGATGATCACTTCAATACAGCGTTGTTAAAATTTTAAAGTTTTGGGGATTATAACTGAGTCCTTTTAGATTTTTCAAGGTTTTTGTTTTTTGTAGCCGATTAAGTCTATTGGTTGTTTGGATCTAACAATTTGTGTTACAGTAAGTGGTCATATCATGACACATCAAAATCCATATACAGGCTAATGAGAAAAAAATGTTATAGCACTAGGGGTAAACCTAGGGCTACGCCGGGTAGACTATCTTGTTTTTTGAAAAACCTGGACTACGGCGAGCTTTTCTTGGGGTAATGGTTTGACATTTGTCACTTGAGAACTGTCACCTGCAATATGTTGCTTATTGGGGCATATAAATTACTTCTTGAGCAAAATAAGCAAAAATTAGATGAAAATAAATAGATAAATAGTTAGAGCACACTTTATTTGTCTTCACTCATTTTATAAATACCTTTTTACAATTAATTATACTCAGGAGAACTATCAGAGAAATGTCATTACACTAGATTTACCCGGTGTTTTAAAAACTTGTTCGATGAGTGCACAAAACCCTTGGAAAATTGTAGGGGGAAATTTACACGGTGTTTTCATCTATTGAAAATCCATTAGGAATTCCCCCACCTATATAATTTGTTTGATTGTATAATCATGATCTATCCATAACCACTGGGTGTAAAGTCTCCGATGGGATTGGACACTATAAATAAGAATAAGGATTTACAGTAACTACATTGAATTCCGGCATCTCAAGCAAGTACCGAAAGATATTTCTCTTTTATGTTCTAATATTTGTATTAAACGACTAGACAGTGGTAACATGATTGTAGAATAATATAAGTCACCAGCATAAATGTTTATACCGTCACATTAGTTGTTTAAATCGACGTCCATTAATTTAATAATCATGAATTAAAAAAAAACGCGATAATTAATCATCATATTGCAAAAATACAGGATTTATCTTATCACAAGTGTCCGTTCCTATAAATTTTCAGAGATAATTGCAACTAACCAGCTGTTAATAACTAAATTTAATCCCGGACGATCGGCAATCAATTCAAGTTTCAAATTACGATACAAGATCGAATCACTTGAGTTGGCATCACCAGATATATTATTAATAATATTAACAATAATAATCAGTTTGGGGAGTATAATATTCAGAAAAGCACCCCTCACCTTCCCATTATCATCAATTAGGCCGATCGCATCAGAAATTTTGGTATCGAAGTTCGCAATCCTCTCATATTTCACATGACTTGATCTGCTAGCATTCACTTGTCATCCCGATTTTTTTCTGGATAGATAGTTTGCGTTGACTAAATACGTCCCTGGACTAGAGGGACTTGCAGAAGGCAGCTGGATGCTAAAATTCCTAGAAAAAAACATTTTTTTCTGCCTTATTTCTTTCTTCTTATATTACCAAAATCCGTACTACATCAGGATTAGAATTGAGGTTATGCCTATACACCTATACATGATATGTGGCTATATACTCTGAAAAGTGAGATTGTTCTTTGTATACGTATAGAGATATGGTAGGATGTATGCGAGCGTGAATTTGGCTTTATGGAAGAAACTAGTTTTCGGATATTTTATATTGCACACGCACAGCGATTATGTGTGTGTGTACAGTTGTGACAAAAATTTGGAAATTTCGCCAAATGTATTATTGGAGGGAGTAAACCTAACGAGGATTTTCTATTCAGCTCTTTTCCCTTGCTCAAGATTCTTTAATGATTTTCTTTAAATGCAAATAAAAGTAGTCCTTAAAATGTAAATTTGAGCAATTAGCAATTACATAATTAGTTAATGGATGTATATAGGACTTAAACAACATAAATTGAGCTGAAGTCATTTTTGTGTTTCTCTTGTTATAACGAGCAATAATTATGATTATCTTTGGAACTTGACCTAGTTGCTTGTGACACTATCCATTGGCGTTATAAACATTCAGGTTCAGTTGAGGATGGTTTTCCTTCAATCCGTTTTGTATATGAGTATGGCAGTAGTAATAATAATAACAATAATTACTTTGTTTGGTATAGTGCGTTGGTACTAAAATTACATGGTTTAATTATACATAACACGTAAGACATTCAGGAAGGAAAATCTAAAATAAAGTAAAAGATTATTAACTATTAAAAATGAAGAAATTAGAGAAGACTAAGAAAAGTAACAGATTTTTTGTTTATTTTGAAGGCATGGGAATGAAGCACGGAAGCGGCCATTGTGCTAACCTGCTAAAAATAAGAAACTAACTCTCCAATACCTTCTTGTTCTCTTAATAAAGCGCATCAAATCTAGGTGAGGAAAGTTTTTCAGCTCATCTACAGAGGGCAGACCCAAGCATATCTAGCCTGTTCGGTTGTCTCAGGCTCTCTTGCAGGCACGACAGACACTCAGGGCTGTCAAAAACTCCCATTTTTGTTAGATAAGCATGAAGCGAGCTATGGCTGGTGGTGATGATGCTACATTTGTTTTTCTTCAAGAGAAAGTTAGAGAAATTCCTACTAGGCCTATCAAGAAAAAGTTTTGTACACCTGCAAGTATTCGCCAATGGCTGCTGATGCTTCATGAGAACATCCGCTTTGATGAAAGACGTGATAATTGAAATGGCAACGACTACAGCGGGTTCTGGTCCAAGGAATGGGGAACTAGACCCGGAGAGCATGGATACAAAGCCTATCCAAAGACGTCCTGCAATTCCTCAGTAACTTAGATGTTATCCAGGGCCACTCAGAGCCGCTATCAAGGCTGCCTGATCATCCGAGAGGAGAGTTATGTCTTTTCTATATTTCCACGTTATACGATTTTAGGAAGAAATATTTTACCTATATTCTGAGTACACTTATATTTTTGTAAAACACAAAGAGGCTGTTGGTTGGTTAAAAGAGGGAGTTGAAAAGTTGTTAAGCACTACGGCTACTGAGAGGGTCTATTCAGCTCAACCTCCCATCTCCTTAAAGCAGAACAGTTTCCTTGAGCACGTTTAAGATCGCATCTCCCATATCAGTTTTGGACTCATCCGTATATCATAAACTATTCACTCGAGATTGTCAGAGAACTTCAGGCTTCTCAGTCCTTCATTACTATATTGCTTGCCATAAGAGTTTCGCCTGCATATGGTCCCCGTTACGATACCATAAGAAATTCAGGAATTTCTTCGAGAACCCCTACGATCGTAGTGTGGCCTTTACTAAACAGGCGATTCTCTGTATGTTCGAAGGGGGCTATTAATCGACAATTCCAATGCATTTTATCATAAATTGAAGTCCTTCAGAATTATTGCACGTTCTTAATTTATATAAAATTAAATTTTGTCATTTTATATCCTTTTATCTAGTCCTTTCTGCATTTAACTCAAGTTCGATTCTTCATTTAAATTATTTTGTAACACAATCTAAACATCAACTGTCCACTTCTCCTTTAATTTATTGGCAGATGCAAGTGATTAATTCTTTATACCTTCTGCTGATAACAAATCCTTGAGCTTTCACATTTTCTTTTTCAAATCCACAAAATTCTCGGAAAGCTATGAGCGACATAATAAAATCATAAAAAAAAACCAAATTCATAAATTAGAAATGTTGCCAATGGAAACAGCAGAAATGAAAGGAACTGATGGCCTTATATTAAGCCCAAAGACCACAGCCAGGGCAGAACATAAAATAAAACGAAAAATCGAATACAAAGAGCCGGTTAAATCCGAAAAATATGAGACCAGAAAATTTAAGTAATCGGATATCTTTGACGGAAATCCCTTCGATCAACGAACTAACTAATACGGGGCATGGGGCGCATTTCCAGCAGTAAGATAGACCTCATTACAGGCAGCTTATGCAGTCGAAAAGGAAAGATGAGGGGAACGGAGAGGAGGGAGGAGGTTTGAGATAGTATATTATATAGCGAATACCAAAGAAAATATATTAACAACACCAGCAGATGTGGGTCAACTTTGCTGCGATTCAACCAAACGACCCATAGATAGTCACTGATAGCCACTATAGGACAGCACTGAAAATTGACGACGTCCATCTCTAGCATTGCTCCACTGGACAGCATCTAAAGAATTGAGTGGACAAATTGCCAACTGACTGCCGTAGCCGAACTACTTGTTGAGCCATTGACGTCCGTTTTATGAGATTAGGAGTCCATTTAACGTTTTGGAAAGAATTTTATCGGCTTAACGTTTTGCCTTGGTGGCGGACGATAATGTTTGTGTCTTACGGCGCGTTATATAAAGAAATGGTGGGTGTTGATGTGATGGATTTGATGAGATTTGAGATTTTCACAGAAAATTATTTGTAGGGAAAATTCAATAATATTGCATCACGCTTATAATGCTGTCTAAATTTGTTGATTTTTGTTTTGATATGAGTACTCCTGGGATTGTTTTCCAAACGTCGCGTATGGATTATGTCGCAACAGAAATTATGTTGCAGACAGAAACTTAGGCAATAAAAATGTTCATAATAGTTCATAACTACCTCTAGTTCTTCGTCAACTTACTTAAATCCTTCGGAAACATGGCAGTTGAAGAAAATAGATGTTTCTAGACAAATACTGTAATTGAATTTACAATTTTGGGTTAATTCTAAATAGCTTTTAGTAGTAAGAATCCTATTATCATTAGAATGTCTCTGGTGTGTACCAATGGTGCTCGACCCTATATCATGTGTCATTACACATAGACAACCATTTAGGCGACCCATAAACTTATTTGGTTTTATCCTTATTATTATGTATCGTGTGGTGAAGAACTGCTCCTAAAGAAACTTTTATTTAGTCCAAAGAAGCTTTCCAGCCTGTTAAATGAAGACTTTGCCCTCTTTTGGTGCTGGGATTCCTTCAAATATTTAGGAGCAGCTCTTACATAAAATATATATAAATATCGAACTGTATCATCACATGGAGTACAAGAGCCTTTGTTTCGTTAAGGTTTCTTATAAAATAGCACCTTTTTGATGAAAATAATCTGAGAGCTATGAATATGAGATCCTGGTGGCTCCTTTCATTATAATTATGGCTTGAACACGTTTTAAGAGTCAACAGATGCTGGATCCCCAAAGTTGTCCTCAAGGGATTCAACTAAAATTTTAAGTTGGTTAATTCATATTCTCAGTAGATCTGGAGTAGTTGCTCGAATTAAATAATGTTTGGCAATAAATTTTGTATGGACGGCAGTTCAAAGTACATATGTGCCCATTTACAATTATTCTTATCTTACATGAATTGTATATCAAATAAAAACAAAACTTTTCTTATTTCTTTTACAGAATTACATTTCACCTGGATCCGAGATAAATCACAGATTTAAAACTTCAAGAGAGCGCGTTTCTCTGTTGCCACTTAACAAAAGTGAAAATGAGCTGCCAATTGTCTTGCTAAGTGGAACCATATGAAGGAAGCTTGAAACGGAAAAGAGTCATGCTGTGTACCCGTATGCGTTTAGCTGAACGTAGATATTCATTACCCCGGGAGACCACGGAGGGTGTTCCACAAACACCGGGGATCATCCAGCGCCCATGCGTTATAAGAAATCTGTCGGGCAACTACGACAATTTCGTGACACCTCGAATTATGGATCGATCGAGGAAGTAAGTAAACAAAAACTTAAAACCTGCTGTACCAGCAGCAGCAACAGCTTAAGTTGATGATTACCTTTAAGAGTTTTTTTCCCTTTTGGATGACTTGCCCTAAACGGGTCCATTAAAATGCTGTAGGGGCCCCATTTCTTTATCGGCAGCCGCCCGATTGGATCAGATTATCGTTACTTTTATTGCCATTGACAAATTAATTAGATTTCGTATTAATTTCAGTTAACACATAGCGTGACATGATAGGGTCTTTCATTCCCGAATCCTATTCCCAGTGCGTCGGTCGTCCGCCTCAGGCTTCGCACGTTTCTTGTTTTATGACCTGTCGGGCCATCTGTCAGACAAATCTGAATTTACCTGCCGGACCAGTCGGGCACATCATTGTTTTGTTGTTTCATTTGAATAATTTTAATGCACGAGGATAAAACTATCGATTTAATCGTAGTCCGTAAAAACTTTATGACGGATTTTGTTCACAATTTGCAACAGAGTTGAAGCATCCCGGCGACAATAAAATACCAATAAAAATATGGAATCTTATGGGAGGTAGTCCTTTTTAAAGACACTGGGAGCGGGACGACTGTTTTTGGTTTTGATTAATTCCCTAATTGGAGATTAGATGTGGTTAGTAATTATTTTATGACGGATTAAGAATCTTTTTCTTAATTTATAGCTTTTACAAAGTATGGATGCTATTGGTGGTGTATAACTATGTAGATATTAATTTATTTAGACTTAAAACAAAAAAGAAATCCCACGGTTAAGGGGACTGGCACTTAAAGGATTATTTTTTACGCAAATGACTTTCTCAAATCATTTAACACCTCCTTATACTTACCTTGTAATTTTGTGTCTATGTACATATTTAAGGATGTAGTGATTCGTAAAACTTATTCCTTGAGGAGGTAATAGTGAAATTTGTTTTCAAGGCGAGCTGTTAAATAATCTAATAAGATGAATGTTTCACAAATGAAGTTGATAAATTTCTCCATATAAATTTTATTACGCAAAATTCACAATGATTTCACTATCTGATATATTTCAGATCCCATAAATGAATTCGATCATATTTGTTGCAAATATGCCTCAAATTAAGATAGATTTGTGGCATAAAGAAAAATAACCAGAGCCTACTATATTTTCGAATTAATTTCGAATGTACTACTACCGGCAACTGGTTACTACTAGTAAGGCCGTAATCAATCCGGTCGTGTTTTCCCTCAAACAAGGTTTGGTTGCTTTTAAAGTAGAAGCCACTGAAGCCATATGGCTGGTGGTGGAATTATAATTTCCCTAGCCGCAATTTTCTGTTTGCAGAGTTGATTTGCATTGCCAAAGGACATCTTGTTGTATCATTCAATAGCTCGAGTCACGCTGTCGTTTGTTTATGATTGATAAAGACAGAGCCCTGAGTGGAGTTTATACTTCTTAAATACTAGAAGTCGACGAGTTATTTGGGATTTTCGTTGCGATATATGTCCATGCTATACTTTTTAGCAAAACTTGGCTTGATGGTACTCCCATGTTACCATATGCCCTGGCTTCACAGTTTTCAGAAATGACAAATCTGATAAATTGAGTATGATCACGTCATCAGTTGTTCGTTTGGAAAATCAGAGAAATGGCGGAAATTAGCAAAGTTTAATCCAATTTGTGGTGTTCATAAGGTGGATGATATTCCTTATCTTTAATCTGGAGATCTTCTTGAGATTACTGAAGAAGATGTCACCTACAGCCCGATGGGTGGCACTTACAGAGGAGGTAGATTAGGTGTGTTAAAAGACATTCCAGCCAAGCCATATGTTCGCCCATATTAATTTTGAAAACATTGGCGGATTCTGATTAAGAACTGTGCAGTTTTGTTTTTGTCATAGCATAATTATACCGTTTTTAATATAAGTTCAGGTTGCTATGATATATTCCATGTAAAATTAACTCAATTAAATGTGTTTCGCTAGGAAATGGTGGTGAGTTGAACCGGAAATTCATATGCCTGGTCATTTCCTTCCATATTCAGGCACACAGTTAAGGATAATTTTGTACTGGATACTCAAGCGGCTGGATTTAGTACGGCATTGTTTTACTATGTATAGTTTGGATAATATGGTAACCAAGTTAAGTACTTGATAAAATTGCAACGTTTAGCTTCAGCATTGAAGAAGTACATTCCATTTTAAAACTGTCGGTGTTGAGAATTTTATTATAGACCTTTATTAGTTCATTGCTATACCATTTGTCTCTTAATTAAAAGTAGCTAGGTGTTGTATATGGTTTAAATTTTTTCCTTCATTAGTTGTGTTCTTTTGTCACTATCCAGTTCATTACACTGCTGCTACAAAAGAACGCCTCACACAATCGAACTTTATTTTAAAACTTGGTAACTTCCAAACACGTAAAAGTTTTATTTGGGCTCTATGGATGATAAACGCAGACAAAGATATACTAAAACGTTAATTAAAAAGAAAAAATATTAAGTGTACGCCCGCCGGGGTCATATAAAGACTCTAAAGCATTTTTAAGTGATTTTAGCGATCCCTTTTGACGAATAGAAATATTTTCAGCGGTTCAGTGCAACATTGGACTATACACTCTACAGTATAGCTTGCATTGTCCAATGTATGATTGCACTAGTGCACGAAACAAACGAACATCTCTTATTACTTTAAGACAGCCTTAATTAAATCTTCGAAATGTTATATTTAAATAAAAATTGATCTATTGGAATTCTATTATAAGTACTAAGAAAAATTCTATCCTCACTTGTACTGCGCTTTACATTTTTCGTAAAACTTAACGCAGAATGGAAACAAATGTCTTTTACTCTCCATTTTTTCGCCCAAACAAATTTTTCTCTTTCTTTCAATATGTATTTGTCTCATTGAAAACATTCCGCAGTACAACTTTCATTTCACTCAGGGCTTTTTAAGAAATTTCCGTCATCTAGTTGGAATAACTCCATCGAATCTAAAAATCAAGGAGGAGAAAATTTAAGTCTGACTTACAATACCAAATAATCAATGGTCTGGGACTTTACTCAAATTGGAAATGTATGTGCACTCAGTTTTCTGAACGTTATGGGATGCTGGTCAATCAGCATAATGTCAACTAGGCTTATGGATTTTTTTAGCGAACAAGTCCTGCGCATTCGAAAAGTTCATGCTGTACAGATTCTTCCTCTTCGTTGCAGAATCGGCTAAGATTTTACCAAATTTCTTAGGCACGTACTTATGTGGCAATGGCTAGTCAACCTGAACTGGTGTTTACCTCAGTTGGTGACTTTCTTTAGAATATTTGTATGGGAAGTTGATGATATTCTTCGCTTCGTCTAGGAAGGCTCTATAAATTAAGCTGATAAGACTTTTCTATTTTGGACATTACTCTTTGTAAGGGTTACGCATAGTTAAATGGAAATTCTGCTTCCTTTCTAGCGAATTATCCAGCAGTCTCATTACTTTTACCTGGTATCCACCTAAGGGTTACTAGTTTTCCTTTGATAGTATGTCCAGGATGTTCATACAGTGCAGTGACTACATACTTCGAAGGGGCACCCAAATTTTATGCTTTTGGGCATTGCGTCTGACATTTTAGAGGAAATCGAGTCATTTTGATACTCTTCAAAATATTTTTCATGGCCAACAAGTTTTCTGATTTTCTGCAGTGAGGAGGTTATTTCTGGACAAGTAATCGAGAAATAGTACGAAATGTTCGTGAACAAACATACAAAAATCACTGAAGGATGGCAACTGCGCTCAAGATTATCAACAACACCTGAAAATGTTCAACGCAAGGATGACATCATTCGACAAAAGTGACGAATAAAAGTCCATGAAATCGCAAGAGTCACTGGGGTATTTCTCATGGCAGTAGGTGCTGAAGAAATCATCGAGCATCTTTTATATCGAAAATTATTAACAGATGAATACAAGAACCGCCATTTGCAAGCAGCGAATGCATTTTTGCAATGTTTAGACTTTGGAAATGAAGGAAATTCATTTTTGGATAAAATAGTGACCGGTGATGAGCCGTACATAGATTCACTATGTCCGACCAGAATCGAGAAGAAGTTCAAGTGACTGGAGACATACATACTTCCTCTTCATGTTCGAAAAAAATGTAAAGTTGTTCCATCTACTGGAAAGATGATGTTAACGCATGGTGTACCAAAAGGCACAACAATCAATGACCACCCGCTCTACAACCTTGATTTGTCCACTAGAAATTTTCTTGTCTTCAAGTCAATGAGGAATGAACTTACAAAGGAGCGATTCTAGTCGGACGAAGAAGTGAAATCCGGTGCTCCAAGACTTGCGTACATAAGTTGGGCTGGATATTTTCGTAGTTGGAATTACAAAGCTGTTTGTAGATAAAAATTTGGAGCCACCCTATAGATTTTGGTTATTGCATAGGTGTTAGGTAACAAAAGTAGCTTGCAAAATGGGAAGGTTTTTTTTATTAAGGCACCTTTCTTATTTAATTTAAAATTGATTTTAATTTTTTTTTTATACATAAAACTATTTCATAAATTTCGTGTCTTCATTTTCTTTCAACGGTTAAGGTAATTTTGGAAATATTTGAGAATAAGTAAGACAGATGCCAAAATAAGAAAATATTTTCAATTTTGTTACTTAACACCTACATATAAAACCTACATGATAATTCCAAGTTAAATCCTTGTGGGTCACCTCGAGATATGTACGTATTGACAGGAGTTAATAAGAACTAGAAGACCATATAATAGGTAAGCTTCTTTGACTCTGATATTGGTATATGAGGATGTTGTTAATATATATACAGATAGATCAGCAGTCTAATTTAGAAATAAATTTTTCAAATTAATTGGAATGAAAATATTTTTTTTATGTCTACAGATTTATTGCAGTCCCAAAATTGATTAAAAGTTGTTTGTCATATACTTTAGAGACTTTAGATCTTCAAGGAAAAGATTCTTTTAAACTCTTTAAATGTCATTAAAACATAAGGATTATAAACTTTATCCAATAACAGTTCAATGCTCAAATTAAATTGAAAAAATTTCCATATTTATTATCACACGCCGTCAAAATCAGAAGGAGGTACAAAGATCTCTATTAAAAGTCGCCTCAATGTCAAAATAACTAAAACTGCATAAATTTCAAAGGTTGTCTGGTGGCTGTTGGCCAGTTTGTTTAACTATAGTGGACGGACCAACCGCGTAGCAGCATTAAAGCTTAATCGAGTTTTCCATTCATAGTATACACGATGAGACGGCATCCAATTCGTCGAAAAGTAATTAAGGGAAAAAGCACAAAAAAGCACTGCGCGCCGCGGCTGGGAATATATGCTAGTTGGGGTTATTTTCGTTAGACAAGCCTTAAATTAGCTAAGATGGCATAAATCAAAAAATTTCTAGTTAAAAATCGGTGAAGATAAAGAGAGAGCAAAAAATATATAAATGCCGTAGACAGTGCCGAGCTTTGTTCCAATAAAAGCAAACAGGCCAAGTATAAGGCGGTCGGCGGTCTTTTTGAAGGTTGTGGCTAATTTGAATGGGCCAATAGCATATGTTCGCATCTCATTCGGGGTTAATAAAACGAAAAAAGGTTTAGCCAAACAGCTGCGAGAAAAAAGGTGGATCTATTTGGTATACTGTGTGTATCAGAGTTTGAGAATCTATCTATGCCATGCGATGTCCATCGTTGTCGTTGCGTTTCTATTATATTTTTCTCAAAAAACAAAAAAAAAAGGAAACCCGAAGACAGAGTCGAATCATCTCCAAAATTGACCTCTAGTAGGAATCGCATCGAACTTAAGCTTAAACCTGGCTAGCCTGGTTTGGTTTGATTTAAATCGTTGCTCAGCTGAGTTATGTCTGGCTCCAGTTAAAGCCATGGGAAATTATTTTCAAAAAATGAATTTCATTAATTTGTTGTTGTTTTTTTTCGACGAGGCTATAGTGACTACAACAGTTTGTGGTCTGGCCGCTCAGGATAGCTGGCTGGCTGCTGATTAGTTGCCACCATGAGCTTTGAAAACCCGCTAGACGTAACTTGAAAATGTTCGAGGAGCGTTTTTTTTTCCCAAATTTTTTTTTATTTTTTTATTTTTTTTAGATTTGTTTATATCTGAGCTGTCCAAATATAAATTCTGTGAACTGTGTGTACGGAAATAATTCAAATAATTCTCGTTTTTGTCCAGGTCCCACACACAAGTGCCAGTCGAGTTCTCAGACTATTTGTGGTGAAAAATTATTACGAGATCTGATAATACGTGATGATTACATGTTACCGAAACTCAGGCGGATTATTCCCTCGAGTTATTTACTCATAAATTAGACATAATCGCGGGATGATAAAAATCCGGCAGTGGACATAAATTTCCTGATAACAAATCAGTGGACTTTAGATGAAACGGAGATACAAATTAGAGGTAAAAACTAATTGGATTCTCGCAAGCTGGTGTACAACAAAAAACTATGATCTATGGTCGAAGTTGATGATAATTTCAGCGGCTCAGTGATCTTCTTGTCGTGTATGATAGATGCTGTGTAGTTCTATACTTATATATGTACATATGTATGCACATAATTATAAAAGGGAGCTAAAAATTAAAATATTGAAAAGGATTAGGTTTAATGAAGATTAAGTCAAAATGTTGATCTGTTTTTAGGTGAAGAATGATGATGAGATATGGAAATTAGTTTTGGTCTGATTTTATTATTGATTTTGATTAAAGCGAGATCCTGAAAAGCTGACAGTTTTTTATTTTCATTGATTTGTTAGAATCCAAGATGTATAGTTTTTGTCTTCATTTTGTTAGAATAGTTAATGATAACATATAGTTATTTACGTAATATGTAAAACATGTAGCCAAAGTATAAAGTTAAGTCGGAGAATGAAATCCTTAATTTAACTGTTATACTGGTGCAGAGCTCACCTAAATGTGACGCTGTTATAATAGAACGAAGGCTTCGATCGGAATGATAAGTTCTTAGGATACTATGTTGAATGGAGATACGGTTAACTAGTTTCGGTGCACACTTAATTTCCTTGAAAGCATCATCTAGATACTTTTATGGAACCCCCTGCAACTCACCTCTTGCGCTTGTAAGGCACTGGTTGTAAGTTTGTAGCGTTGAACATTGGCTATTAACTATGGTTAATAGTAGTTTTGATTTTTTCTTAACCTGGTTAAGGTTAAATGGCAGAGAACAAGTGAGTATAACTGTTAATCGATTAGCAGTTAATTTCTAAGACAATGTTTTCATAAAACCAAATTTCAGCAACCCATTTTGTGAGAACATTTAATTACTCTAAATTTTTGTAAACTAGTTTATTAAATAAAACTAAATTTTCTCTACCTACATAACAGTACAAAAAAAAACTATATAAAATAAAATCTATTTAATTTCAGATTGGACACCAAAAAGAAACCACCATTAGTGGTGTTCTCCTTGAAAATGCAACCGGGAATAAAAACTTTAGCTCAGGACAATGTGAAAAGAGATCCTAGAAAGTTGCCAACATTTTGTGAACAATATAAATTGGTAAAACGAGCACGTGAAACAGAGGAGAGACCTCAATCCGATTTAATAGTTCGCGGTATCGAAATACCAACTGCCATCGATCCAACCTTGTCACCAAATCCAGAAGGATCAACAGCTAATAATGGTGACTACATTCCAAGCGAACTTCAAATTCAACTCACTGACTGTTGTCAATGTATGCGAGATTTTACTTTTTTCCAAAAAGAATTAGAACTTCATCCATCAGCAATACAGCAACAACAGGAACAAAACAACAAATTATTAATAGTAAAAGCAGACGCATCTAGCAATGATTTGAAAATTGTACAGCCGTACAATTTTGGACAGAAACGTGTTACTACACCCAGGACAAGACAAGTCATTAAAATTACAATGAATACTAGGAAAATGCAAAAATAAGAAATCCAGTACGAGAAATAAAAGTAAAGTTAAAAAAAAATACGTATAATAATAAAAAAAACTTTGATTTTGTATTAGTTTTACCAATTATGGTAGCACTTAAGATGTGATTAAAAAATTTAATAAGTTTCTGTTATGCCCACGGATCAAGAGAAAAATTCTTCAATAATTTCAAAACGTTTGGGACCTTTGTGGTACCGCCCAGAGTCTCAACCAAATGTGCCTCAGTGAAAATAACTTTATTGTATCCCTGAGAAAATCTTCGGGACTGACAAAAATCCGAATAAATTCCACTTCAGTGGCTTTTTCTTTAAGTCTCCCTTCGTCGATCGCCACTTAATAAGCGAACAAATGAGATGGACGGGCTAAGTAGAAATGAGTGTTAATTCCGAGTCACCTCAGTTCATCAGCCAAATCACATCAGATCTAGACTGACAGGTATATGAAAAATGAAATGAAAAAAATGTGGAGCAAACCGATATTCGCCATTAAAGAAATTAGCTTCACATGTCGATTGGGTTTGACGTTGTAAAAAAAAAAAAAAAATGGGACAAAAGTACACTGACATGACACATACTCACTAATCCTCCCCACCATCCAATTTGTCTTCCTGTGTGACTTCATCATCCAAATTTTCCTGCTTTAGTTGACACCGCCGGCTATCAATCATGGATCCTACCCTGACGCTCTCTATGTAAGTTATTTCGACTGTCATTGTCCTTGCTATGCTAAATATTTGAAAAGCGATTTTTTTTTATTTTTTTTTTATTTTTTTTTAGAAAGGGTTTTGGGTGGTTCAATATTTGCCAGGTTGATGAGTTGAACCAGATTCAATGATTCAATCATTGTTGCTTATAAATGTATAAAAATTTTGGTAAGTATGGTTACCAAAGCAATTCAACTTTGTAATTTGCATAATTAACTCCAACCTTCTCAACTCTCTTTTTTTTTTGCTTTCATTAAAATTTTTCGTTTTCAGTTTTTTACTCTTTACCGTATGTTTTAATCCTAACCAAAAACTCGCAGCCTGACATAGAAAAGGAATTCCAAATCGGTATGTTTCGTTTTCCACATAAGTGGAAAATTAAGTTTAATCTGCGAATTGGAGTTAATTAGGGTAAAAAAAAATGATCGAGGATAGCTTCAAGGAGATGATTCCGGCTCCGGCTGGTGATACTCAACTTTAAACTCTTGTGGTCTAAGCCGGGTCTTTGAAACTAACGTCCTCATTCTATCAATCTCAACCCCACAAGAAGGCAAAGAAGAGATTTTAACAAAAGCCAATTCCAGCAGCTATAGTTACAACCAGAGCATTTTAGTAATTGTTAGCGATGAACTAAACTGCCTCCACATAAATCTCAACAATAGCAAAACTGCATCTGATGCAAGAGATTTTATCTTAGAAAAGTCAATATGACATTTATTTAGGAGATTATGTGCCCAGAGGTCCTAAATAGATGCCATCAGAGGATAACTCATGAAATCATGTAAGTTAATTTATTGTAATAAGCGTGATAATTCATGGGCAGCCTTGCTGTTCAACATTGAAATAAATTTTATTATTACACATTTTCATATTTCACAGTTTACATCGCGAAATATGATTTCAGTAGCTAATGTTAGTTACTTCCACCTAATTCCACGTGGAAGAAGGCAAAATACCTCCTCCAGAGAGAGTTAAAAGGGTTAGTCAGCTATTGCAAAACTGGAGGAAAACTGTTCTCGATACGATGAAAACGGAAATCAGCTAATAATTGTCAGTATGGTTATCAATAACTGTGGTGAGTACCTATTTACTTGATTGTATAAAATCAAAACTCTTCAGCAGAGCCAATCTACGACAACATATATTAAGCTCTAAAATTTATTCTCCATTTCCAACTAAAAAGTAGCTGCCTTTGATCAAAATTGCATAATCAACTATAGGCTCTTTTAAAGAGAGAAAATACCCAGCGGGAGGAATCCTTACTCCCAAATAAGGTGTGATTGGCCATTATTCAAGCCAGTTAAGGTCCCCCGAAGGTTATGTATTCTTACCAGCCCTTACTACAGCAGGGAGTTGAAGAAATACTTCCCCCGCTATTTTTGAGCTAGTTACGCTCTGAGGTGTATCCCCCATTGCTAGAGAGAAGTCAGGGATGGCTTCATATTCAAAGTAGAAAATCATTTCGGCCAATTAGCAGTGTTGGGCAAAATGTAATCTGATTAACGATTAACAATTACAATTAACCACGTAATCGGTAATCAGATTACTTTGTAGCACATTACTAATGTAATCCATTTCCATAATTACATAATGTAATCCATTAATGTGTAGTGTAGATTACAAGGTAATTTGATTACACATTAATCGATTACATGTTAATTTAGTTTCAATGCAATGTGATTACATTTCCGAGATATAAGTCTTCTAAATTTTATGAATTTCATTCCCAAATGGAATTTTTGCATATAGGAGTATTGTGTAAATATTGAAAAAAGTTAGTTACGTGCACATGACTTCGTGGCCGTGTCATTAAGAATTTTTAAAGAAAAATTAAAATTTCGGATTCTTAAACTTTTTTCGCACAAATTCCTTGCGAGCAGAATATGTAAATTTTAACAAAAACGCCGAAAGTGCCGAATATTCCCCTCAAATCGACGCGAAAAGAGTTTGTCTATTTTTATGAATTCCTAATGATGTTCTAAGAAAATTGCCAAGCATCTTATCTGAATTCCTATTGAAATCCTAAGGAATTCATACCGAATCCTCAGAAATATACATTAAAGCGTTCCGAACTGGTAAAAACTCAAAAATGTTTTGAAAATGTTTTAATAAGCAGTATTATTTTCAAATTGTTTAGGAAATAATGATTACGTTAAAACATTTTAAGATTTGGGTTTTGTCAGTTCAGATAAATATTCATATTTTGTACGTTTTATTGAATGGTAGTTTTCTTGTTAACTAATTCTGCCTTTTGCATTATGAAATACTGCTTTCAGGCGCTTTTCTATGTCGTCCATGCTGATGGATATGAGTTAAGAGCCGTTTCTGTAATAAAACAATTATATTAAATGTTTGACAACATTTAACTGCTATTTTCAAATACCTTCGAAAACGGAGACAATCGAAAAATTTGATATTTTAATATTTTACCCCAGTCCCATCTGCGTGAAATGCTTAGGAACTTCCGTCATTAAGATCTTGAATGATCTCTTGTTGAAAGTGGTCAGAGCCGACCGTCGGATATAATAATAAAACATATTTCATTTTTAAAAAAAATTCCATGCGTACCAATGCTTCAGCAGCTTCTGCTTCTATTCCACATATTTTCGAGACTAATGAAGGCTTCTTTTGAAATTGTAGGCAATGAAGGAAGAATATCACTTAAGTTGAAGGCTGTCTTTTGAGCTTTGTTTAAAGCCTTCATTTCCTCTTTGAAATAGAAGACTTCTCACCCTAATTTAATAGCAAACAGGACAGAAAATATTGGACTCAAAGCACTTAATTCATTTGGGACTGGTGAGGTACGCGGCGTTATTCCGGAGGCTCATATAGAGCTTGAACAGCCTTTTTCACCCTCCAACAGCTGTTTTGACATGCTCTGCACCACGCAATTAACTAAAACACTGAAATATTTATTAATAATAATTCAACTATATATTACTCACGTTTCCCAATCTTGAAAAAATCGTCATCTGACTCTGAACAAAAAATTACATCAATTCACACTGCTTTTAAAACTCTTTCTGAATTTCAATAGTTTTCTGAATACCATTCCAAAACTGGAAAAGCCCTGAAAAGTCGGGATTTATTTTTCACTCTGCCTCTTTCGCACACTTTCCGATTTGCTCTTACCATTCCGAAGCTCCGAATTTGGCATACTGGGTAGTGATGGGAAAAAATAATTAAGTAGTTACTATTAAGAAAAGAACTAACTAGCTACTTTAGTGAGTTATTAGTTACCTTTGAATACTTTATAGTTACACACGTTATTTATTATAGCGAAACAAAACTTCAAAATAATCTTAATCAAGTACCAACGATCCTCATATTTCATTCTATTTCAATTTTGTAATTTGATAATTCATCAACAAGAAAACTGTTGCTAAATCTTCATGCACATGAATCACCTATCTTTTTTTAATATCTTCGCTTAAGTTCTGAAAATAAATGCAAAAACTACTTACACGGACTATTAATTTTTTACAACTATTTTCAGAATTAAATAAAGATATTAAAAAATATAGGCGATCCGATTCACTCTGTGTCTCACGTGATCCCCTTCACCCCGTTTGACTATATAAAAGTAATCTGTTCCAATGTAATTAGATTACAAAATAATCGAATTATATTGTAATAGATTACACATTTGATAGATAACAAATTCTCATAAGTAATCTGATTGAAATGTAATCAAATACAATTTAATTAGATTACTTGGTAATTTGATTAAACTGTAATGGAATTATTAATTAAATTACACTGAAATCAGATTACGCCCAACACTGCCTTTAGTAGATAAGTATCTCATCTTCCATTTTCTTTTTAAACTGATGGGAAAAATTTCTAGACTTATTGACTCGTATCGAAATCTTAATTAAGTCAACGTTTCACGATCGACCGAAACAGTCAATCACAATTTGGTCAAAGATATCGAAAAAGATCTGTTTGCTGTGGAAAAAGGCTTTTAGTATATCGCTTAGATCTCATGCAAACAACGGTAGGTAACTGTTCTGTTCTACTGTTGCAGTATTAATTGATCTCCTAGTAAAACTGGGAGGTTTTGATGTACAACAATACGGAAATGAATTTGTGATCATCAATAACAGCTCGATCTCTCATTAATATGAGAATAACATTTTCAAGCAAGGTCAAGTACCTATAGGAATTACTCCTGATAGGAAACTTATTTGGATATTTGTTGGAACTATTGAGTCGCTCTACGCTTTTTATCGCTTCATTTATTCTCCAAGCTATTTAGGGTATCTCTGAGCTAACAGTGCCACAAAATGGCTTTGGTCCAACAATGGGATCTTCCGCTCCCCTTTTGGCTAAGCCGTCAAAAATTTCATTAACATTAGATTCATGTCCCGGTACCCACAGGAGTATAATTTTGTTTCTCCTTGATCAATTTTCAAGGGTTTGCAGACACTCCCAGACTATCCTTCACTTAATAGTGGAGGACTTTAAAGCCTTGAGAGTGGCTTGACTATCCAAGAGAATATTGATGGTTGAGCCATTCTTCTATGGCTAACACCTCTGCTTGGAATATGGTAGGGAGAGAGCTTAGGGACTTTGACATATGGCATCTGGGGCTGAATACGTCAGACTCCAATGCGCGTTTTTGAACCGTCTGTATAGCACACCAAAGATTGGCATGGCTGAGATTTCATTTTGTCGCTTCTACTAGGATGATTTATTAGAAAATAAAAACATTAGTGCACTATGTTGCGAAACCAATACCTAAACACCTCTTATCTAATATGCTTAAAAAAGATCAAATGTCAACATATATGCCAACCTCAACGCAACCAATACTGTTTTCCAAGCAGAATTCACGTCATTGAACTGAGCTTTGCACCAGGGAAAACAGGAACTCCACTGGGGGGAATGTAAGGATCGCAGACAATTCAAATTATCCTTGAAAAATTACTTCAAAGGAAGAAGTGTGGCAGTTTCCGGGCACTATAAGATGAATAAGCATCTACGCCCCATTAAACTCCGTAGGGAAAAAAGCACTTGCAGATTATACGAAGACGAAAGCGAAACTGCGAGATCACTTTTTTTCCAACTATGAAGTGCTAGCATACAGGAGACCCAGACTTCTTGGGCAATACTTCCGTCCGAAGTAATGGACAGCTCTTGGAAGAAAATACAGGAGTTCGTCAAAATTGTACGGTACAAAAACACCAATAATAGATTATTAACCTTCTATTACTACCCATAGTTTCAGCCCTGATTTTCCGACCCTCGGGTCGGTAAAGACCCCACTGTGAAATTAGCCGATTTTACTAGGAAATTCAATAGAATAGAAATAGGATTATTGTACATATGCCATCTAATTATGCATTTTATTTATAAAGACAGTTAAAGCAAAAATTTTTTATAATGTGTTTTGCAGATGTATCGCTGGTAGCTGTCGCATTGCGAGTTAATTTTTCTATCTTTTGATCGTGGACAGGAAGTGCATATTGCTCTCTTTCCACGAGGAACTTCCAACTCTTCAATGTGTCTTTGCTTTTCAATTATTCCGGCAATCCTGTCCTTAAGCCAAGACGGCAAAGTGCTGCGTTCAACACGATCCTCTAAATATGTTCTTAGAAGACATAACGCCAGATTTGTTTTAAAAAAGTGCGCGTTTTTTTCACCAGATTCTTTGTTCCTTGAGTTTGAAAGACGTAAAGGTATAAACGAGTTTATTTCTACAGCATTTAATTGGCTATAAAATACACACATTGGCGACCGGTGTCTCTTTCTTGATTTGTAACACAATTGGTCAAAAATGCCAACACTACCTTTTGTATGGATACTACTAAATACTACAAATATGTAAAAATTGGTAAAAACATTGCAAACTTTTCCTTCACCTTAGGTATTGCGTTTTGTTAATTTTCCCTGAAAAAAGTTCTGGAATTTTCCAATTGCACTATTCCTACCCTGGGGTCATAAACGACCGCAGCAGCTTTATAATTCTTAGAAAAAGGCGTCGAATGAATTTCAGTTATCTTTAGAACGCTTTTAAAACAATGAGCGATAAGAATTTTCATTATTTTTTAGAGAAAAACATAAATGAATTATTTTTGGGGTCGTTTTCGATCCCGGGTAGTAATAAAGGGTCAAAGTAGAATCCTATTCATGCAAACATTGTTCGCATCCAAGAAATACAAAGACTGGTCTTCAGCTGGAAAAGTCATGACGCCAGTATTTTCGGACTCTATGGGTACGATCATGATGGACTACCTTCCAAATTATAAGGCTATAAAACTCTGTATACCTACTACGGTTACTTTGATACGGACAAAATGTTAATTCATCTCGACAATACTGGTTCACTTGTACCGAATGTACAACCACCACAATATTTGAAGAGCTGGATATAGAAAAGTCTCCTCATGCGTAGATTTTTACTAAGAATTAATTAATTTCATATTTCCTGAACTCTCCAATCCACAATGTCTGCAAATAATCAATGTAAGCTAAATAAATTATAACTGAATTGAATTGAAATACATATTGTAAAGATTGAATTGAATAAACAAAACTAACCTCAAATTAATCAACACACTAAAAAAAAAAATCTTCGCAATTATTGTGATTTGCGAAGCATTTGCAAAATGGAAATGGAAATGAAAGTTGCATAATCGAATGAAAATGGCGTGCCCTGCGCAACCTGCAATTATTGCCGCTCCAAGCTATGCTCTCAGCCAGACGAAGAACTGTTGTTACGCACAAATTACTTGGTTTCCAATTTAAATGATGGGTTTTGGTTTGGTTTACGACGAGGAGACGAACCAGCCACATTCAACACGTCCTTATCGCTACTGCGGCTGCTGTTTCAGAAATTTCTCAATCCTTTTTTGTGGTGCACTGCGTGTTTTGCAGAAGAAAGTCTTTAGAAATTGCCACCTGAAATGAGATTGCGTGAAATTTCGAGAAATCGGACACTTTCGAGTGAGTAAAGGTTTGGGATGAACGAAATTTGTTGAAATTACACGTCCTTTTGATGTCGAAAATTCAATTTTAGTGAGCCTGTCGAGAATAAAGGAATTACAAGGGGTGTTTTGGGGTGACATTGTGTGGTTTGGTTTTTTTTTTTTTTCGTAAAGACTGGCATCCCACAGACATATTTATTCTATTCAAGAGCAACAACAAAATCGTAAACTTCATTAAAAGGAAAAAAACGAAAGAAAAAAAAAATAACTGTGCAGCCTGACAAGACTGTAATTACACCTTTGTGATATACAACTAACATAAATGCAAGGATTAATGGCAGTCACGGAATGCAGCTGAGCTTAACTTGATTTTTAAAAACTGAGACAAATCCTTGGAACCGATTCGGTCGGTCGGTCATAAATCGGACTCACCTACTCTCATCGTAATTACGAACAGAATTCCTGGAGCCATTCGTTGCTGCGCCTTCATCTTATCTATTAATGCCTATATGCATATGTACAATCACTATAATACATATATGTATGTATGCATGTATGTGTGTACATAGTGATCCTGCTGCGGTAATGGATGGAATATATATGCATTGTACAACAACATTAATGAAATAAAAGGCGCCAGCGGTCCTGACTTAAAACCACAGGAGGTCCTTTGAGATGAAACAGGATATCTTTCCGTGATGCGTTTTTCTATTGTTCTCGACACTTAAATCTTTCGTGATGTTCAAGAAGATTTCGGTGAAGCACTATGCTGTATGTCAGCTAAATTCTGAAGGATATTGATCTCTAGGATGATAGCGAAAAGTTTTAATCCCTAATGATGTTCCCTTGTGCACTCCATGTTGCCGTGCCATTGCATTTTCGATGATGAATGACTTCAGGCGATTACAGAATCGAATATAAATCGTTTTACGCTTTTTATGGTATATTCTATGCTGGACGGTGGTAAGTGCCTGTTGCGCAAGCGCTCTGTTGAATTGCAATTAGAAAATGATATGATTTCAGGTAAGATGAAATTTGGAAAAGGTGCTTCGAAAAGAAGTATAGTCTTTTTATCATTTAATTTTAATGAGTTTGTGCCGACCTATACTTTTGTAGAGAGAATTTCAATAAGAAAGAGAGGTTTTCTTAAAGATTCTGTTGTATGTGAAAAAAAGAAGAAAATTTAAAAGGATTATTCATTAATTTAAGCTTTGTTTAGAAACGGAACAGGGAGAGAGAGAGATGGTAAAAGCTATCTGCAGGTGACTACTCTCACCTACTTCACAAACAACAGCATTTAATTTTTAAATGTTCTTTTCAGGGTAGGAAAACATCCTTACAAATAGGAATAATTCGGTCAAGTGAGGGTCTTTATCAACGAACAATCCAAATTTGCTTATGATAACTGAATAATATTCAAATAGACAGGTGCAAGACTAATTTTATAAGAGTTGAATTTATCACTAAGATTTGTCTTATTACTTAACACACAAAATAATGTTTCCAGCACTATGAGACTGATGAAAAAATCGACAGTTTCCCTATTATTTATGACTGAATGAATATTAGCCCTGATAATAGCACAATTTTAGTTTTAGAAACCTAGAAGAGCGTCAGTGGGGGGGGGGGGGCGCATGAGTGTTCTCATAAGGGTTCCGTTTTTTCCTTTTGTTGGAAGGAACCCTAAAATTGACTATTTGGACCCTACCTTTTTCTGTGTTATCCTTTATGTAGATATGTAAGAAGTTTTACCATAGCACAAATAGTTTAGAAAATAATTTACGTAACAGTATGACGTCCTTCATTGCCAGATCTATGTGAATTCGTTTCCGCTTATTGAAGCGGCGTAGGTCGACTGAATCTCACTACCTTTCTACATACCGAACTAACCAATTAAAGAAGGAAGTTTTCCCAGGATTCACAACCAAGCCCTTCATTTCGAGGTATAAAGAGATTTCTCGTAACAGTTCTGGTCAACTTCAAGGGCGATTTCAAAATTGTTTTTTCTTCTTATTCTTCTTTAATTGAAAGCAGTAACATAAGCAATCATCAAATTTCAGTTACCGTAGCTTACGAAATAACAGGATTTCATTGAAGTGAAAATTCTAAAGTCGACATGACTATATTCGCACGGAGATAATTTATGACAGTTTTCAAAATTTGGCTAGAATTATAGTAGAATTTTATTTTACAGCCACTGTACGCGCCATCTCCCTCAGGACATTTTACTGAACCATTTTATCTACTTCGATTATCCATGAACCTCATATCGATTTTATTACATTTATTACACAGCCGCCTACCTTACACAGAGTAGTTTTAACCTTTTGCAGTCTTAAGTTCGGATTGAAATGTTTTTATGACGTTTTTCATTTGAAGGCTCTTTTTCCGCCAAAAATAAAAAAAGAAATACTCTTAGGAACGACTTCAAAGAATGGACTAACAGCAAATTATAATTTCCTCATGAAAAAAAAAACACGAAAAAACTTAAATGTTTCAAAGCTCCGCCAATCTACCGCTAATTTCTCACATGCTTTGCGCCACAAAATTTTAGTCTCCAAAATAGACTAATAACGCGAAACACATAGACTCAGACGATTTCTCCCCCAAAATCTCTGGATATGATCAAAATTTCCGTGAAATGTTTAGTGGATTTTTACGTATTTTGTGGAAATTTGAATTTCAAATCGTCACTTCCTATGTAATTAGAAGCAATAAAAACGCCCCTGCGATTATAGCAATTCTCTTAGGAGGACGTGTCTTCAAAAATTTTTATTTTGGGTTCTTCACCCGCGTCCTGCTGCCTCCGTCCAACCACGCTGTGATGCAACCAGCCCCCGTAATCTTTCATTAAAACTTAATAAATTCGAGATGGACTGATTACAGGCAGAAAGTCAGAGAGAGAGAGAGATAGATAGATAGATGGAGAGAAAGAGAGGGACAAGCGTGATTTCTAAGGGACCCACATTTGAATCTACTCTAAGCTACACGGTCGATTTTTATTGCTGTTTTGTGCTATTATTAATTTGTGATTTTGGGGAAGAGGTCTATGATTAAAGCCAGCTAATGCTGCTATTAATGGGAGCGTTAAGACAATTATTATAGCAAGTCTTAACCGTTGGAGATTCTGTTTATTTTCCTTCTTTGCTTGGAATATATTTTTTTTTGTACCTTGCGTTCTTTTTGTCAAGACGATGAACTTTTTCCTCCTAGTAGCCTTTGACCATGAGATTAAATTCATAGAGGATGCTCTGGCTCTCATAATCAATTTAAAAGAAGGAGAACTATAGATAGGCGTTGAAAATTTCTGCTTTATGTTGAATGTCATTAAAATAAAATTGCATCTATCTATGTGGACTCGATGTAGATACTCTTTCATGTCTTTTTCTCAAGTGAGGCGATCAACACCATTATCTACAGTTTGTAATTTATTCACTTCTTATGAATTTTCGACTAATCGTAAACTAATCGTGCAGCATTACTTGTCACTCTCTAGTTGAATTGACCACTTTGAAATTTTTACCTTCCGCATTCGTTGCGTTATTAAAATTTTTTAATTTCTATTCTACGATGACAAGATTTTCGTCAGTTTCGAAGTTTTCTTACTGCTGTACTCTCACGATTGAAATTTTTGAAGATAGTTAGAAAATTATTCAAGAGCCTAGGTCGATCTGGTTTGGTTACCAAATTTGTATCCTCCTGCTGCTGTGGTGATGATGATGTTTTAAAATAATCAGCAGCTGATATATTGCAAGGGCATTTCATCAGTAGGTAATGCTACATCAACTTAAAGTGATCTAATTTTTATGTCAAAATTGCATGCACTTAGAATGGAATTCAGCGATGAGGAAGAGCCTCTGCTGCTTTTATTATTAAAAAATGGAAGTAAAAAGCAAAATAAACGCAAATATGGGATGTGTGGTGGCTTATATATGAATATACACTTATTTTTATATTCTGGATTTCTTGATGGCATTTACATCTGAAGAAAAACTAACTCTTATTTATGATAAATGATAAAGTCAATATCCAACTACCAATCATGATCAACAATAAAATTGAGCTATAATTCATGATAACCGATAAAGTCAAACTATTATTTCAAATCCAGCCCAAGGCCTCCTGGAAGGTGGGTTATATTCTGTGTATAGATGATATATGTATATGCTAATGATGATTGTCAATTGCAAATTTGAACTGCAAAAATTTATTGGAAGACGCGTTTCGTATTGCCAAAAACTCTAATACTCTTCAGTACGGAGTATAATTTAATAAAAAAATCCACAAGAAAACATACTATCTATACAATTTACTACGAAATTTCTCTCCAAGCTTTTTACAAAATTTATCCCTTTTGCTGTAGTCTGCACACGTTGTTTCCCACATGCATCTTCGATTTTCAACACTGTACTAATTTTGAAACAAAATTTCGTTCACTTATTTTTCATATGTTAATCTAACCCGAATATAAACGGATGACTGTAAAACTCAGCAACATACAAATCACTTGCTGATTAACAGCAGATCAGTATCACCAAAGAACATCTAACAGAAAGAAGACGCATCGCGTTTAATGAAAAGTTTTATATGACGGGTCGTATTATTACGACCCGCTCTCATAAACTTTACGCAAATTCTTTGCTTTTTGACAGCCCGCCACTAACCACCTGGTCATCTATGCTGATATTACGACCCGCTCTCACAAATTGTACGAAAATTCTCTGCTTTTTCTCGACCGACTGCCTCACTACGGTGGCGAGTGTCGGGTCATCAAACCACAACCACTAGAACCAGTGCCTGCACTCAGCATTATGCCCATGCATTGCATTGCGTGTTCTCTTTAGCTCTTTTACCTCTTCTCTAGGAAAGCGGGTTCATCAAGAATATTTTGTTAGAGAGAATTTCATTTTCATTGCATTGCATTGCAGTACAATAGAAAAGAGGGAGAATAGTAAGATGAGCCGATGGGATAGGAATTGGTGGCCAGCCGCCGACAAGCAGTCAGGCAGCAAAGTGAAACATGGAACTATGTGCATGGCTGGCATCGCCTTGTGTACATGTACAGCTATGGGGTGGCGGAGTTAAAAAGAACAGAGCAACATTCTCTGAGCCTCAAATCATTGCTTCTTCCCGTTTGTTACCTCCCGACCGTATCAACAAATAAGCATACAACTTGTGCATTTTTAGAGGCCAGATGAAGCTTATATTTAATATATATGTTCTTTGGTATTACATCAGTACATTACTACCTCTAACAATGCAGCATGCCTCATTAAGATGTTAGTGCTGCTGATCATCAGCACATCAGCATATCAGTGGCCTGGTGTGGCACTTGCCTAACTCGTTAGTAGTGATATGCCGCAAGGCTCAAGTCTGATCCCACTGCTTTTGTTCATGTCTTTTAATGATATTTTCAACTACTAATGTTAAGCTGCATACAATATTGTTCTCTGTAATACCAGTACGAGTATCTGTTGGTTAGAATTTTAATCTATGTATTTGTAATATGCTTGTCGGGACGCTTATTTGAAATAAACCACACATTCATTAGGTATATTTTGGTCCTTGTCACATGTGCAGGCCTGCAATCAGATCATACCTTTATTAGGAAGTGACTATTTCTTGCTCGACCATTGTTAATGATAAGATTGAGAACATTAATTTTAATAAATAGTCACTAAGCTCGATTCTATAAATATTATAAATGAAATTTGTACACGATCATTGGAAAATATTGTCAGTCATACTCTCGAATTCGTACCCACATGGCTACATACATATTTTTTTCTTCTCATTAAATGTCATTCTTTCTTTTGTAAGCCGGAAGGTACTTCGTCAGTGACAGCTTCTAAGGCTATGAATTGGTGTAAGGTTTTTTTTTTGTTCTAGAAACACCACGAAAACGCAGTTTTCAACTATTGTAGGGTCGTGGGTTCGAGTTACATCTCAATTTACCCTTGTGCTTTTTCCTATCTAGTCTTCTTTCACAGACAGGGAATATTTTCAAGGTCTATAACATCACATAAAAGATGTCACCCTCACCATGAGTAAAAACGTCAACCTGAAAACATCTGAGACAACAACCAATTTACATGGTGGACTTTTCCTATTATTTCATTGATAAATCTTATTTTATTATAGAATTACTGAGAAAGGTGGTCGTAATGTGTGTGTCTCAAACTGTCCTGCCGAAAGAGGAAGGAAGTTTTACTAGCAGATACATAGTATTGTCAGCGCTAGTGAATAATTTTTCGCTTACAATTTATGTCCTTCCGCACGTATCCGAATGTATCTCTGCTTTAAATATAAGAAGTGGATGGATAGTAGCAGAGATGTTTTTAGAAGTTTTAAAGTACAATAAAGACAAAACAGATTGCACAGTTGACTGGCCAATACTTTTGCTTCAATTAATCAACTCAACTTTAATTATCGCTAATACTGTACTTTCAATTATCGCAATCCAAGACTCTGCCTTTGGCGGTGACAACTGTTATATTTATACCCTAGAAACTCTCCAGATTATTCTGGAGTGTTCTATTCCAGAGTATTCTTGACTATTCTATTCCTGAATCTTCCCAAAGATTCCATCATCGATTCTCCGAACCTGAAGTTGTTTACTCTCCATTGCCAGTAGATGTCACCAGTTGTCTCTTTCTATTGCACGTAACACTGCCCCCTTCTTAAATTTGTTCGCCTTGAACAACACGTGGTCCATGGTCTTGATGTTCGTAGTATTGACACAAGGAATATGTCGATCCCAATCGCGTTGATAATAGTCAACTACTTTCTTTAGATGCTCGATTAATGTTCTGTTGAAGCGCTCTACCATGTCATCAAATTGTGGGTGTAGGGGAGTTGTTCTAGTTTTTCTTGTTCCCAACATTTTACACATCTCCTGGAAAGTCCGTGATTCGAAGTTCCGTCCTTGGTCCGAATGAAGTTCGTGAAGCACACCAATCCTACGCACCCAATTCGTTATTATTTGTTCTCCGCAACTGTAGCTGCCTCTTGATTGGGGATTGCATAAACTTCAGGCCATTTACTGAAATAGTCAATGGCAACTAATATATAACGGTTACCGCCATCCGTTTCTGGAAAAGGTCCAGCAATGTCTACAGCTATCCTTTCAAGGGGGCTCTGACATTATACTTATGCATTTCTCCTCTGCTCCTGTGTTGCGGCCCTTTGCAAGCAGCACAGGCAGTGCATCTGCGGCACCACTCTTCCACATCTTCTCGCATATGTAGCCAATAAAACCTTTCCCGTATTTTGGAAATTGTTTTGTTCACTCCCAAATGACCTCCAGACGTTCCACCGTGCATTTCTTCCAGAACATCTTTGACGTTTGATGCTGGCACGACTATCTGCATTCGGAATGATTCGCCGTTGGGTGCTTCCCATTTGTGTTTTAATATACCACATTCAACATTAAGAGAGTTCCATTGAGCCCAGTAACTTTTCAGCTTCTCGCACCGTTCCGAAATATCCTTCCAGTCTGGTCTTTCCATGTCTTCTTTCCTAGCGAGAATAGGTGAAATGTCCCAACCTGTAGATGGTTCCACGGTTACCAACTGTATAGTTGTTGTTGTTTCTTTTTCTTCCACCCATGGATACGACCTCTTCGGTGTTGGATTTCAAAATCATAAGCCTGGAGTCGCTCTATCCATCGGGTTCTTAAACTAGAAACTCTCCAGATTATTCTGGAGTGTTCTATTCCAGAGTATTCTTGACTATTCTATATCTGAACCTTCCCGAAGAATCCATCATCGATTCTCCGAACCTGAAGTTGTTTACTCTCCATTGCCAGTAGATGTCTCTTTCTATTGCACGTAACAATACGATGAAGCTGCAATCGGTTAGATAGAATAGAAAGGATTCCGATTAGTTCAACAGAGGAGATTAAACAACATCGTTTGCCGAATTCTGATGATATAGAGGAGTTTGAAGACAATGAAGGTTCCACAGTTTTGCGCAATATATTAACTACAGTCTGGAACAACTACAGTCTGGAAATAAAGTCAGTCCTTTATATGGGACAGATTATTTCAATTGTAGGTACTTCTGTGTTTTTTCAATTCTTACATTAATAATTTTTAAATAACTACAAGTGGAAGAGCCTAACACCATTTTGATCGCCTAAATACAAACTAAATCTTATCTCTGAACCTACGCTTTTAAAAATGAGAGTAATTTGCTTTCCTAAAAAATAGAAAAAATCCAGTGATTAACCCGACCACCCTGATCTACCCTACTGGAGAATTTTCGGCATAAATTAGAAGAGTGTCAGGAATTTTCGACAAATAACTTTCTCTTTCTGGACATCTTGTATATTATTAGCAGTAAGAAACACTAAGGCTTGTAATACTGGGTTGGCATTTTACAGATACTTTGGGACGGTCATATTGGTATTTCGAAATACCGTAGACTTCCTAATTATTTTTCAGTATTTTTTTTTTTGAATGCCAGAAAGACAAACCTCACTTCATTGATTGAACTATGTATGTTCACTAGATTTATTGTTACAAAACTTAGTACTTGGGCTTGATTGCCATTTGCTATTTAAAAAAGAAAAAAAAACCTTTTTATTGCTTGATGCTAACAAGGATCTGCGCATGAGCATGAAAATTTACTTAGTTTAAAAATCATAATAATCACTGAATGCTTAATGGCAAACGTATTTATTTTCGCCTTCAAGTGTGTGTTGTTGTTAATTAAAATTTCAAAAAGAATCATAAAAGAATTTATAATAAAAAAGAATTTCGCTCTTCCATTAACTTGGTTCAAGTTAAACACACTGCCATAGACCTCCACGAGATGAAGGCCGAAGCTTGTAGTTTTTGAATAATAAAAATTGATTGCACTATAAAAACGTACAACGGGTACGGCAAATCAAATTGTTGGGTGTAATAATTACAAAAGTCATAAATAATATTGCAAACAAATGGCGAAGAGGCGGCGGCGATTATACATGTACCGCTCTTAGTAACCACGATACGGCGTTAACTACTTATCGACGACGAACGGCCGATACGTCTCGATGAAAGGGGCAGCGTGATCTCGATTCAAGTCAATCTTCTTGTAGCTTCTTTCTGAACATCCAGAATCAGCGCCGCAAATTGATGGATGCTTCTATTTGACAGAACTTGTGGATATATGTATCTTTTGGAACCAATAAAACTATACGAAAGAAGCTAATCACATACAGAAGCAAGTATATATAGTAAGTAGATGGGGATCTCCTCATCCCAACCACAGCAACAATGACCAAGAATTAAACCCATAACTCTAGGACGGTGACGGCCGCTACAAGCGGCGATCTCGATTTCAAAGGCTACCGCCGAAAATTGGAAAAATTTTCGATTCAACGTTTTTGGATGATTATTGTGTGGTCAGGCCAGTCCAGACCGGGCCAGGCCAACAGGGAAGGTTAGCGCGAGGAGTCTATTTTTATATGCGCAGAGTTATGGATTCTATGATTTGCCGAAAGTGTGTCATTTCGTAAATTTACGAGTTTTATTAGCTATTTAAGAGAGAGAAAAGTTTTCTCATATAGCAGCGTACAGCTTTGTCCCGATATGACCTTTTGTGACGATAGCTATAGAATAGATAATATAAGTTAGGATAAAAGACCTCTTCACCGAAGATTACATCTGCGCAGATGGGTCTGTCTTAACGAGATTCCATTAAATATTTTACGGAGCTTCTTCAAGTATTTCAGTTACTTTTCGATGGGATGATTTGATATTAGCTTGTCGTCGCCGCAGAGTAGTACTCTGCGCGCTGCGTATAGTTCTAGTTTAAAATCGACGGAATATTTATGTAAACTGGACGTGATTTATGGCTAAGTCAGTAGCGTAAAAAGTTTTTCGGTCCATGGGTGGTCCTTGGGAATCTTATTAATAATGTTTTTTTTTTTTAAATATTCACCACATGCTGTCGTCAAACACTTCGGAAACGTTTTATTTTCTTATAAATCTCGCCGGATTAAGCATTTTATTAGATCCCCCCACGGTGGCCTTGATAGACCTCCTCGTTTTTATAGATATGAGTCTTAATTAATTAATTAGTTTCAACGATTTTCTTTTCTTTTTTTTCTATTTTAGGTAATGAGAGGACGAATTACTGATTTTATTGATATTTATGTAATTACGTTTTTATTTTATTGAGAAATGTTTTGTAAATGAACCTCCTCTGATGTTCTCATTCGAATTTGTTAACCAAGACCATGAGTTTCATTATCGTTGATTTTATCCTCTCTAACAATAGTTTAGTTTTATACTTGAACACTTTTAAATTTAACCATGATGTGGTTATTTTAACCAAGTTTAAATACACTTAAGTTCTTTTTGAAGGAAGTTATTGTTAGGATTGCGAAGTTTTTCATTGCTACTAGAATTATTTTAACCAATAAACGAAGGAGTGGACAGAAATGCAAAAGTGGACGATCTGACTAAAACCGCAGTCGATAGCCCATATACTGATCCCTACCTCTATCCAACATTTGGCCTACCTAAAAACCACTTTAGGGAGGAGGGGGGGGCAATAAAAATGGAAAGACAAGCAACTGGATATACAATGACATAGCGCGCTCGATATGAGAACTGGGCAATACTTTAGTAAAAAAAGACTTAAGTATTACTTAAAGTACATTTTCGTTACTCAAGACTTATTACTCAATACTTTTGAAATGCCCCTACTTAGTACTTGAACATAAGTACTAAGCGTCTATTTACTTGTACTTGAGACTTAGTTTTGTACTTAAGAACCAAGATTTTTAATTAAGTATTTCTGAGTCTATTAAGTATCTACAAATATCAAACTCTTCGTAGAAAAGAAAACACAATCTCTAGCTCAAATGATTTTTTGTTGAGCTTTAAAGCATGCAAAGGCCGCACTCACGCATCAAGGCAGAACCTTAGACAAACTAATAACATACAAATAAGACTGGGCAAGTAGAACAAAAACCAGTACCGTCTGGCTCGAATATAAAATCGACGATGCCTCGACTTGATGACATAACCACTGACATGTATAAGATGGACTGACTGCGTTCATAGAAATACACTGCAGAAAGTGAGCTCACTTCTATATTGCCGACTTTCTGTCTAAGCACCAAGTACCAACTGAGAGAAAACTGAAAACACAAATAAATTAGTGGATTCGTCGAAATACATGATTTTAAATTAATCATTTAGGGTTATTACTGATAAAAACTGTTTTACCAAAGACAATATATTCATTAGATACGCAGAAGAAATTCTAAATGTTTTATTAAAATCACTTTCCGAGCTGCGTGCTCACTTTTTCAACTTCCCGCCAATGATTTTTTCAATCTTGGCACCGACGTAAGAACTCTTTTTGACAAAAGCAATTGTGCCCACAAAGAATACAAAAGTAAGCAGTCTATATTATATTCGTCAGTGGACATAACCAAGGGTAAACAAGCAATGCCTCGCTCCAATATAAAATTAACGATACCTCTACCTGATGTAGGGAAAGCCTCAGTTTTTTCTTAGAAATTTACTGGAAATTTTTTTCCTTAGAATTGTTATGCATTATTGGAGGCGATAATGGGTCCTTGGGCGAACCTCTAATATGATAGGTGAAAGTTTTACTCTACCTGCAGCGCCGAAAACTATAAAAAACTATAAATAGTAGCCACTGGTTACTATACATATTATAGTTTTCAAAAGGTATTTATTTATTAATATCTATTAACTGAACTCGATAAACTTCATTATATTACTGCCAACGTACAAAGATTCTAAAAAAGTACTTTAAAAAGTACTTCAAAAAATACTCAGTGTACTTTTTATATACTTAGTTACAATTACTTTTCATACATCCGGTACTTGTACCTACGCTGAAGTACTCAGACCTTCAGTACTTGTACTTGTACTTAAGTACTTTTTCTTTGGTACTTGCCCAGCTCTGCCCCCTCCTTTCCACACACCCAAACTCATTGGTCTTAGTAGATAGTCTCTCAAGCTGTTTATCAATTCAGTTTCTGGATATGGCAGCTTCCGGTATTTTCTGAAGAAGATAGATAAATCCAACAGCGAACTAAGTTAACTGTGTGTGCGGAGAGGATCCTGCTTTAAGGCTCCAAATCATTAGAGAAGCATTTATCACTCCGAATAAATAGTCTAGATTTAGCCTAGCCACTCCACTTTAGGGAAAGACACAATTGCGGTGTCTGCAAAATCCTAGTGGCCTAGTCGCCCCTACTTTTAACCTTAACCTTAAATTTAATGGAAGCACAAAGTTTTTCCACTTTACTGTTTGTTGACTTTGATCTTAGCTCTAGCCAAGATGTTCCATGATGTAATTTAGGATCTAGTTTTTGTTTTACTCAGTTCATACACTCCAGTAGTATCTATCAAGTTTTTCTACAAAAAAGGCATACATATAGGTGAACTCAGGCCGTTGAAATAAGTTGTTCATATCCAAGTCATCTATCGAAATTTGAGGGCAGGGGATAGGCACTCTTATCTTGGTAGGCTTGATAGCTAACAACTGAGCCATCTCGATCAGAGTTTCCATCATTTTCTGCAAACTCATGGAATTATTATAGTTTGGATTTTAGTTCGTGCAGTTGTGCACTGTTCAGACTGGAAATGCGTTTACAGTATTTTATGAATTTTATCATGTTGACATCATTTATTTTTAACGTGTCTCTCACTGATGGTAGCTTAGAAGCTCTTTAAATATTATTTCGCGAATGTTTTTCTATTGCTAACAAAACAATCGATTTGGTGCATCACAGGAGCATTTGTCCAGAAATTGCAGTTCCATTCTGCTTATGGGTGAATGAGATGTTTACCCCTATTATAAATAATTTGCAGCCAACGTATTGTTACGTGCAACAAAAAGAGACAAGTGAGGCCATCTTTTGGTAATGGAGAGTAAACAACTTCAGGTTCGGAGAATCGATGATGGAATCTTCGGGAAGGTTCAGGAATAGAATAATGAAGGGATTCTGGAATAGAACACTCCCGAAGAATTTGGAGAGCTTCTAGGGTATAAATATAAAAGTTGGCACCTCCAGAAAAAGAGTCTTGTCTTAGACATTGCAGTGTTAACAACCGAAAGTAATAAACAGGCGATAATTAAAAGTACAGCATTAGCGATAATTAAAGTTGAGTTGATTAATTGAAGGTTTGTGAATTTTGTAAGATAGAGTGAAACAAAGAGCTTGGATAATATTAAATATTTAATATTGTGTTTTAAATAACGAACCAAAGGCCACGCTCGCAACAGTATGAACGAGTTCATATCGAAATTTTTATTATGTTTGTACTCCTGATACAACCTTAGCTATTTGAGGGTCATTTAAATAGAAAACGAATATAAATAATCATCTAAAAATAAGTTCATTTTCCAATACATTCCCCTTGAATATACGAAAGCAGTTGGAAATATAAATAATAGGGGGGAAGTTCAACCAATACATACTTAAGACTAGCAAGTGTAGTAACCATCGCCAAAATACCAACCCACAAGAGCATTTTCATGGTTATATAGAATTTATTTTATTCGCTAAACCTAGGCTTTTTTTTTATTTAATCTACTTGTTGATTGTTTTACCCTTTTTAATGTAATCATTAATTTTTTTGGCGTTGCACAACACGAACACCATCACCTTTCTGACCGATGGAGTTTGACTTGGCTTTCCTTGGACCATAGAAACACCCATCTTCAGTGCATTGATTTGGTTGTTCTTTGGTTGTTCTATGGTGGGCTCAAGTTTTATCGTTATAAACCAACATGTGCATGTGTTTCTGATCAATGGTCAACAAATTCGGCCTCCATCTTCCACATAATTTTTTTATATCCAATTTGTCTCTTAAAATATGATATACATCTTCATTTGTTGTCAACCTGCCAAAGCTATATCATGGGTTTTGTGATTGATGGTGATTTTTGGTGTTTTTAACATTTTTTTTTGCGACCACTACGGGGTGATTTTGCCCGGTCCTGCACGACCACGTTTAAAATTTGTCGTTCACCTTGACGCAGTCAAAAATGACAGTGCAGATTCAATTTTTTAATGTCTTTGACGATTTTTGGTAGACGATGAACCTTAAGAAAAAATACAATAAATTTAAAAGTTTTTATTTTGCAAAATCATACGCTCTTTGATCAAGACTTAAAACGGAGTTCAGTTTTTTATTCAACAGATTAAACTTCATGCACTCAGAAAAACGTTTCATTAAAGTAACGAAAAAAGGCATAAAAATGCGTTAAAATTAATGAAAATTTTCATTGAATACGAGCCTATGCGAGTTCTCATCATTATAATGTTAAAAATTTCATTGACATGATTAAATTGAATTTCATTAGCATAATGTCAAATTTCATCGATTTTAATGTAATAAGACATTGCTCCTATGTAAGAACTTTGTCGAATTCATTAAACGATTTTCGTAGTCTTGATGAAAATATCATTAAACTTGACAACTTGATGCATGCTATATTTTCATTGATTTAGAACATTGTTTCAATGTATAATTTTTGTTGAATCAATGCAAAAAAATTTCGTGGTTTCTATGAAAAATCTCATTCAACTTGAAATATGGTACACTCAGAATTAAATATCATACAAACTGAAATTATAATAATAAAACACTTCGTATAGATAAATTTTTCCTTTTATTATAATCAAATGTAACAAAATAACAAAGTAAATTATCCTTATGAATAAAAAAAAAACAAAAAATTAACAAAAATTCAAAATGTCTGCCTTAAAATGACAATGTGAAATGATTATTACTAAAAATTTGGTTTTGGTTTTAATAAACATTTCCCTGAAGATGAGTAATGTAAAATAGTTGGAGGATTCTCAAAGAATTTGAGAGTTTTAATCACGAAAATTCCAACAGCAGCGCCCACATAATAACTTGAAAAGTGTTCGCTATATGAAATAATATTCATTTGTTCGCAAAATAAAAAGATTTCGTTATTGAGAAATATAATTTCACGAATTATGTAAGCAATCATTCCACTTTTATTTAAGTAAACTATATAATCCTTCTTATACTTTGTGCCACAGTATTCCAGATACTCAACGCAAGTACTATTTTCCATTTCAAATTTGTCAAAAACGGAACAAATATTGTCGTAGTATGGAGAACTGTTAATTGTGCTTTCTTTCCCCTTTGAATATAATATGTTATCTTCAAAAGAAAGAATATTTGCTGCAAAGTTCATGCTATATTTCATTGCGAATGAGAAAGGAATATTAATCCTTGACGTGATATTTCTAGCATAAGTTTTGAGCATTCTATGCTTCGATTCAAAGTTGAAAGACCACAAATACTGCAATGGACCAGACATTTTAATTACTGTTGTATAGTGCAACAAAAAATGATGCTTAGGTTTAAGATTGTCATTGAAAAGCTCAGTATATTTTGCATTGTGATATGTAATGCATTTGGTTAAGCGATTAATTTTTGAAATATTAAAAGAAGGTGATAAAATTATATCAAGCATATTAAGCAAATTAAGCAAAAATTTCCAAACTGGATCATTTTCTGGTACTAAATCGCCAACTAGTAGAGGAAAAAAGTTGATAAATGTCATCGTTTCTCGAGCAGACATTTTTAAATTGAATTTTTTTAATTTTAGAGACGTGATAGGAGGAGACATATTTCCAATTTCAATCTCCCCATAATTGAATCCCTGCTTTCGATTATTGAGTACATTTAAGTCAAAATATTTTTTTTTGATGCAATATGTAATAATGTGACATATATCATATATACACACCCCCTCGTAAATATCGTGCATCACATCAACGGCATAGTTATCGAGAACATGAAACGAATCTAGTTGGTTGAAAATAGATTTTTCTACCACACCTAAGTTATTTTCAAAGTCGTGGTCGTATTCTGTTTTAGTTCTTAGTAAATTCAAGTTTTCAATTGCTGCTTTTTGTGCGTCTCTTTTTTCACATTTACAAAACCGGCAATAATATTGACTTGAAAAAGATCTAGAAAATCCTAAAATGTTGTTAAGCGCCAAATTGTCACCTACGATAAGACCGAGGACGAAATATACGCGCATAGTACCTTTTGCTGTTTTAATGTCTACTCCATTTTTTTCTAACTCTTCGATTTCCTGAATCAAACTATAGAAACTCTTATCGTTTCCCAAGTATTTTATATCGCTTGTTTTAAAGAAACCAGCAACTAATATGCTATTTAGTTTTGAAAGTAGTTGTGGGGGAGAAGTGGGAAAGGAGTAATATACTCCCAAAACTGAAGATGAATGGGATCCGAGAGGGTTATTTATCTCGAAATCGTCGAAGTAAAGAAAATATGGAATCACTACTTTATCCTTCATTGCACTTACTTTTTCTTTCCATAAGTCCCCATCTATAAAGTTCTCGATATCAGGTGTACTGGAAAGGTTTCTCATATTTTCTAAAAATGAATCCAAGATACTGGGTAATTCAAAATATTTTCTAAAATGAAATTTAAGTGGAAGGATAACACCTTTGGTAATTCGTTCATCAATTGTATTTATGCCGCATTGAATAACGTTAGTTATAGTTTTATCTAAACAAATAACCTTTGGCTCTTTATATAAGTCATTTTTCTCCAATTCCTTAAGAAACTTTGTACTCAGAATCTATAAAGCGAAATGGACTTCCACTAAATTCCACAACTTCGCTTAATGCTTTTTTATCATCGCACAGATTTGACACTAGAAATGGTTCGATCGCATTAACTATACTATTTGTTATCATATTTGTTACATCACTTTGAATGCGAAGAACATCTTTTCGTGAGAAGTTGTACTTGCCAAAATAATTGCACGAAAACGATAATATTAATTTTTTTAATGATTTTATATCAATGTCCTGTCGTTGATGATCAAAAGTTACAATATTTTCAAGGGTGGAGTGGGCTTGTGCTGGTGGACTTTTCATTACTTCTGTTGATGAATGCAATTTAGTACTATTACTTGTGTTCAAATCTCTTTCATATAAATTACAAACCGGAGAGGACGTGCTTTTAGTTCTATTGTCATATATATTTATCTCTGTTTTCATATGTTTTGAAAAAGACCGAAACGACGTAAATGATTGCTTACATTCTATTAATCCACATTTATATATGCTGTTGGAACTTAGCCCATGAATGTATTTCAAATGGGCAACAAATTTGTTTAAAATAGAGAATCTTTCATTACAAATAAAACAAATTAAAGTATAATCCATTGCAAAGTTAGCTAATATAAAAGAAAATTTTCCAAATATTTCATATTATTAATTTTGAGAATATGTATGTAGTTATACTATATCAAGCGCAAAAACATATTTGCCAGTTTTATTAAAAGTTAATTATTGCTCTGCATTTGAAGAATGATCATGGTCGTTTTTCGGCAATTCAGACAAGAGGCCTAGCATTGAAGAATTCGTTGTATCAAAAATAGTGTTAATTTTATAAATATAAATTTGGATGAAAGTCCAAACAATTTCCGATTCCTTAGGATATCTCAAATCAAATATTTGGAAAATTTTGAAACATGTGTCTAAAGCTTTGATAAAATTTGGCAGCTTATATAGAACTTTTGTGTGATAAACATAAAAGTCCTGTAAATCAAAATAGTCAGTACCAACACCCAGAATAATTGGCTGTAAAGTACTTTTAGTTTTAAAACATGTGATATTTAATTCTCTTACTTTATTTTCCAAATCATTGGTCGTCTTTAAATGAAGTAAAAAACTATCTCTTGAATCACTGATTGTAGTTTTTCCTAGGCGCATCTTTTTAGTTTTGCCATCGACTTTATAAATACGTGACGTAGGTACAAGCAAAGAGTGGAGAAGGATAAATAATACAGCACAATGTTTAGCTGAAATTTGTAAAATTTAGCATTAATTAGTATAGAGTATATAATGTAATAGGAGTAACATAAGGTAAGGTAAGTATGTAGATACGTACGTTTGTCTGCCTCATCCAGTAAGATATATTTTTTTAAAGTCTCTTTGCTGTTTTCATCCTTTATATCTCTTTCCATTAAGGGTATAATGCGTGCCTCCAAGTCGTTAAAACCACTGTACAAACAATTTGTTTTATTTGGAAACTGTGTTTGGAAGTCGATGTCAACCTGCATTCAAAACTCTTTATTTATTTTCCTATAAACATTTTACACCGTTAATCTTACCAATAAATGTCCAAAAGACTGATTGTATAAGGGCCACTCTGTTAAAATACTGTAAATGTCTTTATCCTTTGAAAATGTAGTTAAGCGATATGAAGAAGTGCTTTCCCACTTCTTTAAAATTATTTCTTCGGGACCAGTGTTATATTGCAGCCAAGATTTTTCTATAATCATATCCTCTTCTATATAATTAGAAAGTAATGTTGTTTCTACATAATTTGCAGTTCTTAAATCTGGGTATAAACTTTAAAATTTAAAAGTTACAACAAGGCGATCTTAAGTTATTATATAGACGGACGGACAAACAAAAATAGATATGCAAGATATAAATATTTTTTTACTTTTACTGATTCTGCATAATTATTTCATATGCAACAAAGATTAGCACAAACCAATATATCCTACATTTTAATCTAGGTTATAACATATAAAGTTAAATTTAAGAACGAAAACTTACCACAATAGTTAGTTGAGATTGTGCTTTTTGATGAATCCTGAGTTACTCGTTTATTCAATCTTTTGATTGGTAGTAGTCCTTCTCTTCGCAGCTTAGACAACACATTATGATAACGAATATATAGGATTCCATTTGATCTCTTTTTAGGAACTGCGGTGAAGTATATATCCTATAAAAAAATTTTTATTTATTTTCTTCTTCTATAGTCTGGTTTTATTATTCACTTTATTTTCAGTCGGAAAAATTTTCTGGATCTCTTTGGACAAGTGCTCAAAATATTTTGGTTTTGCGTTAATTTTTTTTTCAACTATGCTCTCAATAATTATTTCGGCGAGAATTCTTCGGTGTTTCGTGTTAAAACTATTATAATCTTTGTAGTGCTGTATTAATTGCTTACCCTTGCAACTAGCTTTGAGTATCTCTTCTATATTTAAATCCTGGAGAACTATTTTTAATTGATTGGAATATAAAAAGAATTACTTAATGCACCTCCTCACGTGGGGATGTAGATGAGTGTGAAGTTGAGCACTCGAAGATATCGTTAAAACTTGATGAAGGAGATTTGGTAGAGGGCAGCGATGCAGTGCCTTCAGCAGTATTCTGTAATTTGCAATTTTATTTAGAATAAATTCGAAAACAAGAATTCTTAGACAATAAAATACAAAACGCGAGGGATATATCTGGAAGTTCGCTTTCTTTAAAAAATATCAGATTCAATCCTCTAGCCCTAGTGGCTACTTTCTGAGTTAATATATATGCACGGGCATATAAAGGAACGGAAAGACATGGCCTTCCGTATTGCTCCGCCATTTATAAGCAAAAATAAACAATGCATTTATTTAAAGTAAATCTTAATAAAAGGTTCCAATTTCAAAGTTGAACTATCTTTCAAAAAATTAAGCTCAGTCGAAATAGAGAATTACATTTTGTGAACCGTGATCATATTATTTTTTTTAGAAATTAACAATATTTACGAATACAATTAGAATTATACCGCTTATAATAATTAAAAATATATTTTTAATGTACTTACCATTTTCTCTTGCCACTTTCGAAGGTTGTGCTCAAAAATTATCCTTTGTCCGTATTTATGCTTGGGACATATAGTATCCAAATGATTGCTACGCATATATTTTAAACTTGCAGCGCTAATACCATGCTCTTAAATACAAAATAGTACAAAATAGAACAATAGTAATTATTTCTTCCTACCTAGAAACTCTACCATAAAAGCTGATCCACCTAGTTCACTTAGTAGTTCCACAAGTTCTTCGCTTTCGGCAAAATTATTAACTGTGCTTATAATATCACAAGGGTCATCACAACACACTGATTCGATTATTGTTTCCTCCATGTCACGGTATTCACTTATTAAATATACTTATTGCACGGAACTCAATTTTCGAAACAAAAACTTGTTTTCTAACCTTACTCAATCAAGGGCAAACACTGATTGAAGAGAACTGCAGAACCTAACAAATGACCTCATCTTAATGCATCAATGTAATTATCATTGATTCGATAAATACTTCTTCACCGTTAAGTACATATTGTAGGAAATTTTCATTGACAGTTATGTAAGATTTTATTGGTTTTATGAAATGAATATTAGATCAATGAAAAATATCCATTATTTTAATGAACATTAATGTAAAAACGAAGCTATGAAAATATTTCATTGAATGTGTGAAAATAACTTCAAAATAATGATATATTTTCACTTATATGATGAGGAAAATTTCATTGATTTCGATTATTATATTTTCATAAGTGAAACGATGTATACATTGTTTTAATGAAATGAAATTTCATTGTTATAATGAAATTTTCTGTGCAGTAAAGAAAAATTCTTTGTTTTTAATTAAATTTTCTTTCAAGTTAAGAAAATTATCACATAATTAAAACAATGACATATTTTCATTAAAACGATTAAATTTATTTTTCTGAGTGTGAGTAGTTCTTCTATATAATCATAGATGTCACTATGAGAACTTTTTTAAATGGAGTATGCATGTCATACAGAAATAATTTATATGGATTTCCATGAAATGTGGTGCGTTTAACCCACTGACATGTATATAAATGGTCTGACTGATCACCTGTTTCATGTGTCACCAGTTTTGATTTCAGAAAGTATATGCTCTCACTGTCAATGCTACCAACTGTCGTAAATTGGTGCTATATTTAAATTATTTGGGAATTTATATGCATGTCCCGAATTTACCACAAAAGTATTTGGGACTTTTTGTATTGTTAAATTTTAACTATAATTCGAAGGAAGTGTTTTTTACAAGGCTTTTTTGGTTGGAAATATCGCTGAACCTCAAGCAATTTCTCGTTCCCAATCGTTACAGTTCAGTGGGAAAGTATGCTCTCACGAGGAATATGAAAGTGGTGCCATTTACTTTCATGCATTTTTGGTTCAACGAGCAGTCCATTTATATGCATGTCAATGATGTAACCATATGTGAAAACAGTCTTATTAGTTTCGAAATAACAAAGGATTGAGATTTGATTTGAACTTCTATAGGCAGAGGGCACAGATAGAATTTAAAATGAACGTGGTATATATGACCATAAATGATTCCCATCTCAAAGACCTCAAAGACCCTAGACTCCACCCTCTAAGCCGTAGCCCAAACAGATGTGGTGGGCAATAATTGCATTAAGAAAATAGTTAAACCATCATTATCATCTCGGATATCCAAGCTGGGCTGAAATTTTTCAAGTCCTTCACAATTAAATCAACAATTGTCTACAGTTATTTACAAATCCGCAAAACATTGGCGAGGGAGAAAAAAAATCCTCATTATGTGGGTACTGACAACTGATGAATCAAAGACCAATAAAACTATTGATGTAGGAGTCGAAGAAAAAAGGCAGTAGAAATTCCTTGTATTGGACTAGATTCATTCTATGACACTTCCAAATATGTACCATCTTAAAGTCATTCTGAAAGTCTGAAAAATCAAAAATAAATCAGAAAAAAAGGAATTCATCGTAATCTCTCTAAAAAAAAAACATCAATAAAACTCGCACTTTTCCCAGGACGAAGCCAAATAATTAAAAATAATAAAACATGATCCTTCTTAGGTCACTCACTGCCTTTTACGGTATCACCACCTAAATAAAATTATCTTGACTTAGACCACATCCTGCTGCTCTTTCTACCATTATTCTACAGGAATCATCTGATCACCTGCTCTGTATATGCATAGCAATAACAAGATGCTCCGAATGAATCATGTGTGAGATCTCAATTCCAAAAAAATGTAAAATTCCGACCTTAAATTTGGTTTCCTTTCCTTTCCACCTTTCTATCCAAGAATAATGGAAGTAAGTGTTTGACAGCTTCCTCCTGGATGTAATATTTTTACCGAAGAAAGCAAAAGAGCTTCATCCATGAACTACCTATACGTAAACGCGGCACAATATAGCCGAACTAATTGAAAAGCTCAACAATGTCAGATTCGAGTGTAATCAGTGATGAAATTTTGTTCAATTAATAAAATTAATTCTGATCTACTACTGACCTAGGTTCGTCTAAGTTGTCATTATTGTTTTTGTTTTATTATCATTACATCACAGGACGGACAACATTAACACTCTCTCCACTTTTTGCTTTTTCTACCCTCGACCTCGATCCGAGTTATTTATTTCGTCGCCTTTTTATCACAGACTTGAATAAATTTTATGGGAAGGAAATCTCAGTTTTTATATATGGGGGAGGGGGAGGTTTTGATATACCACATTTGAACACGTATCAACTCAGCCCTCCAATGACCACAACATGTAGAAAAAAAAAAAAAAACGATCGCATCTCATTTACCTACGCTAAGCTATAACACCACTATCGCAACAGATATTTTTCGTCCATAGCCTGCCTGTTGCATCAAACATTAAAACTCGTTAATTAGCCCAAGTCGAAACGACAGGCAGTAAAAAGGTAACAAAACCACCCGGAGCGAAATTCGACAGCCAACAACCAAAATAAAAGCAAGAAAGTGGCATTAAGCGAGTACAAAACGACAAAACAAGAAGTGAATTCGCGTTTTTGGTGAGCCCCGCATAATATGCCGCCCTCGAAAAACCAAAAGCTTCCACTCGGCAGGGCTGCGGAGGACGACTTGCTCGCATTCCCATGATGATGTACATCGTCGTAGTAGCACAGGAGAAGCAAGCAGCTTCCATAAATTACCAATGGACCACAATATAGTTATATGTAGGTATGTAGAAGAACACGTAAACGTGGCGACTGATGCCATGCCAGCATGCCCTGACTTGTACCTAGATATGTATTTTGAATGGTGTGCGCAGTGAGGAAGGGAATGGCTGGTGGATTCATCTGAATCTTATAATCAGAATCTGGAGCACTTTAGGGACATATGTACCGACCTACCTACCTACCTAGTGAGACTCACGTGTTTATCATCGCTTGGCCTAATTTTGTACTTGCGAAATTGCATGAAACTGAATTCATCCTATGGGGAATGCTTCGCGGCGTCGATGACGACGACGTCACGACAATTTTTTATTGCAGTTTGTCGGTCGGTGGTTGAAATATGTCTCATTTCGGTTACATCAAAAATGATTCATAAAATTCCAAAGTAAAAGTGAAGCAATTCTTAATACTCTTGCGGAATTCGGAGTACTATGAAGGTACAAGATGGCACATTGTTTGTACAAATGATGACGGTACGTACAAGAATTTCATTGTCCATTATGAGGCCCTCAACAGCCAGAGGGGATCAACGCAACGGTGGGAGGAGAGCCAGAACCATCATCATCATAATATTAAGAGCTCACAGGTGACTCAAAGTGTTTTCGATTAACCAAGACTGGCTGCCTGAAAATAAAAAAAAAAAAAAAACTCATCGTCGTCCGTCCATCCATCCATCCCCATTTCATCTCATCCCATCCCAGCCGTGCAGAACAGAGATTACTGTGGTTTGTTGTTGGTTGATTGTGAATAGGATAGATAGCGCGGTCATGGTCAGTTTAACACAAAAATTCGCCAGAGGTGATAACTAGTACGCGATTCGATAACCACGCGTGAATCACACCGGGACTTTAGCTACGCATATTTTTTTATGTTATCCGAAAAACCAAAAACAAAAACAAGGAAAACAATTCGCACGCACCTTGGAATTAAAGGTGATCGGGAAGTACATACATATGACATAGGTATAGTGGATGTGATAATATGATGATGCATGTGGGCAAGGGAGATCTTATTGGGCCGTTGTTGTTAGTTGATTTTCGCGGAAATCATACAATTCATGAATGGAATTCCTTTAGGACAAGTTTTTTGTTTTGTTTTTCGCGGCAACCACCGCGTCAGGCCGTTTTACATGATACCGAGCGGTTTTTGTGGCGACGACTATACATATACATGGGAAAAGGAAAAAGCCAATGGTCGTCAGTTGAGTACTAATTGGATTCGTTCCGGGAATCGCGTTGTGTTTTGATTTCGTTTTTTTCCCTCTTGTCCTCTGAAAAGGACACAAGTAATGTGTTAACAGGTCGCCCCGCGATGACCAGAAAAAACATGGGCGCTATATGAATGAGCAAACACCGAGGGTTTTATAGCTGTTTCAGAGATGAACGACTATGACCGAATTTATAATAATAATAATTATTAGTTTTCGACCTCTTGAAGTTGTATGAACGTGATATAACGGTAATAAAAAGGATTGTTAAACATGAGTTTTTGTTGAGGGCAATCATTATCTTTTGTTTTTTTTTGTGTTGTTATTTTTTTTTTTTTTTGTTAATTATTTATTTATGTGGGTATGAGTGCGTCAATAGGTATCCAACTCTTATGATGTTAAGATTAAGGTTAAGAAGGTTGAAATTAGGAGCGACTAGACCACTAGGACCCTGTGGACACCGTGTCTAGAGTTGATCTATTGTATTCTCTTCTATAAAGTGGTTAAATGTCATCTATCCTTTTTACGAGCTCGATTATTGGAGTGTTAAATGCTTCTCCAGTGATTTGCATACTCAAAGTTTAGAACGCGAAATACTCGCATAAGATATGCTAGGAGGAGGTTTCATCTTCCTCTTATACACAGTTCGCTGCTAGATTTGCTATAATCTTCTTCAAAAAGTAACAAAAGAGGTCATGTCCAGTGACTGTGCATTAATAAACTGTCTGGCCGATTGTCTGGTAAAACCAATAAGTTTGCGAGTCTGGTGAGGAGAGGTATGAAGAATTCCTTCCACTGACTCATATCAGCCTATTTTTGTAGAACCTCCCGAAAATGACTTTTTGATATGTCATTTGTTGTGTAGGGGTCCAGTATACGAAATTTCTGCTCCAGTTGTAGCCAGATTGTCCGTTTTTCCATTTTCATCCGGTCCTTCAAGGGACCCAAAACAATGTGACTTGGTCGTCCCTAGATAGCAGCTGGAGTTTCGTGTAGCAGCTACAGACTACTTTCGAATCAAAAGTTTTGAGAGAACAGAACCAGGAGCACAGCTTGACTATCTGAGATAATATAGACAGTCCCGGCTCGTGGGTTATTATTTTTTTTGTGTGTGCGTGGAATGTTTGGCACCTTTGAAAATTTTCTATTTGCCGTTGTCAATATTTTTTGATGGTTGATAGTTAATAATCTTCAATTAATTTGTTTATAACCTATAATGGATTGGTAATTTTAAGACGAATAAAATTCATTTATGACGTAAACTTATACAAATTACAAGAATTTTGATTAAAGCTTATTTCTTTATTAAGGGGAGGTTACCGTCGAGAGGCATGAAAAATGCATGAACTTTGGAATTTTTTTTTACATAAAATAAATACTTTTGGAAATGGGTTTTAACGTATTTTATTCTTCTATCAATGGAGAATAAACTCCATTTTTATTTTTAAAAAAAAATAACCAAAATGACGGCTCCAGCTCCAATCAAACAAAACTGTGCATGGCGTGTTTTGTTCTGCGAGTGGCGCTCCACAGCTCTGCCAAAAGAAATAGGATTGAAAATTATTAAACTAGGTAAAATTTGGGGGCCTTACCGGTTTTCGTTTTCAAAAAACAAAAAAAAAAACCACTGAATAATGAAATGCCAGGCGTTTGAAAAAGAAACCCATTATTTGCCCTGTTGTTTTTTGGTTCAACGCACGAAAAAACTATTTCTAAATCAATTTTTGACTAAAATTGCTTCCTGATGAATTTTCTTTCAATTGCGCAGAGATTCATGTGATTCGGTTCATATAAAGTTTGACGTTAAAAAAATTTTTAGACAGCTTACTTCAGCTATTTCTTCTTCCTCCAAGAACTGACTGTGCTGAATATGAAGGATGATAATTATGTAAAAAAAAAAACAAAAAATTGAATTTTTAATCGTCATGAACGGTAACCTCCCCTTAATCAGTAAAAATAACTAAACAAAAATGAAATAATTCAAATTCATAACAAAATAGGAACGAAAACAGAATTAAATAGAAAAATATAATACTTAACAAAAAATATTGCTTTCGAACCTAATCCTTTATATACACTACTACTTTTAATAAAAGGGACTTGTCTGACTTTAATTTTAGCGAAATCTTTCCACAACATATCAAAGTTATTTAGCAATTACAGATTCTATGGATATTATTGCCAAACCATTAAATTTTTCTTACCCCATAGTTAATCGCTGGTAATTTTTAATAATTTTTAATTTAAACGTTCTGTCATTGAAGCAATTGCTATTGTAAATAATGCATCGAAAAATTTCCCTTTTTGAATTTCATTTTAGAATTAATGAGCTCAGGGACTTCTTGCTCCTCACAAAAAAAAAAACCTCTCGCTCAGATCTAAAACGTCACAACTCAAATTCGCATCTGTTGCGCATACTTTAGCTTGAGAAATATATTTCTCGAAAGAATCTTCGGAATTACGAGAAATCGTAAATTCAATTGTTCAATTGTTTATTTCAACACATGCTCTGTGATTGTAACAATTTGCTCGTACAATTTTATTATTAAACCACAAATAAATTCAAAATTGTTAATTTTGCTGTTATACATGTAAATGCATCCTTTTCCAATTGAACGACTTCTCTTAATGCTAAATAAATGCCTTTAAATCCGGTCTTCAATGCACTAACGGCATTAACATAGCTTTCCCATCGAATACCGCTTAATGATTTCACTTTCAATTTACAAAATGTGGATATGAAAATATTCCCGCTTTGGCGATCTAAAAAAAAAAATTGTAAATTGTTTCGATGGTTGAAAAAAAAAATTTATAATTTCAATAGCTCGTTTTACTGTGCATCAACAACGATTAAATTTAAGGAGTGGCAAGCACATGGAACGAAGAAAGGCCTTGGATTAATATTTCCATTATGAGATTGAACACCGTTTTTTTTTTACCACGCATATTGGCTACATTGTCGTAGACTTGTCCACGAATATTCATAATAGATAAGCCATTTTGTTTTAAAAAAATTAAAATTTCTTCGGTCATCTTCCCTCCGGTTGAATCCAAAATATTAAGAAATTACAAAAAAACTTTATTTAATTTTGATTTTGTGATGTGGACGTAACGCAGAACAACTGATATCTGCTCTTTATGGCTTACATCAGGTGTACACTGTACAGTCTACAATAACTGAAAAATACATTGCATTTTTAATCATTTCCAAAATATTATCCTTTATAGCTTTAGCGATCAATAAAATAATTTCTTATTGGATATTTTTTCCAAGTAATGAATCTTTCGCGGATTTTCTACTACACGTTTAACATGTTTTTCTAATGCCGTATCGAATTTTGAAAAGAACTGCCATTATTTTCGATGAACAGTCTGTCTGAAGACGCTCATTAAAATAATAGACATTGGGCCATATTCTGTAATTTTTCATAAAATATTATTTTATGTTATTTTGTGGCGATAAAATCCCTTCTTCATAAATTGAAAATAAAATATTTTAAAAATTCGTATTCTGTCGTAATTCCATAAAATTATTTTATGAACACGAAACATAAAATATTTAGTACAATCCGCTATGTTTTCTATTACTTTTTGAACAGCTGGTCAATTGACATTTGCATGATACTCTATCAAATCACCCACTAAATAATAATTTATGAAAGCAGTTGCTTTCTTAATAGCTTTTGAGATACTTCTGTAAAAGTGCTAAAATATGAAAACTCCTGACTGGAGTTTGATACGAACCATGTCCGTAGAAATGCAAAGCAGCAGAAAGACATCCATTCTGTTCACTTTGAGATTCCTAACTCAAAGTGAACGGAATGGATGTCTTTCCGGTATGAGGCTCTAGTTATTCTATAAGTGTTTTTGTTACAACGAAACATTTTGGGTATAAATTAGAATTATTGATAAGTTTGCAAAATTAGTTTACAAATCACAATATAAATAATTTATTAATTAATCCAGTCGGAAAAACTTTTGAAGCCTAAGATTGGGCAACTCACATGGATCGTAGAAATCGCGAAGATATCGTATCCTATGATCTCTTCTGCATAAAATTAAAATCTAGACAAATATAATCAACTTTTTATATTTTATCATATCGCAAAATATCATATCTGACAAAATTGTAATTTTTATGTATGGCGGTGGACAAGTTTTTAATTAAAACTACTTTCGCACAACAAAAATGTTAATTGACGTATCTCATTTTCATAAAATGTGTCAAAATATCTTTAAAATGTGCTGCTTAGGTACTTTTATGTTATGTTCCATAACAGGAAATATTTTATGTTACGATGCATAAAATAAAATAAAATTTCTAGTACAGAATAGGATTTTAGGGAATTATTTTATTTTAAGGTATAACATAACATAAAATGATAAAATTTTACCGACAGAATAGGGTCCATTATTCGCTTGAGCACTATATCACAATGTTCACTCAAGTATAATTTATTAGCTAGATAATAGTAGTAGTAGTAGTATTTATTAGTTTCAAAGAATTTCATAAATAACATTTCATTTACCATACTTCATAGTTCTTTAGACTTAATTTAATTTAATTTAATTGACCGCTAATATAAAAATTTAAATATAATTATTATTAATAAATTCTTCTAGCTTTATCTGAAATAGGTGCATTCTGTTTTCGGCTTTCAGTTCACCTGGGTATATTATTGAAATATGGTAGTCCCCTATACATCAAAGAATTTTGTGTGCTGCTTTTTGTTCCATCGTCCTAGCCTGAAGTTATTATTTTGCCTTTAATTATACGGCTGCGCTTCAGATACATATACAACATTTCCACTTAAGTAGGACGGTAGTAAATTATATTTGATTTTAAAGATGAAAACCATTGCATTATATGTTAAGCGCTATTTTACATTCATCCACTGTAGGTTTTCCAACATATTCTGGATTGGCGTGTACAAATTACATTTTAAAATCATGCGCATAGCTTTGCTTTGCAACAATTGAAGACGTTCCTTTACTTCATTCGAGCTCGCATATAAAAGTGTTGAACAATATTGAAAATGTGGTAAAACTCCAATGCATTATACAACATAATTGCATTCCTTACACTTAACATATTTCGTATTCATCTTAAAAACCAGATATTTTTTTGTGATTTTGCCACACATATAGTCTGCATGTTCTTTAAATTTCAGTTTACTATCTAATATAATACCGAGATATTTAAAATTATCCACATATTCCACATTAATTCAACACAATTAAACTTCATACAGTTAGACTTTGCAAGATTTAACTTTAATTTATTCATCTTTAAGCAATTGTTAACGCTTTCTAAGTCTGCATTTAAATCAGTGCACATACTGGAAATGTTCTTACCACTTATAAATATTAAAGTGTCATCCGCGAATAACGACAATTTACTATAACTAATCACATCCTTAACCATCATTAATATATAACAGAAATAGAATAACACCCAGTACTGAACCTTGTGGTACAGCAAACTTAACTTCGACTGACTCTGAGAATATGTTATTCACCTTAGTTCTCTGCGATTGTTCTGATAGATAAGATTCAAACCACTTATATTCTACTCCCTCTATTCCATACATTGAAAGCTTCTGTAACAAGATTTGTCTCTGTCTAAGGTCTCAAAGGCCCGTTTAAAATCTAAAAATACATCTATAACAGCATTACCGGCATCCAGTTCCTTCTTCCAGTCAAATATTATCCTATTTAGGGCGGTTTCACATGAATGTCCACCTCTAAAACCTGACTGTTCTTCGGCTAATAAATTATTCTATTCGATGTACTTCACTAGTCTTTTAGCTACATGTCGTTCCAACATTTTTTCTTCCACGGATAGCATATTTATCGGACGAAAATCATCACAATTACTTGTATTAGGTATCTTCTCAATTGAGACAGCTATCGATTCCTTCCAGATTTTAGAGAAAATACCTGTCTGTAGCGATAAGTTTATAATTTTCAATAGTACAGGACCTAATAGTTCTATTGATTGGAAGATTATATCACAGTTTAAGCCATTGAAGTCTTTCTTCTTATTGCACTCTTTCAATATATCACAGATCATTTTTGTATCACAGTATGTCATTGTAAATCTCTTTTTATTTGGTAAAACATATTGCACAGTGGGAATAGAATCATTAATTTCTCTAATACTTTCGATAAAATATATGTTGAACTTATTAGCTATTTTTACTGGGTCACGTATATATTCTTGATCAAATCTAACTTCCTTAAAATCACTCTGCTTATAACAAGATTTTTAATTGTTTTCCATAGCCATTTCTGGTCTCCTGAATGCGTTTCTAATTATTTTTCTATGCTCTTATTATCTCTCTCTCTTATATGAGTTTCTAAGGACCTTGTACCTATGCCAATCCTCCCTGTTGTGTCTGTAAATAGCTCTATTGAATGCAATTATCTTCCCTTGCTTCATTCTTTCTAACTCATGCGAATACCAACGAAAGTTCTTTACCGTCATCCGTTGCAGACAATGTTTCAACTTTTCATCAAATTGATTTGACAAATCATCAATGTCAGCAATGAGCAAAACATTCACAAAATTAACTTCATTTAAGAGATCCTCAAATTTAGTTTTGTTGTATTTTATAATGTTAGATATCTTACTATTATCAGATTTATCTCTCCTAGCTTTAATTTTAATTTTCCGGGTCTCATGATCTGCTATTCATTCATAATATCTATTCCTATGAGCACGTAATCAATTAGGGTCTGTGAATCTGCCGTTATTCTAGTTGGTTGTGTAACTAATTGTTTTAAATCTTGATCAGCGATAACATTTCTTATTAAATTGTGATTACTATCATTTCCTAGAAAATTTATATTAAAATCTTTTCATTCTTCATCGATTGGGCAAACCAATTCGAATAAAATGTTTTACAGTCACTAACGGGTTTGCTTGGAGATCTGTACAGAACCACGATTAACCATTTTTGATTATTTACCCATATATGTACCTTTAGAATCCATGCCATACCTACTTGCTTATCTATACTAGCAACCCTGTATTGAATTTTTCCTTTTATAAACATCATCACTTCTCCCGTATGTCTCGAATCAGAGTTACAGTTAATAAGGTCCTAGTTTTTGATCTTTAATTCGCTGATATCAATTTTGCAAGCGAATAGAGATATCTTTTTAGAATTGGCCTCGAGGTCTTGGACTTGAATCCCACCTAGACATTATACAGTATACATTCTCCTACACAGTTTCCTTTAGACCAAATGAACATCTATGACAAGTACAAAAAAAGCTTCCTCGAACATGGTGCCCTTTTCCTAATAGTTGTAGCAGATCGCAGCCTCATTATTGGGATAGCTACCCTACTGCAAGCTAGCAACCCAAATGGCTAATAGAAGGAATGTCAAAAATGGATGACTTTACGGGCAATAATTTACCTTCTACTAAGCAGAGTTTTGGAAACTCATTCAGGAGAAAATGGTTTCTGATTCATATTTCTTGCAGATTTATTAAATTAAAATATAAAATCTCATTGGAATTACAAAAAGTAAACACAAAAGCATAAGTGATAACATTAATTTAATGCTGACTGATGATCCTTCTGAATCTCTTAAGGGTAGATCTGTAAAGATAAAATAACCTGATCATACTAAGCTGACAAAGATCACGTACTTCTCATCTATATACCTAAGCCACATAAATTCATAAATGTTCTGGAACATGTTGGACGCTCTGTGTCACAATTGGTGCATGCCTTACCCAATTTAAAATATTGTTCAGAATTGTTTAGACTTAATTTTGGGCTAAAATAACATGTCATCATATAACCGCCGTACATTCTGAAATAGGCCAAAAATACCAATGTTAATTGAAGTAAAATCAATAAAATACTAAAAAAAAGAAAAATATACTCAGCTGCAGCGCATCCCACAAATTCAGCTGTTGGCCAAATTAATTGGGTAAAGTTTCGAAATTTGAACTTCGTCCCCTTTAGGTCATTGAAAGATGTAATTTCAGGTTCGGCAGCAGAAATCTCTGTGTACCAACTTCGAATCGGTGAAACATGCCAAGTATTCGGTTTCGGAGGTATTTCTATATAGGTGAATGTTTGTCCAACAGGATACTTGTCTGGATCCACTGAAAAGAAAAAAAAATGTTTCGTCAGAGATCATGCGATCGATAGAGCAGCAAATGTTTCAGAATTTCGTAAGACGACACTACAATTGTTACAGTTTTACATAATAAATATATTTTCAACCTCTCTTACACCCACTTTTCTTCCCTCTTTTTTACAATGCCTTATCTTATCCTAGCATCACTATGCAAATTGGTCCCTCTGAGAGGAGAAGCAGTTATTCTCTTAAAATTTTGCCACAGCTGATGTGCTGTGATGTAATTTTGTGTGTCTATACATTTTTATAGGAAAGACAGGGAGATGAGAGAGAGTATTGTGTTCTCTGTACCTTACTTTCCTATACATTTCACAATATTTCGTCACCTAATGGTGGAATGTGGTTCGTAATGAGAATACCTTGTATTCTTTGTACCCTGGGGTATCACTGCCAATGGGAAGTTGATGAACTTTAAACTATTTAGGACGACAGACTTTCCTTAAATAAAGGGCTAAGAGGGTGAGGGAGATAAGGTAAGTACAGTAAATTTTCTCAGTATTCGCAACTTTATTACCTCTTATCCTGTTTTTTAACCAATTGAAATATTTGAACTAATTAATAAATCAAAGGAGGAGAATGACTTGCTCATTGATTATCGGTGGCATGAATCGAACCTAAGCTCATAGAATTACAAGCCATTTACACCATGCCGGCCAATACCTTAACAAAAATTCTATCTGAATATAAGTTTAATTTGGCTGTGTCCTCTGTGAACGTAAAACAATAGACTTGAGATATTTCCGTTCTCTGAAAGTAGATTTGATAGATCTCAAGTCGGGAATGAAACTATTGTAGGATTTATAGTGTGTGATCTGAAAGTACAAAGACCTTTAGAAAGTCCTCGAGCAGTTCTATGCGTTTATACAGGTAATTGCCTGACATAACCAATATTTGAATAGTATCTATAGTTCCAGGTGGTTAGTCCAATGGACAAGTACCATATACAAGCCTCAGTTCGATATCATCCCCATAACTTTGAAGTCAAATTTGGTAATAATGTGAAATTTTGTGAATATCTCATAAATAAAGTAGTGTAGATATGGAATAGTTTACCATCTTCTGTTTTTCCCTCCAGATATGAGAGGGAAATGCTTAAATGAAACCCGCTTGTCTTTTGATAGACTCAACTCAGTAATCTCAAATTTTCTACCTCTTTCTTGCTCTAACTGTTACTGTATCATGATCATAATAACATTTATTGTATGATCATTATCAAAATCATAAAAAAAGAATGTCCCATTTTCAAGGATGAACAAGAGTAAAGAATTTCTGTCAAATATACTGAAATCAGTGTGCTAACACAACGACTGGCTCTCTGATTTTTAACAGAGATCTTTTTATCATTCCCTTAGTCTATTTATCCTACAGACAAAATCTGGAAAATGCATCAAAACAACTCTGATTTGTAGCTATGTAAATAGAATCCAAAATATTTACCGGGCTCCTAAGCTACTCGCTTAATAGAGCAAATAGTGGCTTTTAAATGGGAACCTTGCAATCATTAAAATAGCTTAACCATTGATTGACATGGATGTGTATTTCGAACTCAGTTCCATAGACGCCTAAGACGTTATCTTACACCCATTGCACCACCAACTTGTTTATTTACTACATTAAAATATTTTTGTGGTGAGTACTTGAATACTAAGAAAATACGAGGAATGAGATAGAGCTCGCTTAGGTACTTGCTCCAGTACACTTCTATTATTGGACCTTCATCAAAGACCCTAACAATTTACAGCTTGAAATATTTTCGTTGTATTTACTATTATTAACAAGTTTTTCTTATGCCCAGGGAATTGCTGTTATTTTTATAAATATTGTTAAAAAAACAAAAAAACAATAGTCCAAAATTGAACAAATTCAAAAAAACTACTCACATATGAAATCGCATTCATCTAAAGCAATTTGGCAATAGAGTAAATAACGTCTGGCCATCATACTCAAATATCTATCCCAGTGCTTTAAATTAAAGTGAACTACACATAAAAAAAACTCAAATAAAAACAAAATTCAAAATATTTACAAGAATGTTCATGTTCGAAATGCGCCAGAGACCCGCAATTTTATTTCGAATTCCATTGATGCCCATAAGAGCTTGAACTTTCAATACGTGTGGCATTGAAATTTTTTTGAATTCCCTACATCGAGCACTTGGAACCTGAAAGGTAAAAAAAAAAGAGTAAAATTTTCGAAAATATTATGAGAATCAAAACTATTTCGACTAACTAAATTGCAAGCTGTATGTTTTGGCTTGTTTTCACCGCATCCAACTTCTGTGCACGGGGTAAATATATTAACATCAAATAATGCATAACGATAACCGTAACTTGAATTAATTAATAAAATAATGAACAGAAATACAATTGTGAATACTTTTTGACACATTTTTTTTTTAGTTTTTAATTTACATAATTCTACATTTTTGACATATAAAAATATTTTTCAACGTTTACTGAAATTTGAAGTTTTGATTGTTTGCTTATTTTATATGTATCTCCTGTTTTTTATTTTAATTTGTGTGATCCTAAAAGAGCAACAACAATATGAGAATCTTTTGATTTTATTCCATTCAACAGATTTGACTTTTAATTCCTCTCTGTGATTCATTTGACGTCGCATTTATTGTTTTTAAAGTCTGTTATGTGTGCAAAAGAGGACGCCAGATTGCATGCGATGAAAATATAAGTGAAAAAAAGTGAAAACCAAAGTTTTGTATGGCAACACCAAGAAAGGGTTGCTCGATTTAGTCCATTTTTAACTTTATGAAAACGCAGTGTACAAGCATTTGAGCTCTCCACGCGTCGACGCGTTCTCAGGCAGTGTTCAAATATATAGTGAAAAACCATAGTTTTGTATGGCAACCCTAAGAAGGAGTTACTCGATTTGCCCCATTTACGAAATTAAAACTATAATTTTTTCAAAAAGGCCGTGCAAAATTTCAGCTCGTGAGGACAGACAGACAGACAGACGGACACGCAAAAATCAAAATATCTCTTTATAGATTGTGTGGGTGTCTAATCCATTTTGCTCTCTCTATCAACAATTGTTTCTAAGCGTTACAAAAGGAATTATAAAAGTACTATACCTTATGAGATTTCATCTAGGCCCTAGGGTATAAAAAAGGCAACGAAAGCCAAGGACCACCCAACGCCTTTAAAGTTAAGATTGATGATAAGAGTATAGGAGTGACTAGATCACTAAGGCCCTTGCAGATACACGACCACAGTAGATTTATTTCCACTAAAGTGGTTAGACTAAATCTAGCTTATTTACGAGCTCAATTATTGTTTTTGGGGTTAGCTTTCCAACTTTATTTGGAGTAATAAATACTTCTACCAGTGATTTGCATACTTGAAACTGCAAGCGCGTGACATCCGCATTCGATATGCTTGAAGGTTTTATCATACTTTTCCGTACAGTCGACACAGTTTGCTGTTAGATTTGCCAATCTTCTTCAGAAAGTAACGGAAGGAGCCATGGTAGTAAACAACCTGAGCGATTATCTACTAAGGAACCACTAAGTTTAGGCGTCTGCTGAAGAGCAGAGGGTGTGAAGAATTCCTTCGCTTGCCTTATCCCAGGAGCGCTATGGAAGATCCAGATACTTGTCTTCCCACTTTTGCAGTTCTTCCCTACCTAAAGTGGCTTTTTGGTAGGTCGATTGTTGAGTATGAGGATCAGTACACGGAATGTCTGCTCCGGTTTTAGTTAGATTGTCCGCTTTTTAATTTCCGTCTACTCCTTCATATCGAGGGACCCAAGAGAGCGTTACTTTGTTGTATTAATGACACTCTGCGAGAGCTAACGAAAATACTTCCTTTATCCTTCTCGTTTTAAATAAAAACATGCTTTCTTTTTTGTTTCTGAAATAAAAATTTTTATTTATTTTTAAATTTCGACCAAAAATTCATAATTTGCGACCCCGAAAACCTCCCAAATATTGATTTTCGATCGTTTTCCATCTCAATGCTGCCATTTTGAATCAGACAAATCAGATCTTAAATCAGAAAATTTCTAAATTTTACCAAAAATTCATAATCTCCAGAATCAATTTTAAATCGAATTGAAAAATAAATAACAAAATTAATCCGCCATTTTGATGTCACCATTTTGATTTTTTATTATAATTAATATAAAAGTGTTAACGTTTTGCATAATAAGAAAATGGCATACCTTGTGGTCTGTCTACCGTGAATATTTCTTCATTTATTAACGATGCGCTACGAATTCAACTATACTTGTTAATGGTGTAATTTTAATTATAATAATATTTATTAACTGACTAATTAACTACTTCTACTGCTATTTAAATGTAAAACAATATTACTATATGTTTTTTTATTCTTTTTATTAACCATTTTATATTTATCTATTTTGCAGCTCTATGAAAAAAAGTTTTTTTTTTCGGACTATAATCCCACTGCATTCACTTGTACTCTTGTGTACTTATTTGAACGAGTCTCGAATAAAAATCGTTCCATGCAACCAATACGACATGATCAAAAGTTTAAATTGGAGTCGTAATACAATTATACAATAAACGTTGAGTTTGTCATACTTGTTTGCATGAAGACTATCGGTTGTAGATACATAATGCAACTGAAGGTGTCCCTCCATTGCAATCTGCTTTACCTATCTGACGGACGTTTACTATAATTTTTTGTCAATTTTCATCTTGTTTTAATGTTTCATCGATTAATTGTTCGTGAAAAATGGAAAACAGGGAAGTGTATTGTAATATTATTGAAAAAAAAAACTTAAAAAGTAACATAAATCAAGGAACTATGGAAAATAAACTTTTAAGGTTATATTGGCAGAAGCTTGGAAAATTTGCGGGTTTAGTATATATGTGTGTGTGTGTGTGTGTGTCGATTGGAACTTAGCCAAAGCAGAGCGAATAGAAAGGAACGCGTATGCCGGGAAATGAGCAAAGTTAATTTTTTAAAGTTTTCACTCGCAACAAATTCTTTCTTGATGAGATTAAAATAACAAAATGAATAATTTAAGTAAATGTTTCGATTTCATGTGATTAATTAAATTAAAAAACCAGTGCGACTATAATAATTGTGTTGTGCGCTTTTTATTACGAAATTTAATTACTGTTGTGTTTTACAGTTATGTGTCATGTGAACCTTAAAGTCTTTGTCTCCTTTTACACAGAGGCAGCACTTTTATACGAGTTTTTTTTTCGTGTAGTTGAAGTTAACACGATTTTTTTATTGTAAATGATTCAAATCGCAAAAAAGTTTGTTCCGAATAATTAATTTAATTATGAATTGTGGTGCAAAAATGGAAAAGTGTGTGTGTGTGTGTGTGTGCGTTTGTGTGTGTGCGTTTGTGTGTGTACGCGTATTACGAAGTGAAGTGCTATTTAAAATTTAAACGAAGTGTTATTGAAAAGATTGAGAAGCTATGGGAAAAGAAGCAAAGCAGATGGTAAGTCGATACTAATTTTTATTATAATTGTTGTTGTTGTTGTTATAATACCTACATACAGAATACTATATACCATTGCCAAAGTTCTTCACCAAATATGCCTACCTCATATCTTTCTTCTAAGGATGTCGTTGATTTTAATATGTGATCCTTTAACAGTTTGTTGTATAGAAGATTTTTCGAGTTCAAAAAGTGTGAAATTAAGCGTCAATTGAAGGAATGAATTGAATGCCTGAAATTTGGTGTGATTGGATTAGAGGCGTGTTTTAAAGGTAAAGATGGTTAAATACATTTCGCTATAGTTGTTTAGCACCTTTTAATTTAACTTTAAAAATGCACCGGGAATACACACACAGATACCTTTGCGTTTCACAACTGTCACATTTAATTGAAGTTATGGATGAATTCAACAAAATCAAATTTAATCAGGACTTTTGTTTCGTTCATTGGACGGGACGGAGGTTCAATATAATTATAAATAACTAATAATAAAAAATAACTAATTGAAAATGTACGCGGACTGCGTCCGCTAGTGTAATTACAGAGATTTAATTCTGCGCTTCACCCGCATCTGTTTGTCTTCGCGGGTGAGCCAGTTCATATAAGTGGCCGGCAATAATAGATAATTCTAAGGCTGGCCAGGTGGCGTCTATAAATGTTATATGTCGACGAATAGTTGTACTATTCGTCTTTTAGAAGAAGAAGAAGAAGAAATTTAATCAGCTCACATGTACCTAAATGTTGGAAAATGGGGCTTATTACTTCTTCCTATCCCCATAACATTATCACCGAATGTGGCGGCTGGTTGGATGTCCATCATCATACTTCTTGGTCTTGCAATAGATTTGTTCGATGAAAACTTCATGCAAATTTTTCCGTACAATATTTAGCCAGGGTTTTGTGCACTCCTCGACCAAGTATATAATTAATTGTGAAAAGTTATATATAAAATGTTTAGTGTAAGTTCGGGGTAGCTCTAGGTTTTACGAAAAACAAGATATTGTAGCGCTAGGATGAACTCATCAAATAAATTCCAATATTTTCCTTTCTCAATAAAAATTTGTTATACCTACCCTAAATGAAATCATAGGGGATCATCTGACCTTTTCCTTTGAAAAACTCTAGCCGCTCCTTACTTCTGGATAAATAGGTAGAGTTTACTAAGTTTGTCACTCCGTTTGTAACGCACAGAAATAATGTTGGTCGAGCAAAATGGTGTGTTATTTTGATTTTTTCATGTCCGTCGGCACAAATCGGGGTGTTATATACCTAAAAATGGTTAACAATGATAATTATAAGAAATAATTATCATTGGGAAAATCATTAAAACATATTTAATTTTCATAGGTAGAAATAAGCTAATCATGTTTAAAACATGGTTGGCTTATCTCCTAACAAGGCGAAGAAATTGCCATCGCCAATTTCTTCAAATTCCTTTGCAACAAATAAAAATATTTTCCCTCACTGCCATACAAAAATTTCGTTTGCGTAGACGTAGAGAGCTGAAATTTATTACATAGTGTTTCCATAGTAAATAAAGTTCAAAAATGGACTAAATCGGGCAACCCTTTCTTGGTGTTGCCATAAAAAAGTTTGGGTTTCACTTTATTTAACTTTTTGTTTCGGGTATAATATTATTGGTCTTAGACCAATTGTAACTTTTTCTCTTGTTTTAGATATAAAAAGATATATAAAGACTTGACACGACTGCAGCAGCTATATCATTATGATCTGGCTCCATCTGTCCTTTATTAGGAAAAACCAATCATGTTCGGGGAAGCAGTTTAGTTCTTGTCCTACAAGTGTTCTTGTTTTTTTTGTCTAATTAAAGTAGGGTAGAAGGTAATATCGAGAGGAAAATAGGTAGGAGGAAAATCACAGGACCATTTAGAGGTGAGATCCATGATCCTTGAAACGATATAGAGCACGATTACCAACTGAACTACTGTTTGATCAGCAAGGTAACTATAAATATAAGTCGAAAATGCGTTGTCCTAGAGAAATTGTGTACAGAGGCCCTTGCATAAAAATTGCATATTTCAGTTCGAAAATGAGTCAATCAGGTAAGCATTCCCAAGCTGCCCAAAGTCTTTCGAATGCCAATCTTACTTTTGTCACCCTTTCGGTTATGTTGTCATTCGCGCTACTGCACTTGAAGTGATGATGGTACTACCGACACTTCCTTTATGACATTGTTGTTGATGAAGTTATCTGACTGGTATTTATCAAGTATATTATTATTATAATCGGCTTGTTAGTGTCCATCTAATTAATTTTTACGTTCTGTTAGTCTAAAGTGGTGTTGAATAGTATGAGGGGAGAGAAGACATTCTTTTTCCAGTCCCAGATTTAAGTGTTATTGGATCACTCAGAAGCCCCAATTGTGGAGAATTGTAGATTCGGCATCGTTATAAAGTGCCTTGATTATGTGTTTCTGGTATTCCTTTGTAGGTTAGTCCATTCAATACCTTCTCATGATTTCAATATGTACTCTTTCCAAGTCAGCAAGTTCCATCTTTCTGATTGTTTCACGATTAGTGTTCCATTGTCTGAATTAATCCGATTTATTTGAGAGCCAGAGCTATGGTAAGTCAACCATGTCATTTCCAAATGAAATGTCTTCCTTCAATCTCTCAACAACTTAAGACCCATGTACGAGAGACTCTTATACTCTTACACACCTTACTAGCTAGGTATATGCAATTACAAAAAATTTTCTTAAACGGAATTACTTTCCTTCTTCGATTCATAAAACTTTCTAACTTTACAAATCAAAATTGAAAGACCAAAGATTGGTTTCATAACATGCTGGCACTGCTGCTCCTTTTCCTTGTTAATAGTATGCGAATATAAAAAACTTTTCTGATCCAACTTGGTTGCCGTTTCGCAAATTCTTTAATTAGTAAGAAATGAAATGAAGAAAAGCCGAAGGCGATTATCTCGGGTTCATCAATTGCGGCCACACAAAATCAAATTATCCTTCGTAAATGTGCCCAGCTGTGCAGAATTATGGGCCTACTTAAGTTTGTAAGTTCAAGTTAGCCAAACATGTGCGCTCCTTGTGAATCACTTCCTGTAGTGAACAGGACAACTACTCTATATGGCATTGACAAGAGGAATTCTCTCGAATGCATATGTATAGCTTCTGCACCATACACATATACTGGGAATGATTTTTTCTTCTTTTTTTTTTATATATATACTACAAACATGTTGACTATAGTTCTTCTTGCCTGTTGTTGTTTGTCTTGTTTTTTTTCTAGTTTTGCTAGCATCTGATTTTCATCATCATCATCCAGCAGAGTTTTTTATTTTTTGTTTTGTTCTCTTTTAATGCCGAAATAGCTTTAGAAAAACGAAGAAAAGTGCGTAACTCACACGCACATGTCGTTCTTTGATGATTTTTATTTTATTTTGTTTGTTTTTTTTTTTTTTTGCTATTGAGTTTCAGGACTTGAAAGGATAATTTTTAGCGGACTGGAATGTGGTAGATCTTTTGGATGACATCCGGATTTTGAAGAGGAGTTCATTTATTTACTCAGTTCTTATTAATATTTTTAGTGAAGGTTTTTTTTTTATTGTTTTGTTTTGTGAAGTGCTGAATTTTTATCTATATACGCATGTTTTTCAGTCCAAATAGCGTTCATACGGAAAATTCTATTGATCGACGCCTTAAGATTAGGAATATCATAGCGTTTAGCTTTCTCGTGGTAACCGATCTTTGGTGTCGAAACGGATAATCGGGTCTTCGAATGGGAATGATTAATCGTAGACGACCCTATTTTACTATTTCCGATAGTAGAAACGAATTGGAATTTAGAATGTTAAAACTCATAAAATGGATGTTGCCTTAAGAGTAATCTAAGATGGTTGTGTAGTTGTGTACAGCAGTTGTATACGTCCTATTGGGCCATCCAACATGAGTATTCCTAATGCAGTATGCAAACAGGTTTTCTGGGGAAGAAGTGAGAAGAAGCAAAGAGATATCTCTTTGGTTCTTCTCACCTCTTCCCTAGAAAACCGGTATGCATACTGCATCAAGAATATTCCTGCGGGATGGCCCATATACTGCTACTGGTGTAAGCGAAGAATGCAAACTTTTTTAACTTACCAAGTTCGATTTATTACTACACCGAGACTTTCTTATCTTGGTGCGATATAGGCCTGTATTATGATCATATAGGTATCGATATATCCTACGCACTTTGAAGCTCTTGAAGAATCAAACGCCGAACTGAAAAATTACCGACAATATTTCTTCACTTTGTGTCTGAAGGCCGCTACACACGCTCAAGCAAATCTTGCGACTAATGCATGGTCCATCAGTCGTTTGATTTACATGAGAGTGTGTAGCGAATGTTGGAACTTGAGTTGAGATCAGTGTTGGGCGTAATCTGATTGTAGTGTAATTTAATTAATAATTCCATTACAGTTTAGTCAAATTACAAAGTAATCTAATTAAATTGTATTCGATTACATATCAATCAGATTACTTATGAGAGAACATGTAATCTATCAAATGTGTAATTTGTTACAATATAATTACATTATTTTGTAATCTAATTACATTGTAACAGATTACTTAAAAGTAATTAATAATATAATGAAATGAATGGAAAGAAAATAGTATTGTTCTCGTCCGAAATTAGTTTTAGAGAGTTTTATGAAGAATTAGAATACAAATATCTTAAATATCTTAAATGCCTTAAATGTAATCACATTAATTAGATTAACATGTAATGGGATTAACTTGTAATCGATTAATGTGTAATCAGATTAACTTGCAATCACATTACACGTTAATCGATTACATTATGTAATTATGGAAATGGATTACATTAGTAATCTGTTACAAAGTAATCTGATTACAGATTACATGGTTAATTGTAATTGTTAATCATTAATCAGATTACATTTTGCCTAACACTGGTTGAGATAGCATGACTGAAATCGGTTGAAACTATTGCGTACAAGCAAAACTTATGACTTTACTATGGAATTGAACTAGACAAAATCAGATGTTAACTTTTAGCTCCACTCGCAACGAATTTTGTTCAAACTTTAATTCATTCCTATAGCAAAGTCGTCAGGTTTGCTTGTACACAATAGTTTCGTTAGATTTCATTCAGGGCAGACTTCTTCAGTCTCAACTCAAGCTCCGACTTGCGCTACACATGCTCATGTAAATCATACGACTGATGGACCATGCATTAGTCGCAAGATTTGCTTGAGCGTGTGTAGCGGCCTTAAGACCTTTGGTAATTTGAAACTTCTTGGGCACAAAGTAGCAGAGAATTGTAATTCTCCATATCATTTTAAGTAGGTAAGGGTCAGGGTCTAAGTCTGATCATCAGTTTGATGATGAATTTCTGTATAAATTCAAGTATGTACATTAAATTTGTATTCAGGTAAAAATTTCCCGTCTCCGGAGCCATGTTGACTGGTTCTATTCCAATATTTCTTTTTAATAATAATTGCTGCATTGAAACGAAAGGAACTATGAGAGACTCTCTCTAGCATTATAGATATAACTTCCTTATTTAACGTTTTCATTTGAGTGATATCAGTTCATATAAAGAGCTGTCTAGACTGTCGAACCTCATTTTTATTATTTTAAGCTTTTTTAGAAAAATTAATCATAAGTTAAATTGCACTACTAAGGATTCTATTATAGAGTGTGATGCTTCCAGTTACTCCAATAACTACCGACTACCAATACACACGAATACTCTTATTCAAATGAAATGCACCATACTCTCTGAAAATATATAAAACACTTCTCTAAGTATACTAATAAAGAAAAAAATTCCATAAACCTAGCCCAGAAGATAGACTATTTAGCACAAAACTAGTATTAAAAACAAACCGGAAATCACCTTAATCTACGAAATAGAAACACATCAAGACCAACGACCTGCCGATAATACACTTACCAACTTCTTTCTCCCACTTTAGGTATTGCATCCTAATTTAATTGACCCGGTACAAGCAGCCCATTATTTGCTTCCAACAAAAAAAAAAAACTTTTCTTTCCTCCCCCCTTGTGATGAAAGCTAAAGCCAACCCCATAGGAAAGTTGCAGTCTTAACAACAGGATATGAGCAACTTTTCCTCCATCAGTACAAACAGCCACCTGTTGCTTGTGAAACTTTTCTTCACGATTAACTTCCCATCATCACCCACTCCCATATGATTCCCGCGTGAGATACTACGTATACATCAACTGAGAAAGGAGATGAATGTTATGAAAAAGGGATAAGTTCCACGGCACGGCGGGAGCAAGAGGATTCCTCTTACATACAAAAGAAGAAAAGCCCATCGAAGGAAAACAGCGAGGACGAAATGAAAGAGGGAAAATTGAAAGGAATTGAAGACTGATACGACGACTATGACAACAATAAGATGTCGGAGCGAGAGATTTATGAAAGGAGGATAAAGTGCTAGAAGGATGTGTCTCTGTGATTATAAGTTAGTTTTATCCTGTCTCCTCGAGTAGATAAATGTCATGAAATCTCTTTTCCTTCAGCAAATAAAATCCTTAACATTGGCGGGGATTTAGTTGTAGCTTTGTGCGCGACATACTGCACAATCCTCGCTGATGTCATGGGGCTTCCTTCTACTATGGAACAGAGAATACGATTTGGATGAATGAAGAGTTCAAACTTTCTTGTCGTCCTTGCAAAGTGAAATACTTAGGGTATTAGCGTGAATATTCATTTCCCGAAAGGACAAAGGATGGTTTTTCATCGGTATTCTACTTTAATCCTCAATGGATGAATACATTGCGAAAACGGTCATCTTCACGTCGTTCTCTTGATTTCAAACTACTGTAGGATCTGTAATTTACTGTCAGTTGTCACTTCAACTTCCATGTAGCTCATCACTTTGAAATTTTGAATATGTCAGTAACGATCTAGTCGTCGAAGGTGAAAAAGCGTAAGCTATCGAAACTTCCATGTTTTAAATAGGCTAATTTAATTTATAGCTGGAAGGGATCATTACCTTATTGTTGACGAAATAAATAGGTCTAAGATTTTGTCCAACATAAGTGAGCCCAACAAGATTATCGGTAAAACTAGATGGTTCTAGTCATTCTATCGAGTTAAGATTCAAAATTAAATAGCAAAATAGAAGGCAAATGGAACAAAGATTGAAATGGTATTAGCTAGACCCCAAAAAGCTTACTAGCCTCTTGAATAGAGCAATTATTATTACGCCAACGTGAAGTCCGTTCTTATCATCTCATCTGAACGACTTTACCTGAAAGCTAACTCAAGACCAAACGACGAAATACTTTCGTTTTCGCAATAGATCCAGATGAATCTATAACGAACCGAACATAGGCGCAATAGCCGACTTCTCTTTGATTAGCGAACAATTGGTTTTCACTGAGCACTCTTTATGAGTCCCCACAACTTACAGGCATGCGAACGGAAAATTTAGCCATTCCCGATAAGTCTGCCACTTTCTACGCACGTATCGTTGTGAGCGCAATGATCCTTGGATTACTCAATTTCGGTTTCGAAAGATGCTACGTCTTGCTGGAGGTAAGGATCTGCTGATGTTATAGACCATTTTTTTAAACTTTTGGCTACTTTTACCGCAAGCGTCTCTATATGCCAGTTATAAGAATGCGTTTGCTTTTGAAAAAATTTTGAATACTGAATAGGCGAGGCCAAAGCAGGATATACATACATAGGTATAGCCCCAATCGCCTTATCCCTCTTCCTTCTTCGAACCTGACCTATTTTTTGTTGCTAAGAGGGTTAACCATGACTTCAATTATTTCTTCCCTTTATGTTAAATCGTCGAAGTTTTTAGAAGATAGAGAGAAATAGCTTTGGTCATTTTTCTATAGGAACCCAAACACGTGTCTCCAAATAGAGTGAACCTGAACTTTGAGTTAGGGTACGTATACAACGAGTCGAGGCGAGGCTAGGCTAGGCACTTGAGCCAGGCGAGGTATAGTGTTCAAAACAAGGCGTTCAGTTTCTTGCTAAATCGCGAAGTGAGAGCATAAGTTATGTCATCAGATTCTGAAGAAGTTGTATTTGTCAAGTAATGCAACTATATTGCATTTTTCACATAAGTGTACATTCCGCTGTTCTACTTGACTTGCCACCCGATAAATACGAAACGTGTGGAATTTGGTAAATTTCATCGTCTATATGATGATCTATGTACTGACCCTGATAGATTCTTCCAATATATGAGAATGAGTAAAGAGCTGTTCGATTATATCAAAGAAAAAACCTATAAGAATATGTCAGTTTTCAACATTAGCGCGCTGCATCTCGCGAAACTCCTTTCATTTCGTCAACTCTTGATATAGCCTCGATCCGTCTAGCCTCGCCTCGCCTCGCCTCGCCTCGTTGTGCATGTACTCTTAGTGTATGGCCACAACGCCGCACCGCACATAGCACAGCACAAGACCAATCATTCCCTAGCACATCGCTCCATGCACATCACGGAATTAATGGCCACAGTGAAGCACTGCACATTGCCTAAAGCAACTTCGAATATTTGAGTTCTGAAGTAAGTTAAGATATTGCTAGAGCGCAGTTTTCGTTAACAAGTATAGACAGAATTCAATACTCTAGTTGCGGTTCCTCTGAAGAGGACAACATTTTGTGTGAAGCTAGTAAGTGGAATTCTTGAAAGTAACTGCAAGAGAAGTAAGCCTGGAAGACAGTGGTGTGTCTACCAAGTGAGCACTCCATTCCAATGTCAGGTTCAGGAAAGTAGATACCTGCGCCAGCTCCCTCATTAGTAAGAGAGTCGTCGGTGAAAATGTTTAGGGTGGATCTGGGAAGGCTCGATAAGCCACTTCCTTTAGTCCACGATTCCCTTACAGGAAAGTTCACAGATAAACGACACCCAAAACGAAGCTCAGGTACCATCGCATCAAGTGGCACACTGGCCAGAGGGTTTTCAAGTCTAGCCCATACGTCAGAGAGTAATGAGAAGAGCCAGTCCAGCAGTCCTCCCATCAGCCCCATAAGCACAATCTTCATACGGCCCTTTTGGCATTTGGCTGAAAGACAAGATCCAGGGGTGGTTACACTTACTAGGCTCCATATCGTGATCATGAAATTCTTCCACGAGAAGTTGCATAACCTTATTTCGAAGTCTTATCTTTAGCCAAGGAGCTAATGATCTAACATGTTAGCAGGATATTAAAAAATGTGATGTTGTCAGCTATATCTTTCTTCATCCGCATCTTGAGAGTATTTTCCTTTCACGTAAGGTGTTGCAGTTTTTCTCTTTCCTCATCCAAGACAGTAGGACAATGAGGATTCATATTTTACTGTTATATATAAATCTGCTGAATTTACTCGATATAAATGTTACCAAGGTACTCTACAGAAGAAAATTTACTAAAATATCGTTAAATCTATTAAATTCACCCCCGTCGGGATAAATGTTACCAACGCACCGCACAAAAGAAATAACATCTCATTTCCTGTGTGCAGTGCTAGGCTAAAGTGCAATGGTTGGTGCGGGGGGCGATGCAAGGTGTGGTGCTCCACTGTGGCCATTTCTATTTGAGATAAGGGATAAATTGTATGATCGCACACTAAGCTCAGGGCGATGCGATGTGCGGTGCTTGGTGCGGTGCGCTGTTGTGGCCATGCCCTAACACTTGCGCTTGCAAAATTATTATTTTTTTGTTCAAACTTCCATATTGTATGTCCCATAAGTAATGTTGGAACAACGGTGTGAAATATTATTATTATTAGCGAAAACTATGTTCAAAATTAACCAACATCGAAAACAGCTAAGTAAGTGGAATCTTTCTTGAGCTTGGCAATTAGAAGTATTTGTTTATCTCCGACTTCTCTAAAATAGCCGCCCCAATTTACAAACTTCTCAGGAGTTCTAAAATTTAAGTAAATCGAAGTTCAGTTTACAGAAATCATTTTTTTTTCTTTGTCATTGTAAGAGGCTCTAGCTACCGTTACCCTCGAACCCGATATGAAGCCACACAGTATATATAGTAATAACATGTACCACAACACCTCCAGCAGTTAATAGAGCTTTTTGTGGACAGCTGCAAAGCATTCGGTAACTTGATCTGTTGCCGAAGATCTTAGTCTATGGGTTGGGTTACGACATGCAGATCTATAGATTTGTAAGAATAATAGTTTTACAAAATGAGAGGAATTACAAGAAGCCTTAACATTAATCTTTAGGACCTATCCAAAATTTTAGTTGCCTCCCACCGAATAGATGTAATTTAAACCAAAAAGTTGTGATGTGTTATTTCTCATATTTTTTCGAGTATATGCATGAAGTTGGTTGTTTACCACACAAATCTAGACTTAAGTATGTGAAAAATACGGGAGTACAAAAATATTTTTCAATCTCCAAGAAATCGCCCGCTCCAATTAATTTTCAACGAATATTTACATTATAACGACAAATTTTAATTAAGTTTATTAACAAACGAAAATAAAAAATAAAGAATAAACAAAACCAACCAATTCCACCCAAATAAAGCAATAAAATTCTCATGTGTGGTTGTAAATTTGATTTGCATCGAACAAAAAAAAAAAAAAAATACCAAGGAACTTAAAATGTCTCGCGCAAAAAACCCCGTGCATCCATTTAGTCCGCGCGAGGTGAAAGCAGCTCAATTTCTCTCTTTCTGTTAATTGATTTTGAATTTTGGCAAACTTTCGAAACGTAATATGTGGTGGCCTTCGGTTGAAATGGAATGCATCGTTGTTGAATTTAAAATTGCAAATCAATAGTTCGTTACGATTCCTCGTGGAATGATGATAATAATGTCAACGGAACTGCTCGACAGGTCATTAAACCGCCCATCGTAAAGATAAAGGCCCCATAAAGTAGCCATAAATGACATTTATTAAATTATACGCTCGCGAGAATGCATTTATGTATTTATGGCCGTGAATATGGTTGTCGCTCTTCAGTAGTAGAAATGCAAATTGAATTGTGCCATTACGCGATTCAATTACGCCAGTCAGCATCAGCATTAAGGCTAGTTGAAATAGCGACGTGCGCAAATAGGAAAATTTAATATGTAGATATGTCGTCAGAGAGAGTTATAAAAGTAATATAAAAATGTAAAGGAATTTATTTAGCTCTCAATTAGTGCAAGAAGATACTCTTTGGATTTTACTGGCATTTCATTGTCAGTGTGACCGAATTTTAGTAGCTGTGCAGTGTGGTTGCTTCTTTGTAGTGGTATTACAGAAAAATGATTGTTTTCTATTCTCAATCAGCCGTCAGTCGAATTTAACTTACACATTTCATACGTTCCTGTTCACGTGTCTGTAAGATTTATGGGAGACTGATTCAGCAATGTTTTGACTTTGGTTAATGACACTAACAGTAAAAATATTGTTTATTATCATCAGAACTATGATTTTAAGATTTGTTTTGTATGCATATGAGGACAACTGCCATTACCTCGATTCTTTCCCAGATTTTCAAAAGACTCAACAACACCCAATTGATGAAATATCAAGAGACTAATAAACCTTATTAGCGACCACCAATACAGCTTTCGTGCTGGCCGCTCTACATTCCTTATCGAGCGTTGGTATCAATGTCGCCATAATTTTTATGAATCTGAGATCATCGCATTAGATATCTCGAGGGCCTTCGATAGAGTCTGACATCCTGCTCTTTCAGCTAAACTTCGGGAATTAAGCTTGGACCCTCTTTTCTTAAAATGGATTGAAAGTTTACTCTCTCGTCGTTCAACTCAAGTTATATTGGACGGAGTTACTTCGGACCGTTTTATAATCCATGTCGGTGTACCGCAAGGTTCTGTTCTCTCTCCTACTTTCTTCCTTATTTTCATTAATGATCTACTAGCTCTCACTTTCAATCCTATTCATAGTTCTGCAGACGACAGCATCCTAGATTTCATGTACTCATTCGATTCTATTTAGCTAGCTCCCGTGGGGATGTTATAGTTGACAAACGAAGTGACATGTTTAATTCACTAAACTATGACCTTTTAACAATATTGGTTTGGGGTCAGAGCGAATTGGGTCTTGTTTAATGCTTCGAAAACGCAATGTTGTCTGTTATCACTCAAATGTATACTCCAACCGTCATTTCCGTCGATGGAGAAGATATCTCAAACTAGACATCTCTAAACATCTTACGAATTGAAATATGCAACAATTTTAGTTGGTCCGATGATATTTTTGGTATTTCCAAAAACGTGATGAAATGCATGAAGTTTTTTGCAAAAATGCAAGAAATATTTTACTCCATCGGACTTGGCGTAAATCTACAAGTATCATATCTGGCCTAGATTAGAATGTAACTCCCATATTTGGGCAAGGGCTGGATGCCCTGCATTGTTCGCGTTAGAAAAAGTCCAAAAGAAGGCCTTCAGGCTTATTAGCGATGACATACTCGTATATCAATAACAACTCTTGATTCTCTAAATCACCGACGAAATGTCGAATGTCTGCCTCTCTTTTATCGCTATTTCTATGGTTATTGCTCCGACGAAATCTCTATTCTGATCCCATGTAGAATTCTTCCTATGCGTACCACACGAGCTGTAACCCGAACTCACCCTCACACACTTGAAGTCAAATTTAGCCAAACTATGAAATTCCACGAATCCTTCATAAGCGCGCAGAAGAGAACGATGGTGGAACAGTTCGCCATCCTCTATTTTCCCCCTCAGCTATGAACCGCAAATATTCAAGCGTAATGCGCACTGTGACTTCCTTGGCTCAACCCAATAATCCTGAATTACCTACGCCTTCTTCCTTTCCTTACAGCTTTGCATAATAGGGTATCCCTCAGCTTTCGCAACATCATAAAGAAAAAATAAATCAACAGCTGATTGCTACGGACAAAGGTTTTGTTATAAATAATTCCTCTAAAAAGTAAATGTATACATGGTAGAGCGACCTGGTAAAACCTGGGAGAACCTAACCTAGATTGGTGGACAATTTTTTACAATAGAATTTATTTTGAGTTTTATTAACTTAAAGACAATTTGCGAATTTTGCAGTATTAAGTTGCGAAAGCAACACCCGGGTAAAAACATTTATCTGTTCCGCTTTCCTAAGTGTAAGTTTTGAAACAATTGCAACTCTATTTCTTCGAGTATAAAACTGCAAATTTGTCCTTTAGTGTTGAATTGGACTTTGCTTTTAGTTTATGTCCAAAGAAGAAATATAAAAGTATTGAATCGTAGAATTTATACGGCTAATTGAACATCTAGGTGTAAAAAGATTACTTGACGACCTGAAAAAAAAAGCGACCCTGACAAGATCGCAGCAATAGTCGATTACCCGACACCGAAAATGATTCTTCTGACAATAAAGGCATGGTTTCTCTACTTTTATGACACGTATCATCGCCGTCATACTAGAAATAAACGTCGTCGTCTATATTATGTCCATACCATCTCAAGCTAAAAAAAAAAAGTTCATCAGCATTGCACGGTAGTAACGTCCATTCACAGAAATCCATTAACGGCCTCGGTTGTAAAAAAAAAAATATTAAAAAAAAAAATACATAAGGCTCAAACGGCACCCTGTTCGAAAACCACTCCAAACTGTTACCCTTTATGGATAAATGGATAAGGGATTACTCATTCCATTCCTAGCTTTTAGCAGCCACAAATGTAGTAGTTCTATTTATTCACAAATTCTTGCAGGTGGAAATAAGCTTCACGGCGAGAATGATTTAAAAAAAAATTGGGGTAACCTTTCTGCATTTCCAACACCAAATTTATATAACGAACGGTTCAGTTCTTGTGTCAAATGTCAAGATCCTTATGCAAAATACCCTGGAGAATAATTTGTGATTTGACTAATTGTTGGGGTAGCGTTTTAGAATGGGTAAACCTGAATCCTTTACGCTGCAGCTACAATGTTGTCTGTATAACCTGTCCAACCAAATTTACGTTATTGCACGTTACCGTTTGGCGGCTAGGCCAATATTCTGCACCACGGTCGGGGTAGTTGCCAGTTGACAGTAGCGCTGTCAAAATTGTTAACCGTTCAAGATGGCTGACGCAGTTGTTACGCTTATGAGTTGGCGTGATTCGGATAAGATGGTATGAGTTAGTATCTGCAGTACTTCCGGTGAAAGTCTTGAGCTTGACAAGACGAACCAATAGATGAGAAGCCGGTTGTCTTAAGGAACTCGACCTACTGGATGAGGTCCGAGTCACTTGGAAATGAGGTAAGTAATGTAATCAAAAGGTATATTCTTCCCAGCCGGTATTGTGATGTAGAGTGGAGGAGTAGTCCCAATAACTACAGATTGTTTGTTGAAGGGCTGAGTCTGGACAGACGTGTGCCAGATAGACAGGATGCCGGTCGTCGTGGCTCCGCAAGCTTCGATAATTGTATGTCGGTAAAATGTCCGGTTCATTAAAATCGGCACGCTCGTTCTATTAGCTTGGTAGAGACTAGAAACCTATCTTGAAAAGATTATATTTTATTTAGATTGAACTTTTCCAATGACAGTTCAGTGGAGTTCGTTTCGAGTAGGATAAGGAATCGTTAGTACTACGCCGTAACCTCAGATCGACAACAGATTTGTCCACAAAAGGTTTAGTTTATCAGCGGACTATTGCTTCAAACAATATCACGCATACGATGAATTTTCCGCGAGTCTCCCAACGCTAACCTCACCAGTGCAGCACACCTAAATTCAATTTTCTAAAAAAGTAATTTTAGAAACCCTAAAAAGAATTCATCTAGGGAAAGGGTGTTCATGAGCATTGGACGCTGATTGCCTCGAACGTCTTTCCAAAATAAAAACTAATTACTTTTTGGGAGAGAAAAATTAATTGGTGTTATTGAAAATGTTTTTTTTTTTTATTTTTCTTCGTTTACCGATGACGTTACTAAACATACTAATTTTATTACATTGTTTTTTTTATACATCGATTCATAGCCTACCTAGCAACGGCTTCCAATGTGTCAGCAAGGTGTGACTAGCATGAATTTTGGAAAACATATGACCTGGTTTATATGATGGTTTGATACATTTTGGGGAACGACATAGCCGACACAGACGCGTCGCCACAAAGGTTCTTCATTTCAACCGAAAATAGTCCAAACGTTATGATTTATCTCCGCGAAATTTTCATTGTCATATTCCGTACCTACTGGTCACCTACATGTGTAAAAACACACTCCCCAAACCCCATTTGTCTCAATTATAAAATTTTGCGATTTTAATTGAATGTGAAAAATATACAAATACCTACCCTATTATCCTTAACTACTAGGATTGTGCATTTACATTATATGACATCCCTCAGCCTTGATAGAATTACACTAAGAAGTCACTGGAAGAGTTGCCTACTCCTTATTGGAGCACAATCAATTGGATTAGGTATTTTTGAATCGTCCATCAAATGCGGCATAATATGTATAATCGGAAATTGAAGAAGAAATCATCTGTTCTTTGACTTACCGTGGACGTGTACCTGTACATATTAAATGGTCACTGACTGTGAATAGTAGCAGTGAAAACAATGTTATATTTTTGGAAAATGTATGCACAAAATCTCAATATCCAAGAAAACTACCACCGATTTTAATACTCGGTTGCTCCTTTCAAGATCAAAGATAACATCGCCGCATTGAATTAATGTAAAGAAGCTGAAAAGTTGATGTCGGTGTCATCTCAATCTCAACGAAAACTATCACCAAGTCACTTATCATGTTACACCTCAAGTCATCTCAAAAACTCATCCAAGGAGTGATTGTTTGTATCCACCATGCCATCATAATTTTAACATTCTCACACACAAATCCATGCATACTTCTCTACAAACTACACTTAACCGGGTCCATCAGATTACTAATCAACAATTTTTCTGGCGGACTGTGCGCGATCATTATAATTTCAGGGAACAGGGAAGAAAGACATTTAGAAAACTGTTCACGTGCATTTTAATTACCATTAGCCATGTTATGAGAAAATCTAGGAAGAAAAAAAAAACTAAATTAAACGAGACATACCTACTTATAGTAGTAGAAAATTTTTTTTAGAAATTGTCTAAAACACGGCATCCGTCATCTCCGGCCACACCACCACTAATCACTTTAAGTTCGACTTTCATTTCTGTAGAAGTGCGTCCATTTCTACCGGGAACTGCGGGAGCTACGGCCATTATCGTGTGCATTTCAAATTTCAAACAGTCGAAAATCATTTGACGTAACATCACGTAGTATAGTAGCGGTGTGGAGTGGAGTGCGAGGATGCGAAGGAGGCTCCGGTTATTTAAATTTATATCGTATACGTATCACACTTACACATACGATCATGGATCAACAAAATCGAGGTACGGATTCGGCGGTAAACAGCACGCACGCGGATTCCCAATCACACGGTTGCATACACACGCGCTTATTAAAATTGACATTACGTGATGAGATGCTATCAGTCACTCAATCTCACTGGGAAAGACAAAAAAGAGACAAATGACCTTCTCAATTTCAAAATTTTTATTCTATATGTATATTTCTCTTATGCCGCACCACGAAGTGATTTCATCCACGTCTATCGTCTGTTAGTTTTTTCCTCGTCTTGTTGTCCATTATGTCAAGTCCGCTGTACTGAGAGATTTGCTGCAAGCTGCTTTGAAAATTAAAATAAAAAAAATAAAAAAAAACAACCAAGATCGGAACGATCTAAGAATTTTATTTCCATGTAAGTCTGATGGTCATCACCGCCGCACACGACGAATCAAAATCTTCAAGTGTCTAAAATTGCAATTTAGACACTTGAACCGGACTAATCCGTGACCACAACAAACGTCTGGAGTGTCTAGAGAACGGTTTTTGTTTTTTCCTTCACCCAAAAATTCTCAATGCGACTGTCTCGAATTAATTAATTCGCTGCTGCACAAGTTTAATGGACTAAATCTAAGGACCCTGAGACATTACCCCAGTTCCGCGCGTCACAACAACACCAAAACATGAAAGGGATTAGAAGAGAAAGATATGATGAGATCATGATCTATCTGATCTGTTCATATCTGGGTAATCTACAGAATTGACCGGATACAGGTTCGCGGGGCTTAGAATGAAACTGCCCTCTCGGCACTGCGCGATCTCAGCCGTGGTGTAATTAAAATATCAGTCAAAAGTCAAAAGGAGATGTTTTGGCGCTTGTTAAACTCTTCAAAGCGCGACTTTTTTGCCCATTTTGCTGTTGTACATACGTCTCTGAATGGGCCGCATGATATGCCATGTCAGGTCAGCGGATAAATCAAATTCGTCCAAGTCTAAGAAAAAAAAGTATTTCGCTTTTAATTTGTGGATGCTTTTGGCAGTTAGTTTCTTTGCCTGATGAGCAAAAATTACATTTCTTGGACACGATCACACGTCTCTCCGCGGCGCTGGCTGTACCATAATAAATGCATGCATGCTGCCGCCGCCGCGACCAAATGAAGTACACATGTTTTAGCACTTGTGAACCCTTGTTTCTGCACACCGCAATCTGTCTGTATTTATGCTTAACGCTGCGGCCTTATTACAGACTTTTCGGATATTTATAGTTATAAGCGAGTTGTGTAACCAGACATGTGGGCGGTCGTGAAACGTAGCGAACCTAGTAAGCAACAATAACAAAGAAAGATAACAATGGATCGAGGAATGATTGATTGAGGCGATTTTGCATAATGGCCGACTTGCAGGGGGCTTTAGGAGCCTGGTGATTTTCGACTGAGCGAATTAAGTAGTAAAAATCATAAAAACGTTCAAAGTCTACTATTTATGGATGATTACTGATAATTCTTCAGAGTCAGGGAGAGATAGCGAGATAGAGAGAGAAAGAGAGAGAGAGAGAAAGGAAAAAGAGGTACAAAAGTACAATTTAACTGATTTTCAAAACTATTTGAGACAAGCAGCAAGGCAGGGGGGCATAGTTGATTGCTTTGTTTCTTACCTTTTTTTCATGTCATGACTCAAACAGCAGATGATATATTCATCTACGCGCACCATATAATGAGGAAGGTACTTTCAGATAATATAAAAAAAATAATAAAAATGAGAGGGCGCATGTGATATAGTAGAAATTCTTACTAGGATATGTGCGCACCTGTCAAAAGCCTATCAAATACTCCACTAAAAAAGTCAACCAAACATTAACCGGTAAACAAATCCACTCAACAATAATAGCCTACACAAAATATGTAAAAACGCTAAAGAATTCCTGATCGATAACGTGACAACAAAATATTCCTGTGTTGTGCAGACAATGAAAACTGCACATCTGCATAGACGTAATTTAGATAGTCGCAATGCAATATGCATAAAATACATTTTCCAAAAAGTATCCTACAAAAGAATCAACAAGGCCAGAGATATAGTATATAAGAAAACTTGCGAAAACCATGTGAGTGAACCGAATTATGTCATTGAATTCACAGTCAACCATTTCTTGTATTAGGAATCAAGCTTCGTATAAAGACTGGACTACCGAAGATAAAGTGTGGCAGCCCAAGTACCCCATTTTGTATGATAGTAAATCGGTAGGAACGCTCAATATTCTCAAAAGGAAGCATACATATTCGCTAATGCGTTAGATTTTTTTTTTGTTTCGATTAAGCATAAAGCCATTTTCATATTATTTATTCGTAATTTTTAATTAGCCATAATTATTGTGCTATTCAAATAAATTTTGAGGTTATTTATGTGCAAGCAGAACAAGTTAAGGTCAAAAAACTGATCCCTGTGGAATGTCACAACTAAGAGTTATGGGTGACGAATACTCGACTGGTGTTTTACTCACTGGGTACGTTTCAGTAGAAAAATAGAGTCCTGAAATTTGTTTAGCATGATCCGTGAAAGGCAATAAGAAATTATTGATAAAGGTCTTAAAAATAAGTAAAATATAATACTCCTACTGAGAGTTAATTCTTGGTTACCCATTTAGGTATGTATACCTTAAATCAGACAGAGGTCAGCCAATCCACATACGACCAATATAGTACTCCATCGAGCCAATGTATCTGACAAGATAAACCTGTATCGTATGTGTATATTATAGTCCGCAACAACATTAAAAATATTAGGAATATATACCGACTAAACATCAAAGGCCTGAGAATTGATTCCTGAGGCACACGACATTTATAAGGTATAGTGTATCAGATACTCATTCCTTGATTTCAATAACTAGTTAAAGTAATAAAAATCAACTGACATCCTTAATTAGTGACATCTATACATACATAGAAGAGCAGTTTATTAGCCGTAAGACTTTCAGAAGCTAGAATAATTAATGCCAAGGCATTGACAAACTATTTATCTCCATATTGAACAATTTATGGGCTCTTAACTTAACTTTTTACTTCACTTTGAAAGAACCAGATGATTTTTGAAGGAAAGAATTGTCTAAAATCCAAGTTATCTACCAAGATTTCAATCTAGGACCTCTTACTTGATAAACTTGATGGTTAACCACTGAGCCATCTATATCTCTTATCTACATTAGTGAAATTTTAGCTTCTGTTATTTACAGTCTTACAACGTAGACATGGATTCAAATCGCCGGATAACAGGCAGATACCAGAGTAATGGATACACGAATTGAAAACCATGCCACTGGGTATTATTTCGGAATTTTTTTTAGCACTTTTACAAAGCCAACTAAATTTCCGATTTTTAAAATTGCTACTATTTGTAAAGGATATAAAGCCCCTTGAGGACTTCTCTTTACGGCATAATGTATAGGAGTTTATCTTGGAAATATGTTTAAACCAATTTCAATTGACCCATGTAATTCCTATGTGTAAAAAACACAATTGTCAATGGCTTTAGTCCACTTATTGAAACTTAATAAGTAAAAAAAAAAACTTCCTCAAACTTTTTACTTTGTATGCGTTTACCTTGCCAAGATTATAAACGTCTTTAGGTCTTAATACTTAGTTGTCTACTCGGCTCGTTTAAAGCACCAATGAGAGGTGTTGACTCATGAAACTTTGATGAATAAATTCCCGACAATTTGCAAGAGAAAAAAAAACGAAACAGAAAAAAATAATGCCAAATCTGAAGACAAAATCTTCAATAAAACGTAAGATGACCATTAAATCGTTGAAATGACATGTAACCGCAAAATATTCGACAAATAACGCTATAAAAAGCTCGACTCATTTTATTGCTCTTGCCGGACAGCTCAGTGGTGTCTGAATGTGACATAATGCTCCAACAAGAATCTGAGTGGATTTCTCCCGCGGCATTAAGTACACACCGAAAAACATCATCATCTCAGTGTACACTGTAGAGGTACAACTGCGCGGTGTTTTATGACTCGACATAAATTCCAAATGCTCAGCAAAAGAACAAAAGAAGCACAGCGGCGAAGAAAAAACGAGCAACGACTTAATCGGATAAATTTCAAAATTAATTTATTGCTGGCAATCAAACAATATCAGATCCATAACGCCGCTGTGGCGGCGGTGGATGGCGGTGGCGGGATGTGTACATCTGCATACCCACTCTACATTGGTACCTTCCTCAAAAGCAAACAAGGGGCGATTCCAGGCGCAAAAAAATTACAACTTTAAAAGAAGCTCTGGGAACTGTGACTCCGTGGCTAACGCCTCACACTACACACTGCTTACACGAACTGACATGACAGCAAGCAAGCAAGCAAAGCAATGACACAAAAAGTGACCGACCGTAAAAACATGGGAAAAAGCTCCAACTCCCATCTCAGCCAGATATACGTTTTCGGATGGCCAAACTGGCGTGTAAACAGCCCGCCCCCATTACGTGACGCTAGCTGTCCATCAAATCGTCAGTATGTCTGAAGGACCCATTGGTGGTCACAAAAAAGCCACCACCAAACCTGTAGTCAGAGTCTGACTGAGTCTAAGCCAAATCGAAGCGATAAAACGCAAAATAATTAACAAAAATTAAAACTCATCACTTGCACTCACTCGCCGGAAAACGACACTTGAGCGCTATCTGGCGGGAGGTGGAAAATTAATTGCCGCAATAATTTATTACGGTGGAATTTTGTTCATTAGTTGGGCCGCTATTTTTTTGGCTCTCATCTCCGTTCACTTTCGTTGTTGGTTTATTTTTTCTCGCGTGTTTTTATGTTTATCTCAAGACTGTGGACTGGACTGGAAGGAACTATTGTCGGGCTAAAAACTGAGGCGCTTTGAAAATGAATATTTTGATCGAGGAGCAATTTTGAGTGTACAGCAAACGAGGAGAAATGCATCAAAATGTCAAAAAGTGACACGCCCCCGTCTCGAGAAATTTTTATTCCAAATTTCTTGTCCAGCATAGAGCCAGCAGACACAAGTATCGTTACATTGTATATATGTATGTAATTAGGGAAGGTACCGCGCATCTTAGGCTTAATTTAAGTAAAGACGAAATTGGTTGGAAGAGATGAGAAACGAAATGAAAACATTTCGTGCATCGTCAGCGTGTCAAGTTTTGAATTTTGAAAGAAACCTGGATTTGGATGGGCTGTGCGGCGGCGCGAACGGTATACGTTTTTTGTAGCTGTCTCGATCTTAACTCTCGTCGATCCTTGCCCATCGGTTGATGTCGCACTCGATTTCTTAAATGATAGACTTTGAGATAACTGACGAGATAACATGCTGCACGAAATGTGAAGGTAAATTATTCAACTTCTTCGCAGAACAGCTCAGTCAGTTTCTTAGGGAATTGAAAATCAGAATTAAACGAAATGTGCTCCCCGGTAGGGACGTCCCGTCGTCACATCGATGAACTAAAAAAACAAAAAAACATGGAAAGTTTGCCTGCAAGGAGTTGTTTTCGAAAACACACGGCGTGTAAAATATTTATGTTGTGTTATGATTTGGGGGCTTTCGACACTTTGTTCTTCAACTTATTAGTCAAATTTAGTTCATTGTGGATACCAAGGACTGTTTATAACAAATGTTAATAGATTAAAACTACTAGCCTAAGACTTGTACACATTGTGAGTCACACAAAGATTTCAAGTTCCATTCCTACATCATTTGTGACTCTTCGAATTTTCCGTACTTCAGATCCTGCACCTGTTTAAGCTTGTTAGTCAGAACAGTAGCTAAGCCATTATTATCAAGAATTGGTAAATTGGACGAAAACAATTTTAGTATAGCCTTCGCTAGGAGACGAAGTTTAGCTACTTTGTCCTACCATAGATTCTGACCATTCTTACAAACTCAGCAATTATCTTCCCATGTTAAACACTTGGTGTGTATCTAGATTCGAAGCTAACATGGAAAGTGAACATAAATGAAAATGTGAGCTTGACTTTAGGGGTCTTCTATAGCCAGTTCATAGAACAATCTTCGATGCGGACCAAGATCTTGCGAGTTTTCAACGGCTAGCTTACCTAGGATTTACAAGCTTCATGCTCTCTATTATTACTGTAACTTCTGAGACATTCAATTAGAAGGCAAACTTACTGTCTGTAGGCTAGAAGTAAGCAGTCTCGTATGAGGATCAGCATAAAGATCGACTGGGAGTACCCATGGCCTTATGGTCATGAACTACAAAGCCATATCAATTGGTAGCCGACATTGCCCCGGATAGTGCTACTATAGTAGTGTTATTGGCTTCAACATGGAGAAAGCTCCTTTATGGGAGCATGGTAGTGGTTGTGGTGTCTGAGACTTCTTCTTTAAACAGAAAAGTATGTCCTTTTGTATAATTGCTTACTGCGTCCGAGGATTTGAAGGATGGTCGCTTATTAATGTACGCTTAGAGGATTGGCGTTCGGCATGGAATAGCGCTAAATCAACCGGGTGCCGTGACCCACAGATCGGCAGAGATTTTAGATGGGTCTTGCTTCGACCAGTAAGTCCAATGTCAAGCATGCACTGACATAAACTGGTACTCATCGAGACAGAATATAATATATTCTACCTGATAGGGCGTCGCCTAAATACTAATCCATTAAGACTGCCGTGAGATTAAGTCTTAACAGGTAGGTGCTCCCGTTAAACCCCGACATACATTTGTCTGTGCTGTGCTTGCGGAAATGGCAAAAGTCTGTCTGAAGTGGATCTGTCAATAAAAATATAAAATAATGTTGGCGTTTCTACCACAACTTCTTCCCTCAACCTCTTGTGATATATGAGGCAAAGAAATCTATCATCTGCTGGTGAATTTTCTCACTCACCTACCTGAATGACTTTTAGCTCTTCTTAAGTGGCACACATTGGAATTGGATAAGAAATAATAATCGCAGTGTCATAAATACATACCTATTTACCTGTTTCTGACTTCAACAAGTGCTCGATATGTCTCCATATAATAAACATTGGTATCTAACTTTCATAGTTAAACTAAGGAGGTAATATTTTCGAAGAATCTGGTTTTCGTAGACATTAAATCTCCTTCGTAAATCATCAACTGGCGAAGGTTCACAACTACTTTCTCTCTTCTACATAGCCGATTCAACATTGCAATTCTGGGACGACTCGGCAAGACTCCGGATGACATGATGTGAAAGACCACATTGGTAACAGACAGTTAAATACAGATGCCGTTGACATACATGATAGGATCCAGTCTGAAGTCTGATTAGCTAGTCACCGGGAAGATTACTACTGCTCTCTTAAGATAATTTAAATATAAGAAGGAATGAACACGGCTAGGTACTGGCCAAACGTATTTTACAAACAGCTCCCTTCAAGTCACATAGTCTCAGAGATATAGATCATTAGTAATTTGTGCATGGGGAAGTATTCTAGAGGCTTGTAAACGTTTCGGAGGAGCAGATTGCACTGGTATCCATCATCTTGTTATAATCCTCATGAAGATGGAATATACTTATACTGCAAGGACTGCTTCAACCGAATATGACTTCACGTATGCACTTTGTGGTGGAACAAGATCAGATAGTTGGTGGTCAAACTTAAGTCAGTGAAGTATAAAAAATGTTCATTGGTCATTCACTATTGCACGGGAATTGTGTAAAAAGGAGGAAAATCAGATTCCAATGGAGCCGAAAATAGAATTCACCACAGAGGCTCACTTTTCTACAGCATTCTAATTGTAGATGATCCTCTCCATAATAATAACTCCAAAATTGCAGACGTTCACTTAGCACCTAACATCAATACCTTCTGTAGATTTCTAAGCAAAGAAAAATGCTCAAAGGCGCAACAAGTAGTTCGGCTATTTATTTACCCCGGCACACACACTTTTCCATTTCCGGTTACCTACGACGAACCGCCTATTTAGTTTGTTGATTATAGCCGGCATGTAGGTATCACATCCACCAAGAACAGAAAATACAAAAAAAAAAAAAGCATCATCATCGCGCCTATTCCTCAAAACGAGAAGGTGCTGACGATTTGCTGAGCTCTTCCCATACCTACAACAACCAACGATAAGCTGTTGTCATCAGGATAGAAATTGAAAATACAATCGAACCCCTCTGTGCCAGGTGGTAATCGCGGTTAAATGTGCGACGCTATTTTCCAACCCTACTTCAAATAAACACCGGCAAATATTTGTGCGTGTGTATAGGTTCGGCGCGGCGGTCCAAGAATAAATTTTTCCAGCTTGAATTACTCCCGGCCCGGCCACCCTTTTTCCTCATTTTTTTTTTTTCTTTCCACAGAACACTCTTGATTTCCGCGTGGTGTCGTCTAGTCAGTCAATGCCAACCAAAACCGGGAGCTTTTTTCTTTCTTGCCCTGGCCTGCTTGCTTAAGGAACCAAGCAAGCTGACTGTGCCTTCCAGCCTTCCCCCTAATCGACTCACATTCACATAGCATCTTACAACGCGCGGGGACTGACTGACTGACTATCTTGTCTTCATCGCCTTCCGGCTGGCGTTGTTATTATTTTCATTGCGAGATTAATCTCTCCCCTTGGTAATGTTTTTGTGCAGCCCATTTGTAGAGGGATTCTGTTGGGCAAGGCTTTCGCTTTAAGCGAATTTTCGAGTTGGGAGAGTTCTTTCTTGTTGTTCTTGTTGCTTTACCAACGACACCACTAGAATGGTGTATGTTTGTCATATAACCTTGCATGAGGAGCAGCATAGGATATGATGGTACATAGCAGCCAGCATCTTATGAATGAGAAGTGTGTGAAGTACTTTTTAAGGGTTAGCCTGAGATCATTTCACGTCTTCATTCCACTTAGCTGCACTTGAGAGGAAATCACATTCGAAAGGAGAAAAAAGATATGCGGCGATCTATAGAGTGATTTTCAGGATAACGAGTTCATGATGCGAATTATCCCAGGATAACGGGAATATATATAATTGGGCATACTATAGAAGACTTCATCATAAAATAAAACTGATGTATCTCTGCCAGAGATGACTGTGTATCACGAGAGGAGGATTTATGCCAAACGAATGTATGTCATTAAACTGAAGGAGTTTCACTTGGACACCACATTTTTAGTTCAGTGTTGCAGAAGTGTTGCGAATCAGCTCACTTATAATCATAACTCATGGTTACACTTAAAAAAATTCCAAATGCAATTATATTTAGGAGATTACATTCAATTTTGGTAATCTTCCTAGAAATTCTATGAATCCAGGAAAGCTTCCTTACTGATAGTAATCTCTTGGTGTAGGGTGTTGATACCCTGCAATGCCTCCACACCAAGTCTCCAAGTCTTCTGCTCGTGGTGCATAATATGAAAATTTTAAATACACTTAATCCTACTTCTACGCTGGCATACTTTGGTATAGTCGTGAAAGTAAAAGCTCTTTTTTTTGTGCCACAGCCTTCAGTCCTAAATTTTCAATTCAATCGATTCAGGGCTGAATATACAATGAAAAGAATCTGAGAAGTCTTCCCTAGAATTTATTCTTTTCCTTCGTCACTCCCCTTGAGTGTAGTATAGCGCTTCCACATAGCCTTTCAAACTGACTCATTTCTTCTAGGCTCTGTTTCAGTTTCGTGAATAATTTTTATTCATTATGCTAAGGACTAGCCAAGCAGCGTACCTATCACAATACTGGTGCTGCCATCTGTTGAACCGAGGTATTCAAATTAAATTTTTGGTTGTTGTAATAGATGTTCCTTGGGTTGACGCCTCTGCCTTATATAAAAGCTTGCATAGATTTCTCTGTTTCCCTTGAGTATGTATATATGTGGTGCTGCTGGAAGATAGGGGGAAGGATTTTGTTTATAAGGTAGCGCAGTTGGTAATATGGGAAAAGGAAGCTTTAAAAGTTGAAATGGCACTAATCGGACGTAAAAGCACAAGACCGTGTCGAGGGAGAGTTCGAAACTACGAGCCTTGGGACGTTAGTCAGCACGCTTATCAAATTAGCATGAGCTTTGAAAAGCTCTTAGGCTTGTAAGGGTATTTCTTGTTAATTTTGGTTTTAAGACTTATGAATTTAGTGATATCTTCGCCCAAGACAAATGCGTGCAAAAAATGAGATTGAGGACAAGTGCAAGAAATCTTCGAATACAGAGAAAAAGCTTAAGAACCAATTATCAAAGAACTGTCATATTTCCATAGACCAGGGGCTGATCCAGCTAGGAGAAGATCACTGAAAATAAATTGCAGTAGATCTTTTGAGTTTTTCCTAACAAAATTATTCACTGCGCAGTAAATCTATTCTGTTGCACTTTTGTAAAAGGTCTGCAAGCATTTAATTTGATACGTTTAAGAACGCAGCCCTTATGGCTAGCGGTTTGGCTTTCGCTCCAATTTAGGAAGTGGCTGTTGAAGTGTATAGAGAAAACAGAAAGTGCTGATACCTGTAAACTTCGTGTACATGAGCGTGGCTTTTTTCGGGGTGTTAAAAGCAGGACAGAGCCTATTCGGCGGTAAGAGCGATGGAAGGTTTGTTTTAATTGAAAACAGCTGCCAAAGGGGTTTTCTCTGCTTGAAAACTAGCTGTCATTCAGCCTATTCCCAAGAAAGCACCAATTGCAATCACTTCGACTCATTCAAAGGTTTTTGAATATATCATTTACTCCAAATAAATAAAGTTTTTAAAACAGGGTTGCGCCCCTCCTTCACAATAATTCTAGATCCGCCCTTGCCATAGACTTCACAATTAAAAGGTGATCATAAACATCGTCACAATTATCACTGCTTATATCTACATACATGCCATGCCAGATGTAATCGAAAATATATAGCTACTCTCAATACGGTATGAGAATGAACAAATTGCACTTTGTACACTGTCTCGATATCCTTCAATAGTATACTCTAAAAGCTATGTATTTATAGGAATTATACATGAACTATATCAACAGACATATGCTCACCCCAAAAACCTTCAATCGTAAAAAAATCGCCCCCCCCCCAGAATTAACATTGCCCCCTACTTTCATAGAAACACTGTAAAAAAACAAAATGAAATTTGAGTATCTCACAAAGTACCCTCTCCACGGAAATGTGTATTAAAAAGGACTCCCAGGAGGTATATCCGCATGCTTTATAGACAGCTAACAACAGTTAAACAACTGCCCTAAATATATTAACTGCCGTAAATCTAGCAAGTTCGCTGCGATTCCTAGGTCTAGAGAGAGTTTAATGATCCATATATGTACATAACCAAACTTCGTCTGATCTCTCTTATTGAACGATTCATATTGACCATACTGGAGAGCTGTGTTAGATTAGCACTCCGTGGTCTTCTTTGAAATAATCCTGACTGAACTTGATTTTATGAAGACCCTCGCTAATATTGCCGCAGCATTGTGATCATTTTTGATATTTTGAAAGAAACCATCTTTTGAGCTATTAAGTATCGTTCGAGTTTCTATTCCGGCTCACACTTCAGATAAACCAAGGCTAATGCCCTAGACACACAGCACTCTTAATGAAGAAATAACTAACGACTCATTAGTGTATAATGATTCATTATAAACTGCAGACACACAGCCATTTCTTTAATTAAGTTGATCTGTCAAACTGACTTGGATAAACTTATCACATTAAAAAAGCAATATGCATCGAATTAACGCAATAAACTTTGTTTTTATTAATTTTAAATTTTATTTATCTTTATTTCATTTCATTTAATGACTGTGAAATGAAAAAAACATTTTATTAAAAAATATTTTGACATAATTACTTTGTGCTTTGCATTTCTTCTTCTTATTTTTCAAATCAGCAGATGCACAGCGGAGCTCCATACTTAAATTATATGCTAAATCTAGTACATTTTTCCTCATTATAGCTATAATGAAGGAAGAAAACACTTCATTAGTGTACTTCATTATCATCTGATTTTCGAGCCATAATGACGTATACTGTGTGACACACGGCATTTTAATGAATAGTTAGTACTAATGATTCATTAGATCGTGCTGTGTGTCTAGGGTATAATACTCCTTCCTATTAATGTCTCATCTTGTAGCGAGCATAAGATGATTAGTACTGATTTTAAAATTTCTAATTCGGCGTTGGTAAATCAATTCAAATCTAGACTCAGATAAACGGTGTACTTTGGTAATCAGTTCGTACACAAAAATTATTACGAATAAATTTCGAATAAAATTTTCGAACTTTACTTTAAACACTTTTTTTCGAAATCGAATTAAAAATCAGGCAATTGCTGCATCTAACGATTTTCTATAAAATAGGTACTGTCTCCCTCAAAAACGTTCACTCTATTTTTCATCCCTATCACTTTTCTATACGCACCTGCCTTGATTGATTTAAAAGCTTTGTCAACCACCACTAAACTAACTAGGTACTTAGGCCCTAAGTAAAACTTTTCTAACATCAGAATTCTAATGAACCAAGCGAGGTACCATCGACACCTTATAAGCTCGTAGAAATACTGGGAATAATAACATTAACTAGGTACAAGAGTTACATATTTCTTATGAGATTACTACCTACAAACCAACTATGTACATACATAGTTAGTCTCGAATTTTTATTGTTTCAACGAAGGTAATTTCATCATTCCTGAAAACATCATCTTGTGGATGTACCTTTAACTTTCTCCAAAGAACGACCCGACCAAAAACGAAATAATTAACAAAACCGCAGTTGCGCCAATGAACGCCGGCACGGCACTCATAATAAAGTGAAGATATTGTTCTTTCTAGGCTCTTCTACTGTGGAAAGGAACATCTTGTGCATCAAGGCTTAGACTGGCTCCACTGAGTCATGAAACATTTAATTAACAGGTTCTTCCTTCCGATCTCAATAATAATAAATTTCTGAACGAGGAAGAACAAAAGGGGAACAGAGAAAGGACCATAAAAGCCCCGAAATCAACAGATGTTCGACACATGGAATATTGGAAATTCCTGTTTATCGCAGGCCATCTCTCTTACCAGCCAAATCGGGGAGTCTTATGTTATTTTCTTGAGTGGCACTCGTTAAAAGAGGGATAGAGGAGGACGAGAAGGTTTGTTGTGCTCGCCCTGTGTACGTCAATAAAAAAAGAATAACTTCTATATAGCATCACCAGCATCACCACCACCACCACCATCACCATCCCCGCCATCATCAGGTTCATCATCATCGTTTCTATATAGAGCCTAAAGGACAGTGATGTGCAGACTTAAGATTGAAGGAATGACATAAAACGCAGTTATGAAGCTTAACGAGGAGAATGTAAGAAGTTAAGGAATTTGACAGAGTTGTTCGATGTTCAGAGCTCTTGGGGATTTCCTTGTAATTCGAATTTTCGTTTTTTTTTTTTTGAAGTCCGATTTTCAATTTTATTTTAAATTTTCTGAGGTTTGTTGGCTGCGGCAAGTAAAATTCATGTACTTATCTACTAATTAAATATTTGGGAAAAAAATGATTTACGATAAATAATTATTGTGTCACTTCCGTAATAACTATTCTAACCTAAAAAAAAAACTGCTACGATTAAGCCTGTAGGATGAGTGGGTATGGATAGAAAACCGATCAATGATTGCTGTTCGGAAACTAGCAGTGGTTAATCTAAAACCGTATCTAACAAGACTACAGCTATGTAAAAATATTTATGAAAGGCCTCAAACTAGGTCGCCAAGCAATCAACGAAAGAAATTAGGGTAAGAAAAAACATAGGTAAATACGTTGTTCAAATACTGAGCTATATAAGTAAAAGTAAATTACCGTGCAGAAGCCGCTCTGTCTGGATATGTTTAGCAGGGGCTCCCCTGCAAGAATTATGCACTCTTGGAAGATAAATTAATCCAACCAAACAATGTAATTGAATCTATAGTAGGAATTATGCCATCCGAAATACTGGCAATTTTCTTTAAACCAAAGATTAATTTATTTATTTATTTATTATTCTTAGTCTACAGATTACAAAATCAACAGACCATGCATATACTAAAACCTTCCCATTCTAGAACTTTTCTCTTCGGATGTAGATGCAAACTTTGCTTTAAGTGTGCTGATGAATAATGATGTCATAATTGCCTCAGCTTACTTCCTTTGCAACTAATGTTTCACTTTCTACAGATGAAGTTTCCATTTGAAATACAGGGTGTGCAGTCTAGGGTGTTACATCCGAAGGCTATAGATAGAATAAGTCATGTTTACACAAGCAAAGAATTGTATGGGTGCGTGGACGAGATCCTAACGGTTTCCGAGATAACAAGACCTAAATGTATTTGGGTAATTCCCTATAACTTCTGAACGTTACACTCCACCATGATTTAAAACTTGTTCGATAGATAATCGTTGGACTCTTCCAATATCCTCCTCTCCTCCTCTCCGTTTTGAAGCTATGACTCAACAAATCTTTTTTTTTATTTAACTACTATATTTAACAAACAACACGTCATCAACATCAGTTTTTCATATTGGATTTAAGAAGCCCAAAAGCTTCACTTTAAAATGACCTAACACACTTTGTATCCGAAATGTAACGCTTTCTGCGTTTTTTGCATTTTTCTTGAACATATCCATTGAAAATGGCTTAAAAAGCTCATTGCCAAAATATAATTGCATACTTTCTGGCATTTATTGAACATGGAACAGGATTTTTGACATTTTTCCGCCAACGTTTAATCTTTTGTTTTGCATACTAACTTTAAGAAGGCGTTTTTTTGGATTCTCCGGTATATAGCAGAAGATAACAAATTTTTTATTTGTTATTTCATCACATAACCCATTTTATTTTTAGTGACAAGGTTCAAGTCTTGGTTTTGACTCATGAACAGGTCCCAAATAGCGAAATTTAGTGACTTAAAAAACAAATGAAAAAATAGAAAAAACAATTTTATTAAAAAATTTGATCTGTTTCAAGCATCTACAGCAGGCAGAAAACCAAGCTGTACCGATGAGTGTAAGGTTTTCTGCTAACACGAAACGCTTCTTCTTTTTCCTTTCTCTTTTTTTCTTTTTTCAGCCCACTGCGGGCGTACACAGGTTCGATTCGTTCCCAATGAATCTGGTTTTTTAAATTTTTTAATAAATTTTTTTTTCTATCTTTCTAAATTTTTTGGTTTTTTTTTATTTCTTTTTTTGTTATATATTTTCAATTGTTTTTCAAGTCACTCAATTTCGCTATTTGGGACCTTGAGTCAAAACCAAGACTTGAAACTTGTCACCCAAAATCAAATGGGTTGTGTGATGAAATAACAAATAAAAATTTTTTTAGCTTCTGCTATATACCGGAGAATCCAAAAAATCGCTTTCTTCGAGAAAGGTCCTCCCTTGACGGTTTTAGCTAAGCGTAGCCGTTTTTTTTTGTTTTTACTTTTTTATCAACTAAAACAAAAAATTAATTTTTCCTCAAAAATTCAGACAGTTTTTTACTTTTTTGAAAATTTTAATTAAAAAAAAGGCTACGCTTAACTGAAACTACTCTAACGAGCTACCTTCTGTTCATACAATGTAAATTGACTGAGTTATATCGAGAACTGATACGAAAAATGGAGTTTTTGGAAAACTACATTTAAAGTTTAAATTTCCTTTCTTTTGTCGACAAATAATTATTGTATAATTTTACTTTTATTCGTCTGTTACGGGTCTAGACAAAGGCAAATAATAGTCATTACCTGGACAATTATTAAAGATGGATCATAAAACTGCCCGTGCCTACCTACTTTTAGTTCCAGTTATAATGATAAACATTTCCTTGAGCGGACTAAAAAAAGATCATATATTTACAGATGGCTGCAGACGCATGCACAGGTTCACTTAGGTCCCCATAACTTTTGTAATTTTTTGAATATAAACTTATTATTTTATAAGCGTAATCTAGAAAAACAAATATTTTTCTTTAACTGTCTCCCTGTTGGTCCCCCCTAAGAACAATTTTGGATGATTCCAAACGTGTGTTGCACATTAACACCTTGGCTTGGACAGAAAATAGCTTCTATTGTGTGTTCAATAATAAGTTCCTGGCATAGTAGAAAAATTAATAACCAACGAAGACTGGGCAAGTAGAACAAAAATCTGCAACGCTTCGCTCGAATATAAAATCGACGATGCCTCGACTTTCTGATGTAACCAATGGGTAAGCCAGCAATGCCTCACTCAAATATAAAATCAACGATGTCTAGGCATGATGGTGGAAAGCCCTCACCCTCAATCTAAAGGGTATACTAAGTTTATCATTCCGTTTGTAACGCACAGAAATAATGCTGCTGAAGCAAAATGGTTTGAACTTCAAATTGTGAAGTATGGCAGTATTTTCACTCAGTATAGTTCATCATTCCATTTTGAAGTACATATTGCAAAATACTCGTAATGCAATACTTGGTAATGCCTCTGAAGTACACCGAACTCCGAAGTATATTGAAGTACGTGCAGTACATTGAAATATTTCGTATTTCGTTAATTCTTAGCGTATTTGAAGATATTTTCGACTTATATTGCAAAATTAAGGAAATAAAAATAGTAATTTAACTAAAATTCCAAAATTGAGAAATTGTTAGTAAACAATTTATTTTCGATGTTGTTGATGATTGTTGAAACAATGAATTTTCTGTGTGTACGATGTGTGTTCATAAAGTAAAGTGACTTTTCAAATTTCGCGACCTACGTACACTTGATTTTCGATTGTTTTTTTTTACATTCATCTTGAACATATGTTCACAGTTTTAACTATATAGCATTCTTTGTTTGTTTATGAGAGGCATAAAAGTTAGAAGTGTTTAGTGTGCTTGGCGATTTTCTGCTGTCGAAAATAGTGGACCAAGGAATTTGCATCAAATTTTGTGTAAAAAATGAAATTAAGTGCTTCAAATCACTCGAAATGTTGACAGTGCCATACAAATGTTTACAAGTGGTACAAGCTCTTCCAAGAAGGCCGAGAAAATACTAATGACGAACCTTGCTCTGGACGCCCCAGCACGTCAATAACTGATAAAAACGTTGTAGAAATGAAGAAAATGGTTTTGGGAAATCGTCGAATCACCATTAGAGAAGTTGCTGATGACGTCGGCATTTCAGTTGGCTCATGCCATCAAATTTCGTCGGATGTTTTGGGATGAGACGTGTGTCAGCGAAGTTTGTTCCAAAATTACTCTTACTTTCGACCATAAGAACCGTCGCATGAGCATTGCTCAGGAATTATTGAATGAAGTCAATGATGATCCTGATTTGCTCAAAAGGGTCATAACTGGAGATGAAGCCCCCTGCGACTTTTTCCTCTTCCCAAAAACTGAAGAGACCGATGAAAGGACGGAGATTTGCGACGATTGAGGACATAAAACTGTATCGCTGGAAGAGCTCAAGGCTATATCAACAACTGCTTAGCAAAACTGCCTTGAGGATTGGAAAAAGCATTGGCACAAGTGTATTATATCTGATGGGGATGTCTTTGAAGGGGACAACATTAATATTAATGATGAATACATAAAAAGTTTTTGATAAAAATATAAATCACTTTACTTTTTGAACACGACTCTTATGTATGATTCTTGGTGGTTGATTTCGTCCATTTACGAATGCAATCTAGTTTTGGCGCCAAGGCATATTTTCACCAAATTTGAAGTCTCTACCACGATCCGTTCTCTCATAATATGAAAATTAACGGACAAACATGTATAAATGGATATAACTTTTGGTCGTGATCACATTTGTCTTCGGAGCTTATATGTCTACGGCAATTATCTCTGCTCTATTGAAGTGCAATACTAGAGAATTTAAACTGAAGTTCCGTTGAATAAGCCAGAAACATTTTCAAATAATAATCGTAGATGAAAAATAGATACACGAAGAATTGTAGAAATATTTTAAAATCTTGAATAAGTAATTTAAATAAAATTTTATTTTTTTCGCATCTTTTCTGAGGCTTGTCAGATTAAACGAAATACGAAATACTTCAATGTACTTCACGTACTTCATATACTTCGGTGTACTTCAATATACACTTCAGATACTTCAGAGGCATTACCAAGTATTGCATTACGAGTATTTTGCAATATGTACTTCAAAATGAGTGAAAATACTGCCGTACTGCAAAATTTGAAGTACTTAATTATAAGTGAAGTATCATATTTAATTGTTACTTTATACAAATTTCAGTACTTCACAAGGAATGCATTACCAAAGTAATGCATTATTTTACAGTTCTGCTTGTTTGCCCAGCCTTTATATGTTATAATTAGTTTGTCTATGCTCCTGGTTTTTGGAGGTTGATACAACCAAAAATATACTAAAACTTGGTCTGAAGTGTCTTAAATTTGGATTTATATCCTTCTGGCTTAATCCAAACGATTTTGTGAAATATTTTCAATTACTCTGTTACATAAATTGCAGTTTCCATCATTTCTTCTCATCGGCGTTGTACAGATGACAGTAGATAAATTGTTTTTATAAAATTCTGAAGTCCAATAAAACTTCTTCACACATGAAAATCAGGGAACCAAATCGAAAGCATCTGCGGAAAAAATCGTTTCGACTTCGCCATAATAGTTACACGAAGCCGCACCGCACCGCGCCCGCCGTCCATAAATAAGTAAAAATGGCATACAAAAATTCAGAAAAATCGTAGGCGTCATTACAGGACAATAGATGAACAGCAGGTGGGATGCGCTCGAACTTGTTGGTGGAAAAAGAATACGCATCTCATACCGTTAGAAATAGGCCTGAAATTTACAATCTAGGAATAAAAAACAAGAAGCGAGTTTAGGAGCAGGACGAAGGAAGAAAAAAAAAACGAACCAAACAGAAAAGAAATTTCACCAAAAATTTCTTTTGTGCTCACGCAGTGTGGGAACTGGAAATTCTTCACGGCTGCGCGTTGTGATTTTTTTTTTCATTTTTTTACTCACTCTCCTTCTTTTGAACTCCATCGCCTTATCCTGCCAATGCGAATGGATGGTTGTTTTGTGTGCCGGGATAATGGGATTTTCGTTTTTTCAATTTTTAAACAAATATAGGTATGCATGTATGTACACACATAGATCCTGCAGCATCCGTATGCTGCGCCATATGTCACCATGTGTCATGATCGTGGTGGTGGTGGTGATATAGTGAATTTCATTTTCTTTTAGGATGTTTGCACATGCGTGATAGAGCTGGATCCAATTATAAATTGTGTTGATCACTTTTTTTCTCCTGGCCACTTGTAGCTGGGAGATGGGAAGAGGGAAATTTATGTTGATCTTTAATTTACGTGCTCAAATTGATTTCGTCAACTGATGGAAAGAATAATTTCACATTATTGAAGAGCGTGAGGGATGCATATGCGCATAGTAACAAAGTGAATTTCACTATGGCGGCGATTGGATGGCAATAATTTACTTGACAAGTAGTAGGATTGAAATAACTTGGTTTTAGGTTGCGTCATAATTAAACGATATTCGCAGGAATCTTTTTGTTAAGGGGCCCATACACGGTGACGCATGTTAGCCAACTCGAGTAGAGCAACGACCGTGTGTGTGCCTGTTTGACGGTGTGACTCGCAGTATTTCAAACGGTTAGACGAAAATCAAATTAGTTTGATTTTTAAGTGGCACGCCACATATTGTACCGTGTAGGGCGGCGATGTTTGTCACGCATTCGTCATTCTTGAGTGAACTGTATTCAAGAAAGATAACAGTTAACAGTTCTAGCAGCTCTGGATATGTGCCGCATTAAGCGGTCCATACATGCCGAACATGTTATCAAACTTGGTGTGTCACACATGAAAGCTTTCTCTCCACACACTTGTCAAACATTTGTCCCACATCAGGACAAGAACATATATCAAGAGCTACTAGAACTGTTAACTGTTATCTTTTCTTCAATAGAGTTCACTCAAGAATGGCGAATGCGTGACAAACATCAACCTACACGGTACAATATGTTGTCAAACAAGAAGCCCTCGCCACTAAAAATCAAACTAACTTGATTTTCGCCCAAGTGCTTGGCATGCTGCGTGACACACGGTCAAACATGCACCCACACGTTCGAATTTGCGTGACAACATCGTTACATACATACTCGAGTTGGACAACATGCGTGACCGCGTATGGGCCCCATTAAAGAGGGGATTTCTTTTTGTCTTATGTTTATTGTCGTCATCTATAGCTGCAACCGTTTTAGAAATTATTGAAAAATCCATTTTAGCGGTGGGTGGTGTACCTAGCTATTTATCAAAAACGAACATTGGGAAATTTTCAAAATACAGCAGCATGGAATATTATATGATACCAAGCAGATAAAAGCATATTGACGACAATTTACTGCCCTCTATCAGAGCGTTTTTTTACAATATTTCCTTGGAAATTCTTCCAATTGATAACTAATCTTTCAGCAACTTTTCGATAGTTTATTTAAGGAACGCGTATCACTCTCGTGAATTAAAATTTATTTTAAGTCTAAATTTGTACGCCAATTTACTATGTAATTTACAAAACGCAGGAATCAATTTTATGTCTGACGAACTATAGATAAATAGGAAATTTACCTCCTTCTTTGCGAATATTAGTGGTTTCGTAAGGGACCTTAAGTGCGAATGGGCGTCCTAGGGCACTTCGAGGTAATGTCACAAAAGATCTTACAGGTCGCAGTGACTAGATGAGAGGCGGCATTCCCCATTTAATAATCATAATCAACCTACGCATAACTGTGGAATGGCTACATTCTCGAATGATCTTCGTATCTAGATTTCATTCTACCTTAGTTAGTATAGTTACTGTATGCTAAATAACATCTAGGGAGATTGAGCCACTACTGGGTCTATTGTTCCCATCCATGATTTATGACATTTCGTTCATAAATCTCACCCCAACAATCTAATTAGATTAAGAATTCACTAGTCTCTTCTGCGTACCCTCTGCATTCAAAATTGTGAATCATCCCCATCCTATAGAGGTACGCTTTCAGAGAGGAATTAATTAGTAGTTAGGGATACGATAAGCGAAGTTTTCAAGGAGCTTCAAAAGATTCCCCGTTAAATTTAGATTTCGCTTTTCCTCAATGTTCTAACTCCGGTTTGTTCTGGCTATGTTGTAATCTTGCCACAATCAACTTAACTAGAATGCCATAATCCGACTATTGAAGGCAAGATCATCTGTCTTTTTGTTTTCGCAGATATTGCTGTGACCTGCCTAATTTAATCGTGAATGAGAATTCAATACGGTCTTACATCACAATACCAATTTTGAGATTGCGAAGGTTATACTCAATGCTTTGACAACAGTTTGACTTTCCGAGCAGTTGAAATTTGTCTTATTTTCTGTTCCAGATTTAAGAAGATATCCCTCAACTTCCGCTTTGAAAACATATGTCCTCCACACCAAAGTTGCCGCAAAACATCCCCGATCCAGTATTTCTATTCTGCAATTCCTAGTCGACCATAAAAAGAATGTACGCCTTGAAGCTCACGCTTATCAAAGGTCATACCAAGAAAGTGATCACTTTTCCTATTAATATCACGCACGACCAACTACTGCACAAATTTATAGATGTGTTTCGAACTGTTATTTTAGGGTGAGTCTAGTTATCATTAGGGTATAGCGATCAAGCACTAAAACCCTGACGAGGTACATTTTTTGCACCGTGTCCAATATCTTTCCATGGTTGGCAAAATCTATTGCTTTCGAGACCACATTTCTGTGTATTTGTGCATAGTGTCATTCCTCCTACAAATTACTCTGGAATTATTCCTTTTACCAATGTCTACGGCTACCATACCCATCTGCTTATTCCAAGAGAGGTTACGCAGAATCCGTGAAGACTTTTTTATAAGTGGATTTCTCTCAAAAGCTGTGTTTCTATGCAGCTTACTTGTTAGCTCTGCTTGGGTCAGCTAGCTGAAACAGATATTACTCTTTTAAAGCTCTGTGGGGGAGGTGATTTTTAAGCGTAATCTCGCTGGATACGCTAGAAAATTATGTTGTTTGCGTTAATTTGGAAGAAATTAGTTGTAATGAAGTTTAGTAATTCCGAAAGAGGAATGAATGTATGTAGAAAATATAAGCGAACTAAGTTTAAGAATCCTTACACGGCCTTCTGTTTGGTAAGTGGGGTAGGACTTTGATTTAAATTTTTTCCTATTTGCCAGGAATGTCCAACTTTTTTACTCTCTAAGTTTATTGAGAACGGAATAAATACTTGGGCTTTGTGGAAAACACTTTTTCGCACATACCTAGGTTATATTTCAGTTCTTGCATAACAGATTTGTTTTTTTTTATCTCTGCTGATATGTATAGCTTGTAAGCATTGACAGCAGCTCTTACACTAATAGCCATGGCCATTATGAGTTGACCATCAACATCTCTAGGTTATTATGAGAAGTAAAATTGAGCCACTCTTAGAGGGAGTAGTTACTTCCCTTTGTTATCCTATCCTAATCCGTACAATCAATCCATCTCATCTCCCCCTATTACTTTTGTCGTATGTAGAGAGAGCCACAGAATGAAAACATCAAACACATAGAATGACTGATTTTATTTCTTTAGACTTTGCTACATAATATTTCTTTATAAATTTTTGTTATAACTTTCAACTTATAATTCTATAATTAATAATTGTGTTGTCGAAATATGTCTTCACTTTACAATGATATGCCGTCAAAGAAATGCTTCAGAGAACAACAGGACAATTAACAAAAAAATTTTTTTTTTTCTTTCACAAATTATCAGGGGAGAGGGGGGGGGGTTATGAAAAGAATGGTAAAAATTTATATACACAAAAAATATCGCGCTATAATACAATACACAAAAAAGTACCAAGAAGATTTCCTACAAAATCAAAATAAAAAAAAAAAAAAACAAAGATTTCCTTTCTCAAATTGTCAGTAAAATAGAATTTTTCGTAAAAATCTTTTCGAAAACGGAAAGATATGTGTCTTCTACTCTTTGAGCAAAAATTCCAAGAAAACTTGCATTTCCTGTTCAATTTCAGATAATTGTTTACCATAATAATAATAAATAATGTTTTTTTTTTAATTTCCTAAAAGAAATTGTTTTTTTTTTCTGTTTTCATTAATTATTTTTTTTTTTTAAATTAAGGAACTAGACTAGACTCAGGGAGAAAATTAGTAATTAATTTTTACAATAATTCAAGAAAAAAAAAAGGAATTCACTGAAATATTTGCTTATGAAAAATCAAAGTACATTTTTATTTTAGTGAAGAATTATTCTCTTTTTTCTAATTACATAATTAATTATAATTTCAGTGACTCTCATTGAATATTTAATAATATAAACAAAATTCAAGTGAATTCCTCTATTTCCTGTAACATTTTATCGACTACAATAAAAGTGTGTGTGTGTGTTTTTTTTCTGTTTTTCGAATAACTAAATTTTTACTTGTTTTGCATTAATTTACATTTACACAAGAATTATTAAGTAAATTACAATATACACGTAGTTTTTTTTTTTTAAAACAATTACTTATTTAATTACTTGGTTTAAATCTATTTGTTTATTTTATACTTGAGTCGCAGAGGTACTTGTGTTCCTTTTCACTTTTGTTTTTATATATTTTTCCTTTTGTTTTTAATATTTTCTTATATCGATTTTTATCTTAATTACTATTCTTGTTAAATATTTAAACTTTTTTCAAATAACATGTATTGCTTTAAAAGGTACTATTTTTACCTTTTTGTTTTTTGTTTTTATTATATGGAAATTTGTTTATTTTTTCTTATTTGTATTCATTAAAAAATTTAAGGGTTTTTGCTTCAAATTAACTTCGACATGAAATTCGCGGTTTAAAGTCAGAAGTCAGTTAAATTCTTCAAATAGGAGCAAGAACAAAGTTTCAAGGCAATGTGATAAGATGATTAATGAAAATTAGAGAACTTTGTGGAAATCTATCAGCAAAGTTCGAGGCAGTGAAGCTGTTTTTTTTTTTCTTCGACTCTCTTAATGCCATTGTGGAACATAAGGAAGATTGAGAAATTCATCCGTACCTTGAAGAAAAATGATGTAATTGAATGTATACAATTTAAGGTGGACTTTGAATTATAGAGTAAGGATTCTGCTACGACTAGGTATTAGTAGGCTTCAGTAGTGTCAGACGAGATCTGTAGAATTATGGATCTATATGTCATCCATTAAATTACCGACGCCTTACGGAGATGCATAAAGAAACCTGGATATATCACCGGGTGATAGGGCTAGGAACCAACTAGTAGACGCTATTATGGTCGTCTGTCGTCGATGGATAAATAGAAAAAATAGAAAACTTCTGAAGTTTTAAACACGAATTTGTCGGTAGCAATCTACACCTCTTCATAAACGATGCATAGTTTTTGAGATGTCTTAACGTTGATAGTCTACGGGAGAGAGAGTATCAAATAATTGGAAACTGTTAGAAAGTTCGGCCAAAATCTAAATCAACTGTATTTTCCTCATAACATAGAAAATGAATAGGAAAAGTAGAGCTTATCTGCTGAGCGTAACATCATTACAATTACTGACTGATCAGCTTCACTACTCTCCATATACTCAAGGTGTATATCTCCGCCAAAGCGACTTAGAGTATCCCAAGATTCTTTTGTTACGTTATCCAATCACGTCATGCGAAGCTAACTCCATTTCTTGCATACTTTGAGATTTTATTTAAGGATCAGCATATCCTATAGATATACCGAAACCATCTACGTCTATCAACATTAATATTTTTTACAGTAAATAAATCAAGAAGTGTTTTTTTTTTTCAGATGCCTTGCATATGAAACTCTAGAGAAATCTCAGTACGGAGAAAATTTCAACTGCTTAAATTCAATGTGAAATCAATGCTTGCTCTATGATTTCGTAACTTGAAATTTTATCTCATTTGTAATGCGTTTGTAAAGTTTTGTAAATAGGTATTAGAATTATGGCTCCCCTACTCCACTTTTCCGAACAAAGTAAATTACCTGAGCTCACCTCAGCAATTGTATTCTTACTTTTTTTTTCGAGAGCCTAGAATATTTAATGGCAGCTCGTAACACAAAATTTAAAAAAGAAATTATTAGAATTTTTTTGATTAGACAGAAATTTTGTATTAAAAATTTAAAATCTGTACGTTGATGTCTATTTCAGGAATGACTTAGTGGTTGCAGTCCATATCGAATTGCGTCGGCAAAGTGCACTCGTTGGTTGCACTCTGAAGGCTTACAGCAAATTTTTAGTACTCTGAAGAAACTCATTTTACAAAAGTTTACAATTGGCCTAATTTCGATTCCATTGAAGCCAAAAGTCAAGAGTCGCCTTATCTTAAGCTAGATTTTTCTGAATTCGCATCGAACAGATTGTGATCAAAAAGATAAATTCATATAAATAACTATGTAGGCTCTGTGGTCAATTGGCAATCTCAAGTTCTCAAGTTCGTTACTATCCTAAGAGTTGAGAGTTCAAACTTTATGTCGATTTGATCCTGTACAATTTCCATCTCTGCCTCTTTTCGCATTTTCCAAAGCATACCCATAACCTTGCCCACGAAAATTATCTTTCCCTATGAGACAAGGTTTTGTAATATTTATATCAAATAAACCAAGCCATAAACCAAAAACATCAGCACGAAAACATTTGAATCAGCAAACAACAGACTTAGCAGTTTGGCATGCTTTTCTTAATTAGCGATAGATGGCAGCACCATCTTTAGGATAGCTAGTTTACCTAACGTAGCTAAAATACATATGTGGTACAAGAAACTGAAGGAGAGTTTCGGATATAGACAGGTTAGGTTACACACGTAACGATGTTTTCCATATGAATCAGGTCACAATTGAAAGATAAAAATCCGATGAACGGTTAAAAAAAAGAAATGGTTAGGCTATGAAAGGCCCTAGTTCCCAAGAGCAGTGAAGAAGATAGAAAAATAAGGTATGACTTGCTGTGATTAGCAAGATTGTACTACTGCTGACTTCTTACCATTCATCAATACGCTTTACATTTTTTGTTAATGTTTTTATTCCTTTGAACGCGATCTGATCAAATCAAGTTCAGAAAGTCACAGAAATGGACACAAATCGTATTGTTATCAACCGAAACTCGTTATTATTAGATATTTTGAGTGATACCATTTCCATGAACCATTTCATTGAAGAGCTGTAAAATACCAGAAAATTAGATGCAAATCCAATCACATCACAAAGTTTTAGTTCTCATCAGCTTGAGTCTTGCTTGTAAGTAGCCACTGAGCTTATGCAGAAAGTTGCCAAAAATAATCGTTGTGTGTTATACAAACACCCAAAAAATTTCCTAGAAACCACGTGCAAATGGATAATACCAGTAAAAAAAAAAGCATAACACGAATGGTCCGCTGTTTTTTTTTGCACTTCTCTTTTAGCCAAATTCAAGATCAGTGAACTTTTCAAAAAATTGTAACGATAAATTTCGTTCCCAAGAACAAGCTCTGCACTTTGGGGTGATTATATAAAAGTCATCAAAATAACCTACCGCTGCTGCTAGTGCTGCTGGGACTTGATCGCATTATTAAGGAAATAAAATAAAAAATATAAAAATAAATTACAAATAGAAAAAAAAAACATTAAAAATAAAATCTATTCGGTGTACAAAAATTCTTGCTGTTTTCGATCTGTGCATTTTTCAATCGGGCACAAAAGGTGGAAAACAACAAACCGCGCGCCGGCCGGACCCAGTCAGGCACCACCACTAAAACCTGATTTTATTATGGTCGTAAGTGAGGCGCCTTTGCCTTAATTTGCCTTGATGAAAACCAGTGACGGCCGGAAATAAGAGCAAAAGAACAGCGAGATCAGCAAAAATTCTGTTTCTAATTTAGTTTTATACGACCGATCTCTGGAGGCGAAATATTTCATTACAATTATTGGAAAATTTGCATTTTATCAATTAATATTAATTAAAAAATCGCTTCTATGCATTTTTTATGGACATCATTTTGGGAGTTGTTTTAATTATTAATTGGGACGCTACGTTAATGAAAAATCTGAAGAGTATTATTAGAAGCTCGGCTCGGGTTGCAGTGTCTTCCGAATATGACTTCAGAAAGTCTCTAAGCAATACGTATATACGAATGCGACATTTATTAGGTGAACGAACTAATTAATGACTTTGAAAGTTTACCTTGATGACGTATAGATTTGTTTCTATGCAATTTTGATGGCTTTTTGTTGTTGTTTATTTTTATTATGAAACGGAAGTTAGTCTCATTCAATCTATCTAAATTCAGTGCATATTTAACTCTTAAGAGCTTTCACATAAAATATAGGTTGCCATGTAAAAAAAAATGTTGCTGTGATGGGTACACAATTACTTGACGAGTTTTTAACTGCATTGGTTTGGTTTGGTTCATAGCATAATAAATTACAGATTTTGGTTTTACGTAAAGTACCTAATCTAAACAAAAATTGTATCCTAATCGGATCAGATTTGTATCCGTATGCGTCGCTATTGTTAATAAAATTTGATTTGTTTTATATTTATAATGCTTGTCAGTACATACGGTATTAATCGTAGTATACTAGTCTTAAAATGTTATATAGAGGGGGTGCTCAAGATGGAAAAGCACACAGTTTACAGGACAATAGCTGAGGCTTAGAGCAACAAAATGCATTAAGTGACTTTTTATTTAAACATTTGTCAAGTTTCAGCGAGAAATGAAATTTTAATCAGTCGTTTATCACGAAATTTTAAGAAAAGGCAACTTTTTTCTGTTATCCGAATTTTGTAATAAAAAAGACCGATCTAAAAGTGCTTGTAGCTATAACATAAATAAATTTTAGCTTATTCGTACACATCTCTCTTAAACATATCGAAAAATATTAATTTTTGGTTATTAAATTTGTCAGTAAAATTAATGAAAGTCATGTCCATAAAAATTTATTTGCTATTTTCTGACGGAACAATTTCAGGCCTTATGTAAAATCTTTCGAAATTATCGTAGACTGAGCAGGCTCGGTTACGCTACTTATGCAAATTAAAACAAATATTTCTCGCAAAATACTTAGTTGTGAATATGCCTTACTGAAGGTAACATATAATATAATTATAAGTTCCGTAAATATGCTTTGATATAGAGAATTTCAGTATTTTCTGCATGGACAGTGTTTAACATGGGCTGGCTTTCCAAAAACGTTGGGCTCAGTTTTTTTTTTTAGGTATGAGGCGTCATCGCTTATACCCTATAAATTTTGTAGAGCTCTTTTTTCCTGACCGCCACCTGAGACAACTTACATCTAGATGTGAAAAAATCACAAAAAGCGGTCGAATTTAAACGACCTAATGGCCCTCTAATATAAACCTCTATACATTCTCTCTGTGTCTTGCTGTATCATGCCACATAAATCGCAATAATAGCTTTCTTTGGTTGAATAAAAAAGTTAAAGAGCTTTGAAAAATTGATTCGGGTTTATATGGAGATTTTCTTATCTAGTTGTATGTTGTCTGTGCCGCCAGCAAAGACTAAGAATGTTTAATTTTCATGCTCTTTTCCCCGTGAAGTATGGTGTTCCACAGGGTTGTATCTTAGGACCTTTATTATTTATACTCATTATTTATGACATTTCGGAGAATATGTTAAAATGCATATGCCGATGGCAACCACGTGCACTTAAGTGGCTCACCAATTACATAGTCAACTAAAGTATAGTGTGACCAGCGTGAGCTTGGATATATACGTATAAAGCTCTGCAACAAAAGCCGAAGCTCTAAAGAGACTTATTCTAAGCCCAAATAAATCTATTTACATTCCTATCTCTAGACTGCATGGGTACTTGGATGATCTTTCTTTCTTCAGTTGCTCGCGATGATTTTTCATAGTTTAAAATAAAGGTCAACCTTGATTTTGAGCTAAATTTCAAAATGTCTTTCTGTGGATACGACAACACTGCTATGGGCGAGTCTTTTCTGCAATATTTTGTCTATTAAAGTTGTGTATTGACGTTGCTTATACACACAAGCCGTTTGCTGGGAGCGCTTATTATACCAAAGTTATTTAGAGTTTTCACTTTCTTGATAACTCTACATAGATCTAGAGCAACACCAGAAGATGACAATTTCATACATAAAATTAAATTAGATATGATCTGGCAAGAAATTGGTCTGACATTTATTTCTATACTAACATGAGCATTGCCAGATATATATTTTTTTATTTCTTATGGACCAGTTTGTTCTTCTTTAGATTTTATAAATATTCTTTACATCGAACCACACCGAGTGAAATACCAAAAATACGGTACAGAATCCCAATGGCTTTTATGTCAGTATCGTATTCTTAGCAGAATGTCTAAATTCCAGTGTACCAAATATAGATATAAAAAAAAAAGCAAAATCAATTAATCCTTGTTGTTGTTGTTCACTTTAAAATATAACACATGCAATCATTCACGAACATCTGAAACCAAAATCTGATAAAGAAAAAAACTAACAAATTTCCACATGAGTAAAAATATTCTTTTTTTCCTTTTTAATATTAGTAAATTCAGATATTTTAACTAATTTTAAATGATATTTTGCCTACTTACTCTCAAAAATGTACGTATTTAGTGTGTTGTCCTCCTTGTTTTTATCTATAGAAAGTTTTAAAACATGTCCGTTTTGTTTAATTTGGTTAAAAACTGTTCTCCGTTTTTGTATCGTAAAAAATATATTTTTTTGTTTTATTTCGAAATTTTAAAGTTTTTTTTTTCTTCTATTTTTGAACTCTTTTTTTATTTTCACCGCACTATTCTTCTCCATATTCAATGATAACTTTTTTTTTGTCATTGAATCAAAAATATCGTCGTTAATTTCCAAAAATATTTTTTATCCCAAAAACACCTTTTTCATAAATTTTGAATTTTTTGTTTTCCTTATTTCTTAGTCATTTGCGTGATTTTTGTTTTTTGTTATTTCTATTTATTTTGTATTATTTGTGATATGAGGTAGATTTAGATTTTAGATTCACTTGTCTATTTAAAATTAAAAAAAAAAGAGATAAAAATGTTTCGAAAACTGCTGTACAATTAGTAACGATGTCCTACAATTACTATTATTACTTTTTTTTTTATTATTATTATTTTTATTTATTATTACCTATTAAAAATGTCAGTTAAAATTAATCAACAAGAGTTTTGTTAACAAAAAAAACGTACAACTATTGCACTGGGTGTATAGAAACAGAGATATGACTGTATGTCGTTATAAAAAACATTAAAAAATTGTAAAAATCGTTTCATTTACTCTGGTGTTTGCCAGTGTATGTATGTATGTATGTGTATAACACTTTATAGTATAATTTGAGGTAGATTTTTCCTATGTCCTAATGACTGTATGTACTTTTGCTTTTTTTCCGTTTTTTGTTATATTTACTTTACTTTACAAATTGATCCTATTTCATTTATTTTTTTTCTATATTATTATTGTTTGGCTGCATGTTTTATTGTTGGATTAATTCATATAACTAAAACGTAATTTTTTTGTTTTTAATACAAATAAAAAAAAATAGTTCGAATGCATCTCGAGGGATATGCAATGTTTCATTAATGATATGAATGAATTCTGCACAACCAAGTATAACAGTTAAATGTTAAAAATGTCCATTTCTTTTGGACTCACTATTCCCTGTCAAAATAAACAAAACAAAACATAATTTTTATCACATTTCTCTCTCTTTCTCTCTCTTTCTCTCTTACCATGTAAATTGATGATATGAAATTAATTTGCTCACTATATTAGAATGTTCCCACAGCCGGAATTAAGTCCGGACAGAAGGAGATTTTGTTGTTTTTTTTTTTTAAACAAGTGAAAAAAATTAATTATGCAAATAACCGTTAACAGATTTACTACTTTACTAATTTGTGAGCGATGCCAATTTACATATTTTTTTTTTCTTTCACTTTTCGTTGTTTGTCAACTTTTCTTGATGATGGCAGCGCGCAATTATAAGTATAATTTTTTCCATGATGCTCAATGATGATAAGGTGTTCTTCGGTTGGGAGATATATACTCACAGGTTTTTATGTAATTCACCTTTTGAGTAATACTTTTGTTATATGTAGTCGGCCGTCTCTTGAAGAATTCGTTTTATGTCCTTCCTTAAGAAACTGATATTTTGGGCTGAAGTTCCTCGCTGTTCACTTTCTCAAATATAACTGGACGCCTCGGAGTAGTTTTGAATCGTTTAGCCCTCGGTCGCAATGCTGAAAGTATGAAAATAAATTTTTAAAGTTAAAAACATTTTTTAATAATTCATAAAAATTATGTTTTCATTTTTTTTAGGTTAGCACTGAGTAATTTATTATATAGGGTGAGCTTGATTAATGCTGTGCTAATGCGTAGAAGATGATAGAAGATGCGGAGGGAATCAAGAAAAAAATATTTATTCGTATAGAGTGTATCGTTCAGGAGTATCAGGGTGATTCATAACATAACAAGGAAAATTTTGAATTCTTTTCAACTCGTATACAATTTTTGGTTCATTTCGACTTTCTCTATTACATCCTGCCATTAGTGCACAATTGATGCCGATCACTCTGTATAACTAGTTATTACAAATTAATCTTCTCTATTCAGCTTAAAATAGCTTATTCAGGGTTTTCTGAATTTATGAATCCATACTACACTGACTGTGATGGGGAAGATTATGTTGAGGATAGAAAATATTAATTAATTATTGAAGTATCATTGTAATAACTATAATAAGTATTTTGCAGAATTAGGACAGTTACATACAATCCGGGTCCACGTAAAAGTTTCAATTGAACTACCCACCTGTAACAAAAAATAAGTAAAAGTGTCCTCCAATCTGCTTCCATAATTTTTTGCACCAGTATATAACAGTTGCGCCATTAAGTTGATTCAGTTGAGATGCACACATCTTTTACACAAAATCTCTGTGCTATTAAAATGGTATGTGTATGTGTAATCATTGAAAGCCACATAAAATTTAGCTAAAGCAGTATGTAGTATCTTAGCAAGGATATCATATCAGTGGGATGTCCACAATATGCCAGGATGATATATAACATATATATGGAAGTTTTGTACAACTACTATGCGAAGAAAATAGCAGTGGACCGAGTATAGAGCTTTCCGGAATGCCAGACTAAATTACAGAAAATCATAATATGCGATTCTCAACTTAATTCTGTTATATGTGTACGCATTAAGCTTTATTTGAGTTTAATAAGTCGTATGGCTCAGCTTAAATTCATTGGATAACTTATTGAGGAATTTTCGATGATTAAAACTGTCAGGGGAAAGAGTGTCATTTAGAAAAAAAGTTAATTTATGCTCTGCAATCATTTGGCGAATTTATGAAATACTATCGAACCGCTTAGCATGATAACGTAAGAGTAAAAATTCTTAAAGCAACTCCCGTATATATTTATCCAACAGCAATCAATCTGGGTACAGCAGAGGCTGCAAAGATTCAAGGTTGACTATCTAAAAATCTATCACATAAAATTAGTAAGTCATGTGGACCATGATGCTTAAAGAACTAAACTGATTGTGTTGTAAGACATTTGCTGTGTCTCTGTCTATGAAGTTATAGATCTAATAAGCCGGGATTAACTATAACATTAAAATAAGTAGTTAAGCAGTTTTAGATGTAAAATTAAAAGTAAGTCATGATAAAAAGTTGTGGAACCCTGGAGAAGAAAGTTTACATTAAAATCGTCAAATAAATATATAATAGCAAAACAGGGCAGAACAAAAGATAAATAAAAGAATGCCTCATAAACTTCCATAAAAAATTTATAAATGAAGCGAACAGTACAAATAGCTCGCTTCAATCGGAGCAATCTGTTCTCTTCAGTATATGGGAGATCTAGAACAAGGTACACAAAAGAACACAACTAATAAATGTCTTCATAGCGAATCGAAACCTGGAATAAAGCATTTTCTAACTCAGCAATATTAGCAGGTGAGAAAATGTTTTAAGGGTATTAGCGCACATACTAGCAAAGATCTGTCGGAGCCATATGAGAAACCCACACTAACAAAATCAATACCAGCATGCTGAATGATTTTAGAAAATTACTGATACAAACTGTAATCCCCTATAATCACTGCTGATCACAATGAAAGGCATCTATAACTGCTAGTGATACCTCAAAATGAACTGAATTAAAACAAAAAGTTTCCTATTTATTCAAGAATTCGATTACGAGAATATCTTAAAAGGGTTAATAAGAGCTTTTACAACAACTCTAGATGTAAAATTGTATGGTTGTAAAACATGGAGTGACACCCAATTTATAACGTATACCCCGTTGTCATAGTTTTGTAAATAGGTGTCTACGCCCCACCATATATTAAAAATCTGGACAGATGATCAGCAATTTGTCAGACAAAGAAATTTAAAAAAGTTGAGCCAAGATAAGATCACGGGAGAAATCAAAAGAAGAAAATGTAATTGGATTGGATTGGAGCCAGCTATACTGGGTGTTCTTGGAGGAGCAAACTCAAAGCTATATCATCTCACCTCAATATATTTTAAGAGATGAAAGAAGCTAGATGATAAAATTTATGAAATGGGGGGGTAGATCTTATTAGTTTGGGAGGTGCTAGGAATTAAAGATTTCTTTTAGTTACCCTATAATTTCTGAACTTAAATATAGAATCCGAATACCTTACACTATTTTTCCCTCCTCTCCATTGTTTTTCTTTTTTGAAATAGAATAAAGTCGAAATTTCAAAGTTTTAGCTCAGTTCATTTTTTATTTGATTACTTTTTTTTTTTATATACACTGATAAAAATGTGCACAATTGTTGCCACAAATCTTAGGCATTTTTCCATAAAATGTAGGGAATATTCCCTACATTTTAGGGAAAAATACCTAAGTTTTGTGGCAACAATTGTGCACATTTTTTACAGTGTATACACCATCAACAGCAATTTTTCATATTCAACTTAAGAGACTGAAAGTTTTCAGTTTAAACAACTTAGTACCTAAAATGTAACTGTAGTTTCTGCTTTTTATACCTTTCCTTTATGTAAATAAAAGATCCTAAAATTTCCTAAATGTGGGTGGAGGGGGAACATTTTATTTTATTCTATTCACTGGAAGTTCTTAGGAATTTAAGTAAAAAGAGGGGGAAAATATTGCATGATTAAAAATTCCGAAATATCTATTTTGTCGATCCTTAACTTGGAAAAAATGGAAGGAACAGAACATATTATATGGGATATCCTTCTGGATTTATAGGGTGATTCATAAAAAATTCAGAAAATATTTTTTATCTACCTCCCAAATCGGGATTAGCAGTAATATAATTTTTTGCTTCTCTAGATCTATCCATAGCTCACCGTCAATTATTCGTAGAAATGAGGAATATGTCAGCGATTCTGTCGTGGTATATACAACTCTTCAAGTTTTGCACATTTTAGTTACAGGCAGAGAGAGGGTAGGTATGTAATGCATTGATCTAAATAAAAGAAAACATGTCGAAATTTTACTGTTGGATGAAGGAATACATATCAGAACAATGAAATTAATAGAAAAAACTTTATAGGTATCCTTAATTGTAACAGTTCTCTACCGAATCAATATGGGATGTTATCATCTTGTCGATATAGTGAGCTTTAAGTTTAATACCTTCAAATCTTTCCTAAAATTCATTCACCATTACTTTTACCCCTCTATTAAGGGTCGTATAACCAAAGAACTTATAACTCTTAATCCCATCCCATCCGCTCGTATTACTACTATTCGCCCTCTGTCTACTGCAATGTAAATGAAAAATCTCTCAAACAAAATGTTATGCAAAGTATGAGCATGATATGGACTGGTGTTGATACGTCTTCAAAGCAGAGAGTTTTTGTTGTAATATCAAGTCCCGCCATATAAAACTTTTTGATATGAGAGAAAAATATTCTTTCTGTTATAATTCTCTTTGGTATAATGTTGTACGACTTGCTCCTACTCGCCTATGAGAATTGTAATCAATGCTAGATAGTCTAATGTAGGGCTTATAGAGTACCGCCATATTTAAAAAATTTCAATTTTCTTTATTCGCGTAGGCATTTGGATGCTTCTTTGGGATATTATCAATCATACCAAGCTAAGCAATTTACTTGGTGCTAGCTAAATGACGATATATCGAACAATATCAAAGCAGTGTTGGAAGAAATTTGATCCTTAAATTAGACGGGCTTATTTTTTCTTGCATTAAGCAAGAAAACATCAATGGGCATCAATTACACTCAACTGAAACGTCTCTGATAACGTTGATAGTTTATGTTAACTTCCATGCAAAATTTTGTTCGAATTCAAACATTTTGGCATTTCTACGTCAAGTTTTGTGACTGGTGCTCAGATTAAAATTTATACAAAACTCCTTTGTCATCACTAAAATTTTATGTGTTGTGATGGAAATTAATATAAATCATTGATGAAAAATAATAAAAGAAACGGAGGCAGCATATAGAGCCTTGTGGTACACCGGCAGTACCACTGTTATTATACGAACAGTATACAAATTTCAATACAAACTAAAAGAAGAGAGATGCAGGTTAAAACGACTGTTTATATGTATGTAAGACCATATAAATATATTGGACAATGATATTTTTTCGACTTACCAAAACTATGAAGACTGCACTTCCAACTTTTCATGAGTACACACACGTAGGTTAAGAAGGGGTAATGCCGGTTAAGGGGCAATTTCGGTCGGTTGGAAATCTCGAAAAGTACTACACCCACATACAAGAATTTCAGTGATAAATGAGTAGGGATGTGACGTGAATGACCACTCTGGGCATTCACGTAGTTCACTTTTAGACTGCAAAGGAAAACGGACTTTGTTTATTTTCTATCGTTTTCATGTAATTTTGTGCGAAACGTTTTAGAAGGTATGAACTAAAGATTTGAAAGTAATTCTAGTTTTATATTCATTTGTGTAATTATACAACTCTATTTAATGTTATTGTTAGCATTTTTTGTATTTCTTTTTGTATATTTATAAAATTTGTTGTTGAATTGAAAATGGGCTCCCGGAACAATACCGGTCCAGTGATCACCATTACCTGTTGCAAGGAAAAATACATCGTGATGTTGTCCATTCTACTATATAGCACGCATAGTCCACAACCGTTTGATGTGTCTTTTTATTGACCTTTAAAAACTGCCTATAGAACGATATGAAATCCCATATGATGGCAAAAGTAACACCCTTTGATGTGGCTTATACCCAGGACACTAACAAAAGTAAAGATGAATCCGAATTTCGAGCCATAGAAAATTACCCTATCAATCCTAAATTCTTCAGCCACTGAGTTTTTTTTTTTTTTTTAAGTATACTTTCAGTGTGCATTGATCCTTGCATATTATTAGCACCAAAAATTCGAAAAGGGGTTTTTCGAAGTGACTGGAAAACTTATAATTTTTCGCTACTCTGAATCTATGACTCTTCATTAAGTATCGAAAATCTGATGAAGTTCCTTCAAAATCCATTGATTTTCTTCCGGCTTGTCCAAAATCTTTGTTTAATACCCTACCATCGGCTGGAATATGGTATACTTCGAAATTAAGAGAAATTTATTAATTCTATTAATTCCAGAGTTTGATGGAATTGGTAGGCCTTTTTAGATCACATGAAATATCATTAAACCAAGAGCGATTTTGTGATTGTATTCTCTTGTAGCAGTCGGCATATGTAGATTCAACTGAATCAAGGTAAACTGATCACTCAAAATCACCCTACTGATTGAGACATGTCCAATTAGAAAATTTATTATACTAAAAAGCCTATACCTGAGCGGACGTGAGAATTAATAATTTGCTGAGAGCATTATGAGCATAAAAAATTAATAAAGTGCATTATGAGATTTTCATGGATAAAACATATTTATGAATACCACGTTTTCTCCTAATGCTCTGAAGCTTTCTATTTAGAATAAGCTACAGATCATGCCTCTTGGATAATTAGGACTAAATTTTTTTTTTTTAAATACCGCTTCCAATCGGATCCTTCTATCATAGTTACCTATGCTACCAAAGAATAAGTGAGTTTCTCATCAAAGCGGATGTTCGTATAAGGCATCATCAGAGATGGGCGACTAACCTGAGCACTAGCAACTGGTATGTGAAATTGTTTCTTGATGAGACAACCAAATCAGAAGTTCGCGGACTTTCTCTCGGGGCGCGGAGAAAACAATACAGAACTTCAGTTAATATCATCACTGACCACAGCCCGCTTCACGCTCATGTAAAAAATATGGGAGTTGCTGAGAAAACTGAACATTTTCTGTCTGCTTGTCCGGCTTTTGGCCGATGCAGACTAGATACTCTTGGGTCTGGCCTTCTATCTGCTGATGAACTGAAAACTTGATCTGATGCATGCGATTCATTAATAGGACAGGGGAAGATTTCAGTGAGAGATCTTTTTGCTGTTGTTGTTGTTATTATTTGTTGTCTCATTCCTAGGACGGAAAAAAAATATCCAAAATATGTATTGAAATTTGAGATGATCGGGCTACGAAAATACATTTATTAAATAATCCAAAATTATTAGTAGTAGAAAAAACTGAAATACAAAAACAGGAAAATAAAATCCACTAAAAGCAAAAAAAAGCAAAAAAAAACTGAAATAAAACAAATAATTCAAAAAATATCAAAATTTTATTTTCTTTTAAAATAAAACTTACTTAGAATTTTGGTAACTTAAATTATACAAAATATTTTGTATTAAAATTATGAAATAATCGCTAAAACAAACGACAATTTAAAATTTCTCAAAAATAATTTCATTTTTTTTTTTACGTATACATATAAAAGAAATATTTATAAAACTTAACATAAAAATAAGAATTGGAATATTTATGTAAAACTTAAAATTCTTCTTAACATCATCAACACAGAAAGGAAGGCTTAGAGAAAAAAAAATGTCCTAATCGACAAAAATTAAGAAACAAATAAAAATAATATTACGAATAACTTTAAAAATAAAACTTAAAATTAAAAACTTATCAAACATAAATATTTACGCAATCATAGATGAATCTTTTTACGTGCAGAGATCACATTATTTGTTTACCTAACATATTTCGAGTGTATATATTATTTTATTTTTAACTTAAATTTATTTAAGGGGTTTTTGCTTTAACACAAAACTTAATTTTTAAACATAAAATAATTATAACGTCGCATTTTTTTTTTAATTTGCTTTAACAAGATATATTTAAAATTAAACAGAATTATTTACTACTTAAGTTTTTAAATGAGGTATGTATTTTTCGTTAACCTGCAGTTTATGATCACATTGTAGATGGGAAGCGTTTTTTTTTTTTTTTATATATATAGGGGGAAGCGGGATATATATACATAAATAATGAGTAAAGAATTGTAAATAAAAATTAGATAAAGCCTACGAAAATATTAGTTGTGTTCTTTTGTGTATTTTGTTCTATAGAACTCCCATATACTGTAGAGAACAAATTGTTCTGTTGATTGAAGCGAACTAGTTGTAGTGTTCACTTCATTTATAAATCTTCTATGTTGAGGCGTTCTTTTGTGTATATTTTTTGTTCTGCTCTGTTCTGTTGACACAAAAGAACTCAGCTATTATTTGTGAGGTGACTGTGAATCAATAGGATTTCAGGATTGGTTCAAGCATTATACTAAAGGTTTTAGAACATAAAAATTATAATATTTTGAAAGAAAAATAAATAAAAAAATACTGAAATTGTCGTTATCATCCGCGCAAAAATTAAACAGCACAGCCTCCGTATACATGACTATTCACACCGCCTAATATAGCAGCAATGGTGTATACAGATACAAAAATAGTGTAGTGTCGTAATTCCGTCTAATTAACTAAGTATTCGATTCATGTCAGTTTCGTGATTCACTATCATATAAATTTGGCCGAAAGCAATGCACTTGGTCAATCGTCATAAAATATTGGAAAAAAGTTCAGAGAATATGCCTCCTTAGCGTAAGTATCGCACTCAGGTTAACTAGTACTTGGTCCCTTGTGATTATCCTTAACATACATCCGTGCAAATTTACATCAAGCACCTTTTAGACTGCAATTCAACCAGAATTAGATTCACACCGGAAATAAGATTTTCACACGAATCAATTTTTGAATTTGTGCAGTCGGTCGTACCTAACATCAACAGGGACAGCGATCACTTCCTCGTGACTATGCGCTAAAAGCGAAACTTCAAGCCAAAAATCTCATAATGGATATCACAATGTATTGCTATTTCAATCAATAACATACCCCACAGTCCACGACCTGGTACTGGAGTGTGAAACCACCCTGAGAATTCCCTTTTTCAGTGTATTGATGCAAGATAACTATCATATAAGTGGCAATAACTCGCTTATTTTGGAACGGTCTCGGAGACTCCTCCCCTCCATAATAGGGATTACAACAAAAACACCTTACCTCTAATATTTTGATTTTGGTCTAGCGCCAACAAACAAAAAAAAAATTTTGGAGGAAACTCAATTAAAGCTCAATAAAAAAGCTCCTGGGACTTAAGCCTGAAATACAATTGGAGCATTTCAGCCAGTTTTATGTCGACAGTTTTTTTTAAGCCGACTGAAAAAGCCAATTTGCAAATGTCAAAAACATCAGGTTTTTGACATTTGCAACTTTAACTTGTTTATCTTGAGAACTTTTAATTTTGAGTGACATTAAGGAACGGCAGAAATGGATCCGATTTCTCGAAATTTCGATAAATTCATGCTTCTTTGTATAGTTTTCTAGATGTACCATGTATGTATGTAAAAATAATACTACTGGAGAGTTGAGTTTGGCTTTTATATCCTACAGAAACTGCTTATCTTTCACCAACTCTATTCCTACATTTTAATTTTTTTTGGTAGCTGTTTACTTCTCAACTGTCTCAAAAATGCATCAACAGAAGCAGAAGTTGGTAGCGCTCAAAGTTCCTTCACGTTGGCAGCCATTGAACTTGAAATTCGCAATTTGATTAAAAGCCGAAATACAGTGTGAGTGTATACGACTTTGACTCAGCTGACGTGTGATAGCTTCGCCTTAGTCAACTTTACTTTAACACAGTGTGAGCGTTGGCAACTTTTACATCATGACTTTTTTTTATTTTAGATTTCTATAAACCCGACATTTTAAGTTATAAATTAGCTCCACATGTCGCAACAAACTAATCAAGTTTTCTTGAGAAGATACTTCCGAATTCACTAAAACCAAATCAGCTGCTTGCTGTAAACAACGAAAATCATGTTACCAAATATCAAAGTTTCGCTGGAGTAGAAACTAGAGGTACCCCCGCGTTTTCTCAGCGTGGTGCGCGCAGCCGACTTTACCATTTCTTCTCATGCATTCTACAAAAGAACTGTCAAACGCCGGCTAAACTCACGCTCGCACTGTGTTTCGGTCTTAAATCTTAGCTGGCTTAAAGCTAGGAAAAAACTAAAGCTCTAATTGTAGGCTGAACTACAATAGACGTATGCGTAAGTGCATTTACTTACGTAAAGCGAACACGCCCTTTAACAGGCGTACACAAATTAACTTTAACTCTTGTGAGGGGAACGTTCGTTAAGTTTAAAAGTCAAATTGCAGTCAGTAAAGGTGCGGTAAGAATGCGATGTGTTAAACAATTAAATTATTACTAAATGATTAAAAGTGAAATGTAAAAATTAAAATGGAATAAAAATGATACTACAAATTAATAGAAAGCACAAATTTTCAACTAAATCAGCTTCCATTTATTAATTTTTTCATTTTTACCACTTTTTAAAATTTAACACATAAAATACGGATCTTACGGAATGTGATATATATTTAGGCTAAAAATATCAATTTTTCATAAGTAAACCTAAGTCTCGTTCAATTTCGTAAAGTTATTTACTTATATTTCAGTTCAGCCTTGTGTTCTTCTACACTGATTTACATTGTTAACAAATCTCAAGCTGGCTGAAAAGCTCGAATTGTATTTAAGGCCACACTTCCTACATGAACTGTTTGAATAATCGTCCACGTGGAATTTATGGGTAATGACTTGTAACTATTAGGAGTGAACAATGAGCCTTGTTATGGCCTAGAGACTCTAGAGACTCCTACAGATCTCACTCTCCTTTCACAAGCCATCCATCCAAAGTTAGCCTGAGGGATCATTCTCGCCAAAGGCCAAGAAGATTTTCTAATTCGAAAAAACTTTTTTATATTTTTATTTATATATTTTTTTTTTTTTGAAAATAATGTTTCAAAAAGTACAGGATTTAAATTTATTTTAAATATTGTCGTTTCATTGAAAATCCTTTAATTGCGACATTATTTGTAAGCATACAATAATAATTTTAAAAATCCTACCAGCTGTTTTAGAAATTTTGATTTAAGCTTTTCAACTTTGGGGTCTATAGCAACCCCCCCGTGAGGGCTTATGTGTCATATAAATTGCGTGATGGATGCGAAAGCTTAAGAATAAATGTAAATATGTGCGTGCACAGTATGACAACATGTACGTGTCATGCTTATAATTAATTATTTTAATTATTATTTTGTAGTGTTTGTGTGATCTGCCATAATATTTTATTCTTGAGGACTTTTGCTGGCATTTTCCTCTAATTTATGATTAATCTTTCACATCTCTGCAGGAAAACTTTGTTGCAGGATTTATGGTTCACTCATCGCACTCGATATTGATACATGTTATGATGACAACTAATGTTGTCTCATTCTAATATTTATGAAATTTTCCGGTGGACTGTGTGCACCAAGAAGTAGAAATTCAAAGATGACAAAAATCTCAATTTCCAAAGTCATAAAAGAAAAGGCTGGCTATGTGCTGTTTCTCTTTATTGGGAAAGGCTGCAAGGATTTCGTCAGACAAAAAAAAAAGTTTATCGACACCTTTGGCGGAAAAACAGAAGAACGACTACTCCTTAAGAGAACAGAGCTTAAAATGATTGCAGAGCTCTTATCAGCCCACTTCTCTTTACGGTAGCACCTAAACAAGATGGGACTTGCTGAGACTTCAACCTGCCTCTTCTATCAGGATGCTCATGAAACCTCGAAGCACTTGCTCTACAGTTGCGAAGCATTGGTCAGACGGAGATTACTCCACCTCGAACATGCTTTTTCTCCACCAAACTACGTGTAGAATCTCAATCCCACAATGGTTCTGGACCTTATTAACAGTCTAATCCTAGAAAATGAGTAAATTGGACAAATCTAATCTAATCTAATTGCCGTTTCACAGGAGCAACAGCTGTCGCGCGATTGCAGGTAAGCGACTTTAGCATTATATTCATGCGTTTGAATAATTCGCCCGACTGCTTTGTCGCGAAATTGTAGCGCGACTGTTAACTTAATATGTAAGCAAAAAAATTCAGTTCACACGAAGCTGCAAAAGCTCGTTGAAAGATTTTGTGGGCATCCAAAAATAAGATTTAAATTTACTCTTTCATCTTGAAGAAGCTCCCTGAAGAAATGCCGCTTTTAAAAGACAGTTAGGCTGTTAGTAAAGAGTGCACGCAAAACCTTGTTTTTTTTTGTTTCTAGCGCTGAAATATGTTGTAGTCGCAAAGGGGTGAAACCAATTTTTTTCTATTAAAAAAATCGTGACATTAATCACGCGACTGTAAATCGCTCATATGAAATGGTTCTAAGTTCCATGGCCAATCCGAAAATCGAACATTTCTAAATTTGATTCCTGCATGTGATCCCTTTTGAAGTTTTGGCAAAAATTGTTGCGAAAAGTAGGACAAACAAAATTAGCGGTATCTGTCCGATCATAACTAAACTACATACATAGATGATTACGATGATCCTATGAAATAGCGATTACAGCATGGAATTTTCTAGAAGTAGACATCAATCAATACCGACAATGATGACATTCAGTTCGAACCGCAGGGTAGGCAATAAACGCAGATAACTGAGAGTTCTGGATGAATGCGATTGTGATTCTCGAAACATAAAATATCTAGACCACACTTTCGTAGCGTAGCTCTCGCTTTTGATGCATGTCCTAAGATTATGTTTTTCCGAAATATTGGATCGATGAATGGTAAGAAAAGCAACAGTACCTACGCGTATATTTCTATCTGACACAAGTTACATAGATATGAAAACCTCAAAAAGAAGCGGTCCGAATTAAGACCACTTAATGCCCTCTTAATAGCAAGTCCTATACATTCTCCTCTCTCTCTGTTGCATTGTGGCACACAAATTGTTTGCAGCATTTATTCTTGATAAGTTTCTTTAGTCGAATATAAAGTTAAAGAGCTTTGAAAAAGTGATCCGAGTTTATATGGAGATTTTCTTATCTATTTGTTGTAGTCTATTCTTCTACCTTGGACATTGGTTAAGAGCCCGCATATTGAATTTTTTATAGAAAAACAAAAAAGTAGGTACGGCCATGATATTTATATTAGGCCTAATTATCGCACGCTACCCATTTTCCCTGTGGAACTTTGGTGGAATCATCGTGACACTAATTTTCATATGAGTTGAGTTGAATTCAGTCCTTTTCCAGTTTACAGACATTAGAAAATTTATGGTTGTTGGATTGTTCTATGATTTTTTTTTAATATTGTGAAATTATGGCTGCACTTCTTAAATTGTTTTTCAGACAGTTTCCTTTTTAATTTGTTTTTATATCGCATGCGCCACTATAAAATTTTTAAATTTTTTAAGTTATTCATACGCAAGCGCTTTGTCGGAATGAAATCTACATTTGGAATGGGAATAGGAATGAAGTTATAATTTAAACTCAGATAACGGATCACATTTGCTTAAAAGTCTATACCACCCTCCCCAACCCATATAATTCAAAACGAGTAAAAACCAAAAGTGATCAGGACATTCTATTCCAAGGAATTTATTGACACACTCCATCCTAATTTTTTACCGTATATAAGGATGCCGATATTTTGGCTCAAAATCGAAAATATATTTAAATTTAAAGAAATAAACAGAGTGCCAAATATCCTCGGCTTTTGGAAAATATCATTTCACGTACGTTTTTGACTTTCTACCGGTCTGAAATGAAACCTCTTTTTTTTTCATCCTCGGGTGCTCTTCATCAGTATATCAAAGCAGTTTTTACCAGGGACCGAATCAGTTATGACTTTTTACGAAAAAAGCCAACTTTACCTATTATTCCTGACCTATAATAATTTGAAGCTAAAAAAACCAAGCTGGAAAGGTTTTTTATTTTATCTGATAAGGCCAGCTTGGCTTTTTATTTTATCTGTCAAAAATATAAAGCCAACTTGACTAGAAAAAATAAAAATCTGGGCTCGCTTTTTATATTTTTACCGAAAAAAAGTATCAAGCCGTTGCGTTTGCTTTTCTAACTTCAAATCAAAACAAAAAGCTTAATTTACTTGTTATTCCTGGCCGGTGAATAACAAGTAAATTAAGCTTTTTTCGTAAAAATTCATAACTGATTCGGTCCCTGAAAATAAGAAGCCAGCTGGCTTTTTATACTTCCGGCTTCAAAATCTGTTACTTCCAGCTCGAAAAAATAAAAAGTCAAGCTGGCTTTTTATTTTTGCCACATAAAATAAAAAGCCTTTCCAGTTAAGTTTTCAAAAGCTTTACAGGAATCGAAGCCGGTTTTCACGAGACATTTTTTGGTATATTCCACTAAATTCCACGATCATGATTTATCCCAGCTTTTTTTGTTTAAAATTTTCAAAATATCAGTTATTTTCGGTCCCTGGTTTTTACAGATATTTGTACCCCAAACAAATAAATGGCAGATGAGAAAGTGCCTAACATAAACTTACTTGCGACCCAATTGCGCAATAGCCAACTACTCACAGCCAATTGAAATATTATGATAAAACGTGTGTGCGTTTACTTAGTCTCAACAGTTAGTTGTTGGCTACTGATAAAATCGAGATTTAATGTTTTTATTAGTGATCCTCGATTATTTATTTGCGTATTCTTATACCCTTGTTTAACGTTTTAATTTAAGCAAATTCTGTATGACACTTAAAATGCAAACTGTTTTGGTAAAGGTTGTTCTATCCTACACCCACCAGAGCATCAGAAATTGGTTCATTTTTAGAGGTGATTTAGTAACCGAATAAATTGATGAGTGCGGTGACAAAAATTAGTGTAATTCAAAATATGCGTCTACGATGAATCTTTCCCCCCCCCCCTTCCCCAAGGATTTGGTTTGATAGATCAATTTAATTCCAGATTATACCAAAAAAATAGTAGTAGTACTAGTGCCTATGCTAAGTATATGTACGTGTTGGTTTCCGAAAACTACATACAGAAAAAAATATTAAATCAATTCTTATCTCTTTAATCTATTGTCTCCTATTTGATTGATCGATACGCCTACTCCTGAGGATGATGGACTGGACATCTGCATCTCTACTATTATATGGAAAAGGAACAAAAATTGGCGAATCTAAATCGCAATATCTAAGTATGCACAACTCCCAATTAGAGTCCGTATATAAACTTAAATTAACATTACAACTGTAGAGGTATTCTTTCCATTCCGTGGGGCTAGACAAAGTTTATTCAGTATTTTTCCTTAAAACTAGGGAAATATCCAATGACAATCAGTCAAAGTTTAGTAGTCATAGGCGTTTTGAATGGATATGCGTTGAAAGAAATATTTTATACACAGAAACAACAATGGTGGATTATAGTAGAGATAATTACGAAGGCGAGCAAGTTTTGTTTGTTGCTTGCTATCACTCGCTAGAAGAATGGTAGTTGCCGATAACTAATTTACCTCACTGCCGATGAACTGCGAAAGATTGGATTGGCAGTAGTAGTATTCGACGAAGGAAGAATGTGTATCACTCAGGCAGGGAAGATGTTACCTAACCAAGCCGTACTCTCCCGGTAAATTCGACAAAATTCAGTTTTTATAAAAACGATATTGTCTTAGATTCATATATGCTGGAATACCACAATAGAGCTGCCCTACAGCTTTCGACCATGCGATACCTAGCGGGAAATGGAAGCATTTCGTATGCATTCCGTAAATATTCTATGAAAGGTGTGAAAAGCAATACGCTCTGATAACCAGTTCATTTCTTTTAATGCATTGATGTCCTACGACGACGGGAAGGTATATAAGGTGGCTATCACACCTTACCTCTGCATGACCAGTAAAGTGAAAGGAAGCCTTCCTTATTAATTTTTTGGAAGGTGAGAAGAAGTATTTTCTTTTAATTCTGTGAAAGCATTCATCCCGCCATATCAGGAAAGTGTATATGACATTTCCTTTCATTCTGATATTGAAAATTGTGTTGTAAACAAATGTAACATTACTAAAAATAAACATGGACCGTTATACTTCCCAAGAAAGTGGAATAATCGTGTCAATGTTTTTACGGAATAATTCATCAGTGATAAAAACACAACGTAAATTTCGTCAACGATTTCCTCGCCGTCCGGCACCGGTTGATCGCACAATGAATGCGACGCTTTGCTACAAGCCTCGAAGCAACTAGCGCAACATTGGATAGACCTAAGTCTAGCAGATCAAGAACAGGCCGTTCAGTCGAAAATATCGATGCTGTGCGCGAAGATGTGGAAGAGTGTCCAGAAACGTGGCACGCAATTGGGCATTTCCAGGCAGACTTTGCAGCGTATTTTGGTAAAAAACTTGAAAATGTTTCCATATAAAACTCAGATGACTCATCAGCTGCTGCCTACTGACCACCGAGCGCGTCATAAACCTCAACCTTGAAGAGGATGATTTTTTTTTTTTTTTTCAAAATTGGTTATGAGTTACGAAGCGCATTTCCATTTCTCGGTGCATGTCAAAAAGCAGAATACTGGCTTCTGGGGCACTGAAAACCCGCGTATTATTCAAGAAACACCTTTACACCCACTAAAAGTTACTTTATGGTGTGGCGTCTGTGCTGAAAGAGTGATCGGACCCTATTTTTTCGAAGACGCTGCAGGCAAAGCGATAACTGTCACTGGCGAGCGCTACAGAACCATGTTACGTGAGTTCTTGATACCCAGTTTGGAAGAATTGGGGCTGGAGCACATCTGGTTCCAACAAGACGGCGCCACGGCACACACAGCGCGACTTAGTGAGGGATGCTTTTCCAGGCCGTGTTATCTCTCGTTTTGGCGATTTGAATTGGCCTGCAAGATCACCCGATCTGACCTGTCCAGACTTCTTTCTTTGGGGTTATTTGAAATCACTGGTGTATGTGAACAAGCCACAGACTCTCACCGCTCTAAAAGAAAACATTCTTCGACAAATAAGGCAAGTTATTAAAAATCTCATAAATAGGGCTGAAATGTGCATCAACTCTGGGGATCAGACAGGGGCGATAAATTTAAATTCTCACTCAAAGTTTAACTTTGTGGAAATAATCGCAGAAATTCAATTTAAAATTCATGGTTAAGTTTGCAAACGCGGTATTCCGATTTAAATCCGATCAATGAATCACCCTGTCATCTATGCATCATATGCCTTGCGATTTTCATTTTACCTCAGTGGTTAAAGTTAGGGAAAAAAATAAATATCAAAAAATTTATATTTAAGACATTTACGTAAACGAATTCTGTTACCACGCTATGACTTCTTTTTGTTTTAGTTTCTTTCCTGATATTTCAGCGCGTATTAGTTTTTTTTTTTTTTTTGTAAAGGTGCACACAGGAAACAAGTACAGAATGAAAAATTACAAAAAAAAAAAAAAGAATTACTATGAAAAATCCAACCCTTGAAGTGTTTTTTGTGACAAAAAAAAAAACAATTCTGATCTGTTGGTAGAAAATCTGCACTCATGGAGAAAAGAACACCTCTTCATCCATGGCTTGTTTAATCTGAAAGTGTTCATTCAATGGTAAAGATGGATTTAATGATTGGGAAAACACTCAACCGAATGCATTACGGAACATGAGAATTTTCAGAGTCACAAACAATATATTTCGGCCTATAAGCACAAAGCAGAGAGAAACAGTAGAGGAAAAATTTCATAGATTTTACTGCTTGATAAAATATTTTAAGAATGCTCCTCAAATTGCCGAATTTTGACCAACCACATCAAGAGCTTTGTGAACAAAAGAAGGTGCGGTAATGCGAGTTGTTTGTCTAGCAATAAAACCAAGTTTACGAGGAATTTATAAAACTGACAGTAGAAATAGTGATTTCTCTTATTAATTTATAGAAATCAAAGGAGCAAGATACTTTTTTAATTATAGTCGATTCCACTTGAGACATAATGTATAGTATGTTGATCAACTACGGTTTTGTCTTATGATACGTCAGGAATAACAACATCCATGTTGTAGAGATTTCTGCAATTTACTGAAAATCTTTTGGACAAAAAAATTGAATCATTAGCAAATGCAGTTCATAAAACGTTAAGAGTCCTTCCATCTGAGCATTGTTGACTGTAGAGATCAGTCTTAAGAAAATGTCAAGAGCATTATTTGTGTCTTCAAAGACGAATTGAAAAAAAAAGCAGTCGAATAATTAAATACGTGTCATGCTGAGAACTTGTGCAGTGGAAAATTGTACTTCGGGGTTACTTCATTCTTCTCAACAATTCAGACTTTGCACTTTTTTTTTACACCTACAACATTATGGAAATTTTTTTAGTCACGTATAACTAGTCAAACTAAAATTCTAACTTTAAAATCTTTTTCTGCGTACAAATTAGTCAACTTGTGTTGATGCTGCTGTCTACGCTATAAAGTGCCATTTCCGTGAAATCATTGAAGAAGATTCGAAAAAAAAAAAATATCGATCATCAGACAAGAAGCAGAAAAAGGGTGGATATTCGTTGTCAATTGAATTGTTTAGAATTGAAAGTGCGTATGTCCTTATTTTGATAATGTTTTGTTTTTTATGGAAATAAATTGTATATTTGGTGTAGAAACGTCACATGTCCATATCTAACTTAAGAAACAATAAATCAACAGTTAGTATTGAAACAACTCTGTCCAGGACTTGTGTCATTTTAATTCTCAACCTCGTCCAGAGACCAAAAATTTTGGATTTTGGGCATACTCCATTTCAATTCTAAACGATTCAATTGCAATGAATGATTTGACTTTATACAAGTTTTATGTTTTATGTTTTTTGCCCTTTAGATTTAAGACTGGCAGACAAAAATTACAAGATGTAATTTAAGATGACTTTTATCTATGCAATGGATTTCGACAAATTATAAGAGAGGATGTCGAAGTGCAAATCTTTTCCTTTTCATCCTCTTTGCTTCTAATTCTTGGAATGAAACTTTCATAAATCCATGAACTAGTGGACTCATGCTAAATGTACAATCGGCATACATTTCTTCATTTCTACATTTATTAATATTTCAAAAAGCCCTACGTGCTATGTAAAAAAAACTTGTTTGAACTATTTTTACCAATTCATTTTGACCAAGGGTTGTAAAATGTCAATATCAACTCATCGCTCAACTCAATCAGTGAGTCCGCCCAATTATTGAGTGGACCAACTAATACATTCTTGAGTGTACTCAAATCTTGAACGGACATTAGTCCTAAGCAGACTCTTCATTTGAGTTGAGCGGACTCAAATGAGTTTTTTTTTTTTAACTAACTGGAATATATTGTTTAGCCTGAAATTTCAATAAAATAAACAAAGCTCGCAAAAAGTCATTTTTCGCGGTAATTTAGCTCTAGTTAAGTATTATCGGTTAGTTGAAAAAAAAAAAGGGTGATTTAAGTCCGCTCAATTCAAATGAGGAGTAGGCTCAAGCAGTGAGTCGCTTATATGTTGACCAATAATTAGGCGGACTCACTAATTAAGTAGATTCAAGATTTGAGTACATCCCTGATGTTCACACATGTGATAAAGCCGGTAAAAATATATCATCGCATCGCATACATTGTATATAATGTCGAAACAGTGTTGTCGGAATGATTTGCACTCCCCTTCGTGCGAAAGTTAACTTAATTACAAGTTAGGACACAGAAAAGATTTCCCGATTGTTTTATATTGTAAATATGCATAGCCAAGTTCTTTTCCCCCAATCATGTAAAAGACGAAAGTTATGATATTACCTGTTTCGGTCTAAAAAAAACACAAAAAATTTCCAATTTTGTTCGGCTGTGTCCTATCTTCTTATTAGGTTATCTTTTGTATTACCTTACGCCTCCCCTCCCTCTACATTTACTAAACTGTGCTACTTCCTTTTTAAATAATATCATTAAAAAATTTATATGTTCTTATTCTTTGGTAAAACTACTGTAATCAAGGTTCTTAAATGAAATTCTGTTAGTAGATATTGCCAAAGTTGTCAAAAGAGAGAATAAATATGTACAAAATAATTGAAAACTCCCTGAAAAATTGGCCTCAGAGATTCGTGATAGCATAGATGGCAAAAGAACTAGGTGTCGCATGCAGTACCAAAAAAAAAGTATACAAAATTTATATGGCTTGGGGGTTCATTCCGAAATGGACCACAACATTTGAAATGACGTATACGTCGAACGATTCATATTTTTTCGTATCTGAAGTGTTGAGGAAGTCGATCAAATGTATACAAAACTGCTAATATGAAAACACTTGCTTTCGGCACGCTCTAAAACATGTTATGGACCATTCCAGAATGAGCTACCCATTTCACAAACTGTATACTCTGCTAAAGTATGCCATGCGACATCTAGTTCTTGTGTCATCTATGGTAGTGATAGGCACATTAGCAAAACATTAATAAAAAAAATATGGAAGTCAAAATACTTGAACTAAGGATGTTAAGTTTTTTTATAGTATATTTTCCCCTTTATGTTATCCTTAATATTCCTAATTAAAGCTTGGCGCTTTGACCAAACCTAAGATAAAGTCCGATATTTTTTTTGCTTAATAGAACTGCTGAACAATTCTGAAGCGAAATTAATACATAAATCCTTAATAGGTTTTCTGAAAGACTTAAAACTTCCTCATTGAAAATTTTTTTTAGGTTTGCTCCAAATAGACCAGCCAAATTTGGCTGCAGCTTAGACTTTATCAATCGCCCAATTGCAGCCAACCGAAATAAGCTGAGTGTAAAAATAAAACGAAAATTTTAATTTTAAAAACATTGTCAAGCCTTGCGGTATTATTAATAACGATCTGCGGCTTAGGTGTTCATTGAAACCTCATCAGGCGAACTGAGGCAATATAGATTTAACCAGTTCATGTACATGCTCGTGTCTGTCACGGGAGCTGCTTACTGGCAATTTTACTCGCGCTCGTGTCTGTCACGGGAGCTGCTTACTGGCAATTTTACTCGCGCTCGTGTCTGTCACGGGTGCCATCGCCATTATATCTCCTCGGCCACCGAAAATGTTTTGTTCCATTTTATTATGCGTAAGGACTACATAATGCGATCATTTTTTGACTTAGCAACACTCTTCCTCTTTTTTTGTAAAGTCTACTCAAGCCGGTATGAAAAAAAAAGATGTCGAATGCAGCCCAGATGGATATTATTTGCTAAATGTGAATCTTCTACTGTCTACTATTAGCGAAACTTCTAAAACATTATTATGAGCTTGACGAGGATCGACGTAGATATGTCGATCTATTACAGTCTTAAGAGATGACAATATATTCATCTGCTCTAAGAAGATAGATGCTTAATAAGTACACACGTGTCTTACTACAACCCAAACCAACGTTGAAAAGTGAGGTTGAACAAGAGATTCACAATATATTTTTCTGAATTCACACCGAACGCTTTAATCATGCTTTAATGATTTTTCTGAGCAACTGATTGAATAATTTTGTTTTAGCGGTGTGAATGCAAAGAGAGATAGCATAGAAGTTTTTGTGGTGCTTTGTTTGAATCAAGACTGAAGCATGATTAAAGCGTCCGGTGTGAATTCAGCTTAAGACTTTCTTTTTCATATTTTCGACGTTTTTCTTTTTATTGCAAATCTCTAAAGTTTTATCTAATAAAGCGGTCTAAGAATATTGATCATATCTGTTAGAAGAAAAACAAAAAACTAAATTCACCCTTTTCAACTAAGGCCTGTCCTGAAAAGTTTTTATCTTTTAAATTAAAAATTACTCAAATCGAATAGAGAGAGAGAGATTCTTAGAAAAGATTCCAAAATAAACAACAATATTATGCAAGTGTTGCCAGATAGATAAACCCGGCGAGATGTACATTCAGGATGCTGATTCGAATATTTTGTCGTACTTAAGATGTATATTTTTGTCACATTTTACCATAAATTTGTCGTACTTTTATTATCATAAAGAGATTTGATTATTCACAAAGCGAAAAAGAATAATCGAATTGGTCGACAGCCCAAATCCAAATGTCTTGCTAATCAAAAGCTGGATAGGAAACTGGTCCTTCAGTTGAAGAAGAATCCATCGGGATCGACAAATAATTTTCGGTGAGAAAAACTGGAACAAACGCACTTCTTCAGTGATGGTGCAGCCAATGAAAAATAATTGACAAAGCTTTAAGGCGCAAAAGAACATAAAAATGCCTAAAAATACCAAAATATGAAAGGTATGATGTAAAAAAAAAAACACTGCCAGGAGATTCTTTTTATACTATCTAAGATGGAGTCGATGATATAAGTCACATCGCAAAAAATTCATTGTAGTAAAATATGTTGGTATGGCAGGCAGGTGTGTACACGTGGCAGCGGCCGTAGCAATTCTCAAAATATTTACAACAAGCACACTAAATTCTCTTTTACCTTTTATTCGAAGACATATTGGATCTATTATGCCAGAGACATTTTGGAATAGCTGCAGAAGGAAAAAATCGAGTTTGTCACGAAAAATCCACTAAATTGTCCAGAATTTTGCACCATTGACCGTTTTAGTAAAACAAAAATTGAGAAAGGATGCTCAACCAGCCATTTTGGATAATTTTTTTTTTAAATAAAGTGTAGAAAATTCAGTAAACTGAAATCCAATCCACAGTGGAGGCTGTACAAAATTATTTAATTGTTCAGAAATATCAATCAAAATGCAACAATAACAACCAACAGCAAAATAAACTAAACTGAATTTGCAATGAATTAATGTCAGAATAAACGCCTAAAAAGGGTTGTGACAAAAATTATAAACTATTGTAACTGGATATTCTACACCGTCTTAGAGCAATACAAGTGTTTAAATTCGAAATAATATTTTTGAATTTGTAATGTGAAGTGTTATTTTCAGTTCATTCTACCCTTTCAAGGGGTGATTCTGATCTTTTCTCGTACTTCAATGTCAAAATATACGACAAAATTAAACGTTTCTACTGATTTTGTTTTTTTTTTGTATTTTTATTCTGTTCAGCAAGCCTAGCATTACGTAAAATGAACTGAAAATGAACACTTCATATTTCAAATTCAAAAATTTTAGTCGAATTGATGCGCTTGTATTATTGTCGTAAGTTCGTACAGAATATCCATTTACAATAGTTTATAATTTTTGTTACAACATCGGAAGCAGTTGACTAATTTGTCGTAATTTTAAGCGTATATTTCTGAGGTTTATTCATTGCAAATTCATTTTAGTTTATTTTGTGGTTGATGAAAAGGATAATTCAAAATGAATATGGTGAATATAAAAGTACGACAAATTGTGACTAAAATATACGCCTAAGCTAAGACAAAAATCAGAATCACACCCCTTCCCTCAGGTACGTTTGTCACACATAATTCAGAGAGCATATGATTTCGAGTTATCAGTTTTCCAGAAACATCAATGAAATGTTGACGACCCCGCCGACAATTTTATATCAAGTGTCCAACTGAGTTTCACGATCGAAAAAATTTTTGTTGAATTTTATAAGAAAGAAAATCGTTAAAATTTGAAATTTGGCAACTCTTTCGTATTATTTCAACTGAAAAGCTTAAATGGACATGAAAATTTGTGTAAATTGTTTTCTATTTTCGTCGTTTTTTAAATTATATTCAAAAGCTGTGTAGAAAAAAAAATATAATTCTAAAATTTCTACCCTTCAATACCCCGCGCTTTAACCAAAATTCCTGTGAATATTTCTATCATTGCTGTCAAAATTGAGGAATAGAAAATAATAATAATAAAAAAAAAAAAATAAAAATTAACTCAAAAAGAGGGGAGAAAACTTAAAAGAAACAAAAAATCGTTCTCTGCTGATACTAAAAAAAAAACTTTATTTGTTTTTTTGAACTAGGAACTTCTTCCCATCTACAAAATTATTTTATCAAATATCTTTTGCAATTTATGCTTATAAAATAAAACTTTAAAAAAATGGTAGAAAAAATTTACAAATGCAAAGCACGAAGAGAACATAAAAAATTAAATAACTAACTAAAAAAAGAAGAAACACAGTAGCGTCGTCGAAATGATATGTGCGTTTGTGTCTCTGTGTGGGTGTGTAAATAAAATCCTCTATTGTGCCCCCCGCCCTATTTACAGAATCCTAGCTCTATTTACAACGTCCTAACTGATTTTTGGTGACTTTTTGCGGCTTTGGCTTGTGTGTATCACAATGTTTCCTCAAGTGATCTTTGCGACAGAAACCCTTGTTGCATGTATGACACACATGGGCCTTGTACCCGTTATGTCCATCTTTGTGCCGCCTTAGATCCGTTTTATGATGGAATTGCTTCGGACAAGTGTCACATTTGAAAGGTTTATTTTTGGACTTGTGTTTATCTAAATGAATATCGTAAGTGTCTTGAGATTGAAAACGCTTACCACATTTCTGGCAACGGTACGGCTGCTCCCCGGAATGTAAAGTCTTGTTGTGTTGCGTTAGATAGCAGGCTTTCGCGAATTCCTTGCCACATTCGCGGCATTCAACTCTTAATGATGATGATGATCCTGAAACTGATACAGATGCTGCAGTTGAAGATGATGTCGTCGAAGATGATGACGATGATGGGGTTGGTGATAGAGCTGCTGAACTGATATCATTATTTGACATATTACTGGCAGGCCTAATACCGTTTTTATTATTATTATTTATTATTTTGTTGCTGTTGTTGTTAGTGTTATTGTTATTCTCTAAAGTCGGATACATTTGTTGATGCTGTTCTGGTGAAACTGGTATCATTAGAATAGTTGTTGTTGTTGATGGCATATTCGGAGAACCACTATTGCCGCCACCAATCGTTATTCTTCCGGCTTGATGTTGGGGTGCTATGTCAGCTTCTTGTGGAGATCCTGGTAACGTTAGTTCAGGTACATTATGCGGATATACAATATTGTTCTGGCTCTGAGATAAACGATGCAGCTCCACAAGGGATGACGGATTTAGTGTTGTAATATGAGAAACCTGATGACCATCCTCTGTAGTCTGAATTTGATGGACGATTTGGTATTGCTGATTGTGATGATGGTGATGCTGCTGATCGGCAGTTTCATATGCAATAGAATCCATAAGATGCAAATTTTCAGAATCATTGGATAGATGTGAATCATTACCAGTAATAGTGTGTAAGCTCTGATGCGCCTCCGCCTGGAGCGTGCGCTGGAATGACTGGGTGATGTTGGGGGTGTTGATAGGCAAATGATTGATGATGTATTGCTGCTCCATTATATTGTGGGTGATGGTGTGGTGGGGGGACGTGGTGTCCTGCTGGACCGACATGTGAGGCGCCAAGATAAAATGAGTTTCCTGCTGCAACTGATCCTGGTGTCCCGGATTGATTTGCTCCAAGACCTGGTGGTACTGTTCCTCCCGCTGTTGCAGACTGTGGTCCTCCTCCTCCTGGTGTTGGCTGCACATGGCTTCCGTGGTCGAAATGGTTAGCAGGCCCCTCTGTTGGGAGGCATGGTCGGAGGGACCTGCTTGCCCGTTTGGGTGACCGTTCGAATGAATAGTTACTGTCGACGGATTGTACTGCTGGAAGCTTCCTGTTGCTTGTGTAAATCCTCCAGGCGGAGGTGTATATTGTGGTGTATATTCTGGACTTCTAGGCGGTTCAGGCGGAACTGGAGGTGGCTGCTGAGATTGACTATTTCGATGATGTTTCGAATTAGGATCCCGTGCTGGATGATGATGTGCACTAATTGGCATTGTTGCTGGATCTGGTTGACCACTTGATTTCACCGCATTCTTATGCAATGTAGTATTGTAGTGTCGTTTTAAATGACCAGAACTCGTGAACCACTTATTACATGCGGTACAATTGTACGTTTTCGGACGACGCGCTTCATTTGATTTCCAAGCGGCACTTTTCGTTGTCGGTGCATTATTAGGTAACGATGATGTTGGAGGTTCAAAACCTCGAAATTGGGATCCATTGTCTTGAGGTGTAGTCGTTGATGGAAATTCCGATGGACTGGATGATGCAGGATTATTACCTGGAGTTATGTCAGTATTGAACGGTTTTATATCAGCCCTAGCTTGCGGAATGATCGGTTGATGGTGTGCATTGAATTCTGACTTAATCACTTGACTTCCATAACCTGAGGATGATGTGGAATATTCCTGTTTTATGTTTGGATATTCCTGTTTTATTGGTGTATACGGTGGCCTCATCGGAGGGAAGTAACTCTGTTTAATATCAGTTTGCGAATGTGGTATATACCCTGAATGCATTTCTGGCCCCCACATCAGTGAAGATCGATGCATTGCATGCATAGAATGCATCGAAGGTAATGATTCTTGGCTAACTGGACCACTTGCTGTTGCTGGATAGATCATTTTTTGTGAGTCCAGATCTAGAATATCTGAACTTGGCTCCTCTTTAATATATGGCTGATAGGAGTATTGCTGTTGCATATCATTTTCATCTCCTCCATTACCTGAAGGCCTACTGGTAGCTTCATTTTGTTGTATACCATGAGTACTGGAGTAATGCTCGTTTAATTGAGCATCTGTCTGGCAGACATATCCGCATTTGTCACATTGTTTTGGCGAAGGTGATGGAGTAGGTTGCCCCTGAGGTATATGTGTCATTGGATTTGAATCTTGTGCACCACCGCCAGTTTGCTGGCCCATTATAGAATTTTGTGTTGGACTAGATGAACTCACAACTCTTGGACTTAGGGAACTATTTGAAGCAGAACTGCTTGCTGTATTCGTTCCGTTTGTCGTTGCTTGTTGATTTGCTTGATGATGTTGCAAATGATGCTGTGGATTATGATAAGGATGATACCTATTCGAAGGCACTGATTTGTACTCTGTTCCTGTTTGATACGGCATAGGATACATTGATGAATCCATAATTGGATGCGGCGGAAATTCATAGCCGTGCACATATGGATTGTACGCATGCATTTCTTGTGGTATTAAATTACCTTGATGATGATGATGTTGATGATGGAGATGATGATGCGGTTGATATGATGCGTTTGAAACGCTAAAATTATGCGGTCCAATTCCTTGATCTGCTGCTGCTGCGGCTGCTGTTGTTACTGCTCCTATTCCAACAGATAAGCCCGGCGTTGGTGATTGATTATTGCTAGAATCAGCTGCTGCACTTATAGTGCTATTCACGTTTGTTGTTAAAGATGAGCTGCTACTACTGCTATTGTTGTTGTTATTATTTGCCAATGGCGAAACTACCTGTTGACGTAACTGATTTTTCTTATTTTTATGGTGATTGTGATCAGAATCTTTAGATGATTTCGTCGATAAATTTGTTAATGACGTTAAATTTCCACCACTTGTTGTAGCACTAACATTTTCGCTTACATTATTATTATTACTATTATTGTTCGTTAATGCTGTTAATGAGGTCGTTGAAGAATGTGATGCTGATGCTGTTGCTGCTGCTGCTATCGATAAAGAGCCTGAATGCATCGTCGTCGTTGGTACTCCCCAACGGCTCATATTTTCATGTTGATATTGCATATGCACCTTCAATGATTCCTCACTGTTTATAAATAATCCACACTTTGGACAAATATGACGTTTATTTTTACTACAACTGTTATTTTTCGTGGGGCTACTGCTACTGATGATGTCTCGATTAAGACTTAAGGGCCCCCCTTCAGATTTCATAACTAAATTAGTCCACAATAAAAAAATATTTTTTTCTTCATCAGTTTCATTATTTTTGCACATACAAATATAAAATTCACGACACGACGGACGATCAAGCAAAGCACAAATTTTTTTATTATTATTATAAAAAAAAAATCACATTTGCAATTATTATTTTTGAAGAAAAAAAAAAAAACTGAACCAAACAACAACAAAAAAAAGTATAACACAAAACACGTCAGTTACAAGTATACACGTGGTTCAGTGCGAAAATAATAGAGGAAAATTGCTAGAAGTGCCCGCCAAAACACAAAAATCTTTTCTTCTTTTCACATAAATCCCACCAATTGAAATGGAATAGCATGGCACGACAAACGAAGCGCGAAGAAACTTTGTGACGATTTCTTTTTCACGTTTTTATTTTTATTTTTTTGTTTTACTTTCACCAAATCACCACCCACACATGTCTAAATGGATGGTTGATGTTAAGTACAGCAAGCGATACGATTTCACCGTTTTCTTTCTTTGCCCATCATGCAGCAGCAGCTGGCTAGTAAGAGGGTTAGCTAACATAGCTTAGCTAGCAGAAGCACTTTAAAATAAATAAATTGAACAATAGCAAAAAAAAAAAAAAAAAACGACCGAAAAACGAAGCAGTCCCTCTTCTGCTTGAATCACATTTTGCAGGTTGCACTTTGTTTGAAATTCACTCACTTTTCGATTGGTGGTGGTGCACTCATTTTCGAAAGAAAAAAAAAACAATAAAAAATTTGTAAATTTACAGGCCGTCGTTTGCTGTCGTATTATAAAAACACTTTAGAATCAAAAACAGCGGAATTCTTGCGGTCCACTACTGGTCCACTGGTCACTCACTGCGTGTACTGTCTCGGTACTTTTTGTATGTCACCACAGCAGCAGCACAAATTATTAACCGAATCGCGTTTTTTATTTTTTCTCTTTTCTTATTTTTCGTTAATCGCAAGCAGCACGATTCGATAGCCGCCGAATTCCTCGACACCGTTGTTTTTTTTTCAAAGTAACTGTCTCCAATTATTATAACTGTAAATTTTCATACGCGCGAGCGATACTTTTCACTATGCATTTTTTGTTTTGCTATTTATTTTTTTTTTTTTTAAATAAGAAAGGAACAAAAGAAATTCTTTTTTGTATTTTTTTTTACAACAATTTCGCCGTTATTGTTTATAGCAAAGAAAATAAAAAAACGAGAAAGGCCGAAAGCTATAAGATCACACACGTCCGATTCCTTCGATTGTTCTGTGAGAAATAATTCCTCGAATTCAGGATTCTCCTCCTTATCCTTCCGACGAACGTCGTAAGTTCCACCAAACTCAACTGTGGCAGTGCTCTAGCTGTGGCGATGCCAACGAAATTCTTCACCTCATCGGTTTCATTTGTCTGTGCTCTGACACTGGACTTGAATGGATGATGGCCTGCACTGGTTTCCTCCGTTGCCGTTCTTCCTCTTCTCAATATAATTCAAACACGTCGTAACGTAAGATCTCCTCAATGTGTAGTAGTGCAGTAGTGATGAGGTGGTGGTGGTGGCGTTGATGGTGTTGTTCGACTATTTTGTTGGCCAGCGATGGTGTGGATAGAGTTGGAGTGGATTTTGGTCTTCTTCTCGGGTTCGGTGTGGTAACGGAATAATATAGGTATAGTTAGTAGAGGAGGTGAGTGGTGAGGAGGATGATGATGGCTCTTATGCTTTTGCCTTTATACTACTTGGCTTGTTTGATTTACTCGGTTTCGTGTCGGTGTAATACTTATTGTTGTTGGCCTATCTTTTCGTTGTGTGCGCGCATTCTTTTCCCGTTTTTTTTCTATTTAATTTATTTTTGTTTTCCTTTTTTTTTGCTCTGTTCACATGCCAAAAACCTCGAAAATGCCATCATCATCTCTTCACAAGCAGCAGAAGAACAACCATCGCGTCTTCTTCTTCTACCCCTCTTTGAGATTCGTGCAACAAGAAAAGTATGGAAAAAAAAGAAAGGGGAAACTGTTTTGCTCTTTATTATTAACACAAATACCAGTGAATTTAGAGCGTGCAGTTACAGGCGCGTATATCCGTACATAAAATAGGTTGGTAGTGTTAATTTTTATAGTGCATTTATACAATTAAATAAACGAGTGTATTGAATGACACATTAAAAACTTTCATGACTTCCCCTCCCTAGAAAAGTTTTTAATTTTTTATTTACATCACAGTGCCGGAATATTGCCGCGACGCAAACAATTAATAGAGCACATACCTATATATGATATGCTTTTATTGCGTGCGCGTGTGTGTAGTGCATCATAGTTCAGTGGATAATAAAAGAATGCACTGAGTTTGGTTGCGGAAAGTATTATAATTTTATAACTTGACCATTAGGGGCCAGTGTTGTGAGCATCATTCAACGGAAATCGTAAGTTTTTTTGATTATTTTGTTGATTGTCAAAATTAGATGATTTTTAGCTTAATTAAATTAAGTTAAAACTAAAATCTACCAAGAATTCAGATTTGAAAAACAATATTAGACAAGGAGATGGGCCTATAATAGGCAATTAGTTTTATATTTTTGCATTTAAAATTATAATTTTTATCTGAATGTTAGGGGATAGGAGAAGATTAATAAATTTATACTACCGTACATAAAATGGGGAAATAGCCAGGACTAGATAAACGTTTTCCGCATAGGTACCTATGAAGAAAAAGAAGGCACAGCTGGCGGAGGCATCGACATTTTTATACCCTAGGTGAAATCTAAAGGGTATACTAAGTTTCTAACACCTAGAAATAATGCTAGTGGAGAAAAATGGGTTGGACACCCATGCCATAATATTATTAAAAGTTATTTTGATTTTTGCATGGCTGTCTGTCCGTCCGTCTGTCCATCCTAACGATAACTCGAGAGTGCGTTCACTTAGGGAGCTGAAATTTTGCATATGAGATTTTTAAAAAAAAAGTAATTTTAGGTTCGAAAATGAGACAAATTGGGCAACTCCTTCATAGGGTTGCCATTAATAAATTTCGTTTTTTTTTTTACTATATACCTATTTGGACAGTGCCTGACAACGAGTTGACGTACAGAGCTGAAATTTTGCACACAGATTTTTTTAAAAGGAATGGAAATTCGAGTCCGACAATGGGACGAATCGGGCAACTCCTTCGTAGGGTTTCCATAGAAAAATTTCATTTTTTTTATATATTTGAACACTACCTGAGAACACGTCGACGTAGAAAGCTGAAATCTTCTACACTATGCTTTCATAGTAATACAAAATAAAACTTCAAAAATTGACTAATTCGAGAAACCCCTTCTTGGTGTTGCCATATAAAAATTTTGGTTTTTTACGTATAGTGTAAAAATGATCAGTCCTAGATGATTTTATTTTACTGAAAAGTTCTTCAGAATATGAAATCATATAAAATTGGTTATAATCATTTTTACTGTCCGACGAACTGTTCTAGAAATATATGCGAAAAACCACTTCAAAAATCAAACTTTCACAGATGGATAACCATACGAAATTACATACTGCCATTTATCTAGGTTCTAGGGTATCATAAGAATTGGTTTTAAATAGATTCTAGTTTTTTTTACTTGTTCCTTAATGTAACGGTAAGGTAGCTGCAGGTGAGCTCCTGAATTTAACTCTTAGCGGTTTCAACATACATATATACTGGAAGTCTGGTAGCGTTGATGAAAATTGGTTCGATGCCATTTCTGTAGATTACTTTGCTAGGCCAGTTAAACTTATTGTGGAATTTATAAGTTGAACTTATTGTGGAATTTATAAGTTGTTTTCTATGGACCAATTGTGAGCACGCTGAGCTGAAGATCTTCATTTAGTCGGTATAAGCTCAGTCCTAGGTATATAGAAAACAAGTATTCCCATTAAAATATATGTGACGTAATTCTGGGACTTATGTATATATACATTTTTATAGGAAAGACAGAGAGAGGAGATAGAGTATTGTGTTCTCTGTGCCGTAACTTCCTGTACATTTCACAATATTACGTCACCTAATAGGGAACATGGCTCGTAATGGGAACATCTTGTATTCTTATATACCTTGGGCGCAGTCTTTCATTAAGCCTATTAGTCTACACAGAGATAAGGCTGTACATCATCAGCATCTGTAAGGTTATTTATAGTATATATGTATAGGCTAAACAATAATGTTATAAGAATGGAGTCTTGATTGTAAGTTCCGCTATGTCTCAGAAAGTTTTTCCTTCACTTGCTGACTTCAATCGCACAACAAATTTTTGTCTAGTGTGACTGATGAGGATGAAAAGAAGAAACTTTGAGACAATTTCTACAGGAGATTCCGTGATCTATAGAATCAAAGGCTTCATGGATCATTCACAAATTTTGGTCTGATCACAATTAATTCAGGCAATAAAATAATTTTCTTAAGTCTTCTGGAGGTAAGTATTACTGGGCTCCATTTTCTTCTTCATTTTGTTACTCGCTGCATCCAGGAATTGGGGCTTAAATATCTTCTTTCGGTAATCTGCTCCCCATTTATCAGTTATAATACATCTAGTTCTGTGGCTATGTCCTCTTCTATAAGACCTTTGCGGATTCTGTAGCGATTCATTTAACTTGTTCGCATAGCTAAAAATTTGGAAATTTTTATTTCTCTCTTTTACTGCTGTCTTTTGAGTTAGCTGTAAAGAAATTTTCTATGAATGAAATTTCGTTATTTTTTGATTCATTGAATTGGTCCTCGTCCTTCTTTTCTGAAGATCTCTAAAATGATCCACATGCTTTGAAGGTGCTATGTGTATTTATTCGACCGTGCAGTTCATATCAATAATGCAGGTAAGGTCTAATTCCTGTAGATTCTCCTCCAAAAAATCCAGCTCGTGCCTTTTTTTTCAATTACAAAGTTCTAATCCTCTTGAATTTCCATAAATCTGCCCTATGGGACAAGAGAATATATGAAGAAATATGGAATTTTAAGTCAGAAGTATGCTTCGAGCATTGGCGGACGGTGATGGTAATTGAACTTAGATCTTAAATTCCTGAGTCATTGTGCACATAACCCATTGCCCATTACTCTTACGAAACTCTGATGATCATTCAATATTTTACCTGATTATTCTGTGGTTAAAATTGTTTTCAACAAATCCAATTTAACACGACTTAGGTATGGCCTCTTAAGTATTTTTGCTAGGACCTAAGTTATATTGGCCATCAGATATCAGACTGATCTGTAGCCTTACACCAAATGCCGTCCTCTTTTAATTAATTTGGAAAGGAAAATCAAAATTACTTCAGGCAAGTGCAATAATTTTAATTCATCCTCTATAAATTAAGTAAAAACCCACAAAATTATTCAATAAAAAAAAAAACATTTTCCTCGGCGACCTAAAAACCTACAAAAATTCTTTCAATTGAAAGGAACCAGTAGAGCATCTCTCCCTCCCTAACCAAAGCAAGTAAGCAAGCAAAAAAAACGCATTCCACCTCCGTGCGCCTCATCTATAAAGCTAAAATCTCTGGTCGAGAAGATTTTGGTAAACACTAAACGCGAGCATCATGGACTCACGTGAACACCAGAAAACCAGTTTTCAATTTGAGAACGCATCACTAATTCGGTTTTCTATACCTACAACTACCACTAAAATGTATAGGACGTAGCGATACGCCGCACCGCCCGTAAGGAAAGTTTTCAGCTGAGAAAAATTCCTGCAGGAATATAACTGCGCAACGAAGGGAGGAGGATAGATAGTGCAAGCAATGGCAATCAACAACAAAAATTTATCATCTCATGGAGGCTGTATGGATGCAGGAACAGCGGGCGAAATATCCGATTCTCCTCCATCCAGTCCATCCAGGAGGCTCAAAATCTCTTCGCTTTTATTTTGGGCGAGTTGCATTTATAATTTTGAATGTAGTGGTGGTGGTAGTTGGTGGAGGAGAAGGAGCGGAAAACTGGATTTCTGAATTTGAAGGACAAACACAAATTCACCCACTGGGGCTAGATATACCTAAATCTACTTCCTGATGTTCTGGAGCTAAACCAAAGATAACCTAATAACTTTGGCTAAACCTTAAGGCCAGGCATTAGAGAGATTTATTCGACTGTTATTCGCCCGATGAGATTGATTTTTGTCGATGAGTTGCTCTCCAGAAAGGATTTCTTAAATATTTTTAGGATTACAATGATATCAGCTACCCACCAATCACACGTTAATTAGCAGCCTGCAAGGTCCTGCTTTTAATAACATTCAGCCACTTTGGTACGGTAAATCGTTGGAGTGATGCCATAAGGACCTAAGGACAAAGAAGATGCTGTTGATGATTTACGGAATTCACTGTGTGATGAAATAACGTGGAATCAATTTTTAGAATCGGATTTAATCTCTATTAAAAAACTAGTTTGACCATTTTGAAATTGAATTTTGTCATTTCGTAGTTGTTTTCCAAATAAATTTTGACATCCTTACGTCATAATATGTAAAATATTTTATCTTCTGTATACCTGCAGGCAAAGCCAAGCTTGGCTTAGATATATATGAGAATCTAATGCCTGGTTTTCATAAGTAAAGACCCAGTTTAGACGGGTCACTATGGTGCCTCTGGCGGTGATGCTTCATTCCTGCCCCCAACCATCATCTTACCAAAAAGTTTTCGTGAGGCGGAAGAGACCCGTCTAAATAGGGTCAAAGTTACTATCTCACTTAAGTAAGCGCAAGTTCAGCAGTCCCCCACCCCCTTTTCATCCATTCCGTATCCTCTAGATACAATAAAAAGGCCAAGAGTTGTCTACTTTCATCAATTCAGTACAGAAATGCGTTCCACACTAACTTGGTTAGCAAAGTGGGACGTGCCAAATAAATAGTCAAGTTGAATGTATTTTCATATCTAGGAGCAAGTCAATTAATAATCAAGTTGAAAAAACTCTTTATGCAAACGAAAAATCTTTAAAAAAATAAATTTCATTGCAAAAAGAGGGCGTTTCATATAAGCAGGAACCGTATAATCGTCAGTACGGCTTGGTTCCTGCCTGCCGTATACGCCAAAGCAAACAGCCAAGCTGACCTCATAAATAGACTTAAAATAAATTTTAAGTGTGAATTATATGAGGCGAAATACTACGTATTTACTTGAATGCCTAGCAAGACTTAGCCCTATGCGGGACTAGCATTTCATAGAGTTTTGCTATGAAAATTCATAGCGAAATAAGTCAATATGAATTCACTCAGTTTGCTGCTAAGTCTGCAGCTCGAGAATTAAGTTGAAAAAACTCTTTATGCAAACGGCAGGCAGGAACCAAGCCGTACTGACGATTATACGGTTCCTGCTTATATGAAACGCCCTCTTTTTGCAATGAAATTTCTTTTTTTTTAAAGATTTTTCGTTTGCATAAAGAGTTTTTTCAACTTAATTCTCGAGCTTCAGACTTAGCAGCAAACTGAGTCAATTCATATTGACTTATTTCGCTAGGAATTTTCATAGCAAAACTCTATAATTAATAATCAGCTGATGTGAAACTTGTGTCAATACATTTTTGTTAAAAAAAAAAGTGGTATCAAACTAGAGGAAGAAAAAAAAATGTGGAAGGGAATTTTATGGTTATAATGAGGATAAAAACAATAAAAGATAAACCGGGAGCTTGGCTTGGGATTCCCAGGCTGGGAGAGAAATTACTTGCGTCTTACCATAGATGGCAAAAGAACTAGATGTTGCATACAGTATCAAAAAAGCATACAAAATTTATATGACTTGTTGGTCCATTCCAGAATGGACCACAATATTTGAAATGATGTATACGTCGAGAAATTCATATTTTTTCGTATTGAAGTGTTGAGGAGGTCGATCAAATGTATACAAAACTGTTATTATAAAAGCATTTGCTTTCGGGGTGCTCTAAAACATGTTATGGTCCATTCCAGAATGCACTATACCCATTTCACAATCTGTATACTCTGCCTAGTATGCCATGCGACCTATAGTTCTTGTGCCATCTATGGTCTTACTTAAGGAATTCTAAAATTTAATCCTTCCTGCACATACTGCGGGGGTAAAATTGATTTTAAATGGTACGCACAATATTCATTCAAAACGATGACCTAATTACAATCTTTCAGGCGGAAATCAAGGCCATAGGCAACTTCGAAGCGGGAAGGTTTATCTTATGAACTCTGAGATGTAGAGAATAAGGAGTTGTCCATTTGCTCGGAGATCCTGATAAAGCCTGTCAAAGCCGTGATTAATCCTTTGACAACTTCCAAATATTAAAGTGTTATGTTAGGTTTGGTTCGGTTAAGGTGGGGTGGCGGCTATCGCAATACACCAATTCATGACTGAGTTTAGGTAGGAGTACCTACTTTATAAAAATTCAATGTTTAATTTTTGCATAGTTGACATTTTCAAAAAAAATTTTCACCTATTTGTGATACCTACGTACCGGCTCCAGCTATTAAATGGAAACAATACGGGATACGGGGTATGGATTGAAAATTTGAAATTTATAAAACGAAAATCTCAGGACAAACTTGGCAATTTTCTTCTGTAGAAGAAAACCATAATTTCAATGGATATGTATGCATTAAAAATGGTACAAAAAATGTGCAGAAACGAAAGAATTTATAGTATAAAAAGTCATAAGTCATTTGAAACTAAAAGCTTTGAGGGGTATCGTAAGGTGGATTTGAAAAAATTATTTTTAAATACAAAAAAGTTAATACTCGAAATTTTGATTTTTGTTACCTAGCATAATCAAAACGGTTAGAAATTCCATCCTGACTCAACTAGACAAGTACCAGTACCAGGACTTGAAGTCTTTTAAGTACAAGTCCCGATACTGATACTTATAAATTTTTGAAGTACAAGTCCAGGTACTGGTAGGTACTTATAAATTTTAGTGTTTCCCACTAGGAAGTCAGTAGAGCGGGAGTTGATAGTACTCACATAGACGAACCAAAAATTGTATGGCAGAGGGGGGGGGGGGGCATATCAACCGTTTAGGATTTACAGGGTGATTAAGAAAAAAAGCTAGTTATTCACAAAACACCCTGTATCTTAAAAACAGGGTGCATGGTCACAGTTAGCAGCTCATTGTATGTAGAACTCCATACCCTTTCGAACGACTGCTCAATCAGTCCCATAGCCCTCTCCCTTCAAGAATTATGGTTGTCTAAACTCGAAATTTCGGATTTTCTTACGTTTTTTTTTAATTTAACCTTTATTATTTTTGCAAAAAGGTCGTTAACATGACTTTTTTTATAAAAACTGTAAACTGTACACTCCTCTTTAATGTGACCTATTACACCCAATGTGCTGCCCTTTAAGAGTTATTAGCTCTAAACCTATACTCAAACCTAGTTTCAAACCTATTCTCAACGATAATTTATTCCCTTAGCACGTCATTTTACAAAATATCGTCTAATTTCGGTGTGACCTGAATATGAGATTATAGAGATTCATAGAGTGTTATAGGTCAACTTAAAGAGGAGAGTCTACAGTTTACAGTTTTTATAAAAAAAGTCATGTTAACGACCTTTTTGTAAAAATAATAGAGGTTAAATTAAAAAAGATAAGAAAATCCGAAATTTTGAGTTGAGACAACCATAATTCTTGAAGGGAGAGGGCTATGGGGCTGATTGAGCAGTCGTTCGAAAGGCCATGGAGTTCTACATACAATGAGCTCCTAACTGTGACCATGCACAATGTAGTTTTAAGATACAGGGTATTTTGTGAAAAATTAGCTTTTTTTCTTAATCACCCTGGTACTCCTAAACGGTTGATATGCCCCCCCCCCCTCTGCCATACAATTTTTTTTTCATCTAGCTGAGTACTATCACCTCCCGCTCTATTGACCTCCTAGTGGGAAACACCCTGTATATGGGACTTATTAATATCAGTACCAGTAGCTAGACTTGTACTTCAAAAATTTTTAAGTATCAATATCAGTATTTGTACTTAAGAATTTTTCAAGTACCAGTACCGGTACTTGTACTTAAAAAACAATTAAGTCCCGGTCCTGGTACTAGTACTAGCACTTAAATACTTTACAGGTCTGCTCAACATTAGACATATCTACATATATGATTACCGGGAGTGACAAAATAGCTAATATGAAGATGTCATAAAACCTATGACTATGCCAGACATTAGAATGTTGGTGAAGGGAAGTATTTGAAAAAAATACAAAAAGAAACATATTCTTTCGAATTACAGGGTGATAACGAATATTATTGGATCATCTTATATTGAAAACCTTTGTACTTCTTGAGTAAATTATCCACGACGTCATTCAAAAGAGAACCAATTCGTTCCACAAAATTTACAATTCCGTTAGTATTTGTCCTCATTACGGTCTTTAGCACTTTGAATTCCAAAATTTTCACTCTTTTTGTTTTTTTTTTTGGAAATTACCAAAAATTTTATATAAAAAGTGCATTTTTGGAAACTTCTTTTTTTTTCGGTTTCAAGCTCACCAATTTGTCGTCGTAAACTAGGAAATTGAAGAAATGTTTTCCCTGTACTTATAGCATTCCATCCGCAGTGATGTGTCCTGAACAAATCAAAAGAATTACGCTGCCATTTACCCAGCCACTACAAACTTTTGCTGATTTTTCGATGAATGCCAAAATAGGTAGGTCAGTGTGTACGAAACTAGGATCAGGAAAGTTCCCACGAACGAAAATGAAGTTATCAAGAGTTCAAAGCGGAAATTCTCTGCTGTTCGAACCTACCTACCTAATTTTATAATCCAAGGTAGTTTAAATAAGTAAGGTGAATGAAATTATTTCTTCTCGAGCTCGGCAGAGCTACACCGCATAAACATTTTTCAATCTGTCCTGTTCCTATAAAATTGTACACTTAATTTGAGCTATTCGAAACATAGTTACGATTGCATACAATTTTCGAATACTTACTAAAAAAAAAAAAATGAAACCTATCAAATTACCAAAAATAGAAATTAAGTTGAATTGATGCAAGCCAAAATCAGAATTCAAAATTGATTTTAACTCGAAATTTATCATAGAACAGTCCAAAATCCAGACTTAAGGTCTCATGTGAACTAAAAATCCGTTACAGCCGCCAGTCCATCCAATATAGTACCGCGCCCAAACACCACAACAATAAAATTTGATTCAACGAAAGTGAAAACGTAACTGCAAGAGATTTCCTATATCACTCTTTTGCACAGGCAAGGTATGTACCTACCTTACCTATGCCTACCCCATTTAAAATCTTGTTGCTAAGAAAATGCCTGCAATAAAATGCAAAACTAATCCTTATCCGTTGTCTGACTATTAATTTGACCTTTGCCGCTGTTTTCCGGGAATCGGAATTAGTCGCCATCCAGTCGGCCAGGTACAATTTTTGATTTGCAGTAGTCGTAATCGTAAACCATAAGAAAGACAGAAAATTTATGGTGTCTGCCATGCACAGGTAATAAAACTTTCCTTGAAAATTCTATGCCAAAATATCGGCGTGGAAAGTTCTTTTGAGTGATTTCCAAAATTGCGCTAAACCGGATTTGCTTAATTATAGGGAATTTTTGCATAAAATCATTTTCATACGCGCCTACATGCATATACTCTCTGCGCAGATTATTTAACAACGGTTCACGCCTTAAAGGATCGAAATTAAACTTTATACACACAGCTGTAAATGTAATAATAAAAAAAAAAACTTATTCGAAACAATTGGATAGATTTATATTAGACGGACACAGATGCGCTTGCTTAGGACAACGAGTTTAATCATGCACATGTCCCCAAGCTAATCTAAAATCGAAAACGTCAATGTTAATGGAAAGACGATTAGCGATAGTCAGAGTCACCATCAATAACCTTACGAAACCGGTCCCACAAATCTAACTCTAAGTATTCTAAGGTAATTAGGTCTCGGTATTTTCGAGAACCTATGAGAATTCCAGGCAATCGAACACATATCTAGTGAACATCTGCACTAAAGTTTAGCTTGGGTTATTGTAGAGTGTGGCGCCTATCCAGGTATTTTACAGTCAGAAACTCTTGGACTATCGAAACGGGGATTTTGATACTACCTCGTATGACCCTATCTGGATTGGAGACTCTTTTTTGAAGTGCATGAAATGAGAATCTGCAGCTATAGCTAATGAACTTTTCTATATTCCCTCAGGCTTTGGATCTCTTAATGTCATGACAAGATTAGAGTATTCATGGAGCATAATACAAACAGTACCCCATGAGGTCAGTAGAGAGGTTACATATCATATGATTCCTTGGAAAACTGCAGTCTTCACCCCATAAATCGTGTAGGCCTTATGTCGTCGTCTACTAGTATCCAGCTTAAGATGCGTCAGTTGTATAATGGATGACATATTTGCTCATGATTTTATGGGTATATTGGTTTGAGACCCATCGATACATTCAACTGTAGATAACAGCTGATAAAGCCTACCTAAAATTGTAGTTTGATGTCCAGAATTTCTCAATCTGCCCCATGTCCCTCCCCTAAAGGATTTGCTCAAAGAAATAAACAAGACGTTGCAGTTTTGAGGTGTTAAAAAACTCTGCCAGTCTCTGCTGTGCTTGGTCTAGTTATAATTGTCAATCTTAATACCGGAACTAGATCTAGATGAACAATTGTGTAGACATAGAAACTTACCTAAAATAGACTTTTTGAAATTTGTGTAACACATTTGGGACGGTAAAAATTGCTGAAACTTGACAACAATGCATTCGTTTTGTTATCTTTTTGGAAGGTCTCTCCTTTAAGGAAACAGGCAATAATTGCAAAATTCTGTTCTATTTCGACGGTTTTCACAGCCAGCCTTAGTGTCTGACGTTTCTCTTTCTCTACTTTCATTCCAATCATTAAAGGTGAGTTGACCATCACGAATTTGTTAAGATTTTCAAATTACTGTATTTTCACTGATTGCAGTAATGTCACAGAGAAAGCTCAAAGCTCAAAAGTTGTCTGTATGTACGTTATTCGGGTTCCTTCTATCTTTTTTAAATGATTATGGTCTTACGTCGTGGAACTCCTTCAGATATAATTCAAAATATTGCTGATGTGCCACAAGGTAGTCATATTGAACCATTGCTCGTTGTTGTAGCTATCTTTGTTTGTTTTTTGTTGCGGCTGTTATAGAATGCTAAAAAAAAAAACATTTCGCTTCGTTTGTTTCAAAAGCAGTTCAATTGTCGTCGTTTAAACTTTGACTTGGATGATTTTTATAAATAAGGTTAACTTTCTTCATTCCCTGCTTAGAAGGCATTCATTTGTAAGCAAAAATGAAGATGAATTTGGGCTTCTGATAGTGGCAGACGATAAGGTATTCTTATCAGTATTTTGAACGGCCAAGTTTTCAGCTGTTTCTACAATTTTCAGTAGTTGTGGAAATTGTCTAGAACTCATGTAGCGTAATCTGAATAGCTCGTACATAAAATAGGAGGGATATAATGACATTTACTTCGCAGTTAAGGCCCACACTTAAGATAGAGTAAATGAACGTCATCGAAATTCTATGAGGTCAGCTGCTGTAACCAGCCATCTTAATGGGACCTACCTGTGAAAGATACCCCAGATTTTGGGGGTGTGCTGAGACCAGTCACAAGTGTTAATGAACCTAACCAGGTCCCCCAGCTCCTTGTTTGCAAGCTCCACCAATTCGGCGAAGAAGTAGCTGCCCAGCGCATTCCTCCTACACCTGGCAAGGTTAGGGCATTCACACAGCAGGTGCTGAACGCTCTCAAGCTCTTGCTCATCGATACAGCCTCTGCAGAAGTCATTGTATGGTACTTGCATGCAGCCTGCATGTTTACTAAAGAGACAATGCCCCGTAGCGATAAGGTTACGCACATCATTACGGTTCCTCCTCAGCAGAGTTTCGGTCCTTCGGGCCACAGCAGTCTTGAAGTCGCGCATATGGTCAATCCTCCACATCTGCGATTTGCCAGCTTTGCCAGCCTTGCCTGTACGTCTAGAATCCTCTTTGAGAGGCCGATCCATGGGCTCCACCGCTAGGCAGGTAGTCATAACGGGGCCCTTTCTAGCCAGAGCATTAGCTACCTCGTTTCCAAGTACCTACTTATGTCACAAATTTAAATAACAGTTTTTATTCAAATTATTGATTCACGGGATATGCATGAACCATTGTACCCAGGACCACAGAGAAGAAATACCCAGATATCGACGGCTGTACTAGTAAAGTGATGTATGCGAAGAGCTCGTAGCGAACCTCAATAACCCAATGATCTCGGCTAAATATATTATGGGTGTAAACCAACATCTTTTTTCAATATAGGCAAGAATCCTTTTTTTATTTGAATTTTTATTGACCATGTATCTTCAGAACTCGTCTGCATTATTGACGGCTGAAGACGGGGTCCGAGCAAGTTGTGTTTGGGCAGATAAACATTAATTTTTTGTTAGATATTTGCTGAACCTAGAATTTCTTGCACTATAGATACCCGACATTGATTTTAGACTGTAATCTCTGCCACAAGAGTTAATGTACCTACCAGGTCCCCCTAGTTCGCAGAAAAAGTTGCTACGAAGCGTATTCCTCCTAGGTACGTTAAGCAAGGTTAGGGCATTCGCACAGCAGGTACTGAACACTCCCAGCTTTTTCCTCGTCCATACAGCTTCTGCAAAGGTCATTGTATGGAGCTTGCACACGCTTTGCATGTTTACCAAAGAGGCAGTGTCCCCTAATAACTCCAGAAAGATTACGCACATCATTCCGGTTCCTCCAGATTCAGTCTTCATAGGACAAATCTCGGGCCAAAGCCGTATTGAAATCGCGCATGAAGTCAATCTTCCGATCTGCGATTTGCCAGGTTGCAAGCCTGTACATTTAGATTGCTGTTCACTAATTCTAGAGGCCGACTTAGGGTTCCTCTGTTGGACATATATTTATAGCGGGGAACCCTTTCTGGCCAGGCATCCGCTGCCTCGTTTCTAGATATGTCACTGTGGCCAGGCACCAAACAGAGAATACGCTCTGTGGTTAGCACCTAGTTTTTAGGCGCGATCTAATGATGCTCCAGTCCAAAGCTTTGATTGCAGCTTGGCTGTCAATACAAATCCTGATCGCTCGATCGATAGGTACGTCATAACTTGTACGCAGCAACCTTGGACGCCGACAACGGCATACATGAAAGTATCTAAAAAAAACTCCAGTCGGCCACCAGACTGAATAAAAATTCTGCCTAAATATTTTCTGTAAATTTCTAAGGAGAAATGAATTCTTATTGTTCATCTACGTATCTGCGCTCATAAAAATTGTTAGTGGGCCCCGTTGTCGGCCTCCAATAATGCAGTATATTTACAGCCGTCGAAATCTGGGAATTTCATGTATGTGCTTAAAGGAAACTGTATTGAAATCTCAAGTAGAGGTCAAATGCCTACCTACATAGGTATCAGTCTATCTAGGAGACTCTCAATTAAAACTTTCAGCTACCTATAAAGAACACTAAAAATGAAAGCTACAGCGACTGTTTTATGGAAGAACTTGAAGACTTAAGCCAAGAATAGCTCTGTAGATACCTCGATCATAAGAGCGATTGTTACATAATGCTACACGCGCGTAACACTGATGGAAAAAAAATCAAACAAAAAAACCGTAAAAGTTAAATCTTACAAAAATTGCAATGAATCGTCTTGATGCCATGCGCACCTATGTACTCAATCTTAGCCCTGGAGACAGAGGCCATGCTGGATTCTAAGCGCTAGATTTGCACCTAAAGAAAGAGGACATCCTTCTTTGCTATGCGAATGAAAAAGATAAATCGCCTATTCAATGTATACCAAAACAGCAATGTCGAGAAGAATCTTCTCAGCCATAGACTGATAATTCCTGTAAACATACAAACCGTGCAGTACCTACCTTCGCATTTGAAGGCTGCTCTTGAAAAGCTTTCATCTAATACTTTTGCAATATGAGCCGTTGAGAATCAGAGTGTCGTAAGTCAAGTTTGCATAGCTTAGAGTAAATTGAGGTTTTGCATCTCAGCCCATAAAAACGATTAAATCTTTTGTTGAAAATGAAACACTGCCATCCGTAGCTGTAACTGCTCTATGAAAATTCCTGAACTAGAAGAAATAATTCGCGACATGTATTATTAGCGTGCCGCCTAAATGGAAAACTATCATCTTTCCACTAAAACAAATATTTCCAAAGGAAAAAGGATAAGCTTGGATTTACCATTAAAACTGAGATTTTCAAAATATTTTATATATTTTCTTTAAAAAGTCATTTAAAATTTCCATTTTCCTGTCAAATAGGAGCTTCAAATCTAAGACGAAATACAAAAAATTACAGCCTCATTCTTCTTGTTCATCATTTGTTGTTGATAGCCTCGAGCTTCTTCAACGTCGGTAATTTGATTGTGATGAGCTTCTTTTTAGTATCAAAACGTTTGCTGGAAATTTTGTTAGGAATTTTACTGGTACTTGACGCCTTTTTCACATTACTCATTGGAAGTCGTTTAACGTTAACTTTACAGGTGCTCGGTGGTACAGAGAGTTTCGTGACACTCTTCGATTTCGATATTCGCTTTGTCTTTGCCCAAACATTTTCCTTTATCTTCTTTTCGATTTTAACTTTAACCAATTTAACTTTACTAGTAGGATCATCCTTATCCTTACTTTTGGGTTCACTTAAAATTGTAACTCGACCATTCTTGAATTGAGATGACCAAAATGTGATGGATTGTAAACTTGGTGACGCAGATTCCCCGTAGACTTTCTTCATTGATGAATAAATTTCCCTGTACTTTTGTCCTTGTTTTGTTAAAAACTTAATAACTGAACGATGCTCCAATGAGACTTTTGTGTGACTCTCATCGTCATCTGTTGCGACATTTTTAACTAAAGTTTTCTGTAATTAACAAAAATCGAATTGCATTTGGATCAGTGAATAATAAATTATAATTTTTACCTCTAGAGCAGGCTTTTGGTAATCCACACGAATGAAAGTGTTATTCTCCTTCTTCGGCGTTGGTTTCAATACTTTGTACTTTGTAGAATTTGCTGTCTTTTGTATATCATCGTCGGAAGTTTTCAAGAAATTAGCAATTGTTACTTTTCCTCTGTGTAAACTTCGCGCTATTTTAGCTACAGCAGTTCCACTTTTACGTAAATTCAAAATTTGTTTACGCTCGTTGGGAGTTAAGGGATTTCTTGACATTTTTGAGGTTATGTACGTCCACACAAAAGTTATAAAAAGTTTTCACTTTCCACTTGACATTTGGGAGTATTTTTTTTTTATAATTTACTGAGTCTACTATTATTGAATTTAAATTTTTGTTGAGTTATACAGAAATTTCCAATAAGAACTTAGCAAAATAAATTTACACAAAACATCTCAACACAAACTTCAAACCAAATGTAAGCAAGCAAGCAGGCAACATAAAACCAAACATTCGCCAATATGTAAGAGGGGTTAAGAGGAGTGTGAGTGGTATGTGAAAATGTAACGTAAAGAAGCGGCATCTCTAAATTAACGAAACTTCAAAAACTGAACGAATGTTTTGCTTGCACACATTGACAGATAGTTAAATACGAGCGCGCGTAGCACTCTGATGGCGTATGTGTTTGCTGTAAATTTCAGCGATGCCGTGTCGCAGTCGCATGCCGGCTAAAGATTGTTAATATTCTTCGGCGGGGAATATGGTGTTCGTGCGGTGTGTGTGTGTTTTACATGGTTTGATTACGTTCAACGAAGGTAATATTCTTAGTGTTTGAGGCAGCTGGCTATGCTTCCTTGCGAATAATATGCTTTGCGTCCAACGTTTTCTTTGACCAAAGCTCTAGTACGTTTTAATTTTATTTACACAATGTTACCAGCATCAATTTATTTTTAGATTTTTTCTTGAATTCGGTTGAGGATAGAGGGCGGGTTAATTAATCTGTTTACGTTCTTTATTAATCAGTTTTAACTATTCTGATTTTAATTAGTGCGCGTATTCAATAATATCTTTCGTAAAATTGTACCGATTCGTGTCCAGTTGAAGAACTGTTATGACCAAACGAGTAAGTTTAGTATTAAGATGTTAAGTAACATTTACAAAAGACGATTAATTAATTAAAAACATTAAGAAAAATTTGTAGAATTTAATTAATTTCACAATTAATCAGTTTCCGTTGACTTGAACTAATTTTTGTTTTTCGTAATGTTCATGTGCAGTGGTGGTTTTTGACTACCTTTAAAAGGAGCGTACAAGAAAATCTGTTTTTAAAATTGTTTCCAATTAAATTGGTATTATTAAAAAGTATTTAAAAAAGATAGGAAAATCTAGTAAAATATTTAGAAACACAATTGTTAAATTTAACCTAAACCTAATACAGTTAAATGTCATTTTTCGATTTTCTAATTATGATTGGTAAAATTACATGAAACAATTAATATTGACCAAATAATAAGAATCTCCTCAAGAGTCTTATTGATGATTGCAATAAAGTCCTGAAGACTGACAAATGCGTAAGTCTGCATAAAATTAGTGGCGTAAACTGCACTTTGTCTAGAACAAAAGTGAAATAATTGATGTAGAATGAGAATAGGAGTGGCACTAGAATAGCACCTTGGGGAACACCAGCCAGAGAAGGTTTAATTAAGGAGTAAAGACGATTAGATTTAACCAATGAAAAATCTACGACTTAAGTAGCTTCTAATGATCTCACAAGTAGTGGAATGAAAACTATAGTGTATAGATACGAAGTTTTGATATCAATAATGTCACAAACTTTCCTAGTTGCTGAAGTCAAAAAGCACATAAATCACAGTTGCCTTTATCGCTCATAATCTCTACAATCACTTTTATTTGGGGCAATGCTGGTCGAGTGCAATTACAATCTCTGGTAGATTTCAACCCCAATTATTAGCGATGACTGGTAGAATAGCAGGTAATAATTTTACATTCCGAAAGATTAGGCGGGGAGGCCAATTTACGAATGGGAGCGATCAGTCTTAGCTATCAATGATAAAGAAAATGCGAGAACATCAGAAGAAGTCCATTTGACACGAGCGTAATAAGGATATCAGGCAAATTTATAAAATTTTACTGGCACATCATTGTGGTGTCCAATGATATCTGAGTTAATCTGATCGAAATCGTCCATTACATCCACATATATTGCCAAGAATAAAAGCAATAGGGATGGATGGAGGATGGCTACTTGCAGTGCTAGATCTTCTGTATTCAAGACAGTGTCGGATCGAGAAGAGAGTACAGGATATACCTATATGACATAATTGTCAACTAAATTGACACTAATGTTAGCTAGATTAGAATCCAGAAGTCGAAATTATCATTAAAGTAGATTACTACATGAATCGGGTTCGTGCAATCAATGATTAGAATTTGCATGTAGAATCTCTAGCAGTCGGACACGATAGACTGAGAAAAAGGAACTCAGAAAATTCTTCAGAACTAATATTAGATTAGGTAATCGCTTTGAAGCGCAGTCCAAGGTTGTTCATGTTTCTTCAATTGAAGAGTTTTTCATTTCGAATTTTTAAGTGCGTTCATTCTGACCTTGGACCTAATCATGTAATCCAGTTGTATTCCAATCCAAAAATAATCCAAATATCTAGGCTCTGTTTTACTTCGTTCCCATAGCCTGTATGGTGGGCAGATAAAAAATGCCCCAAGTGATATAAAAGAATTTTTTAATTAACTGTTTAGAAGTGCTGGTTTATATCTGACAGCTGGAAATAGTTTTTCACATACATTCCATACTCAAAAATCGTGTATTTCCACGAAAAGCGAAAGACGTCAACGCATACCTCTTAGGCATAATTTCATGGTTAGTTAGTTAGGAGGACTAACATATTATGTAACTCTCATCAACTCTCTCTAGGAACGCCAACCCAAAGTAGTCGACATTTATCTCATTTATATGAGTTGGTTACTGAAGCTGCCAAGGAGAGTAGGATATACTTAAAGTAACTTGAGACACTTGTATTCGTTTTGGATGCATAAAGAAAGATATCGATAGCCTCCAACGTTAGATTTGATCGTTCTAATGATGGGATGCTCTCTGGCATAGTGTATGATGCTGATGCCAGTTTAAGAGATCTTTATTACTGTGACTTAATGTAGGTGCTTCATCATCAACACGCAACTTCGCTTCCGTGAAAGTAAAAATATCAAAGAAAAAAGAAATTTATGATTTTCGAAAATTGTAAAGTTTTCTTAAGAGTAGTTTCGAAATTCGGAATTACCTTTACGTGTACAGTTTTCAGTTCTGATATTCTTATTTTCACGGGAGGGAAGTTGTGTGTGGTATTTTTGAAACAGGAACTTCTATCTATCCATGAATGTCGAACTATGAAAACTTTTTCAAAGAAACTTGTAATTTTCGAAGAAAAATGTTAATTCATTTTCATCTGGAAATAGTTATATCCTAGTAGGGTTGTGTGGTGATTCCATGGAATGCCAGAGAGTTTATCTTTAATAATAGTCTGGTAAAATACGTTTAACAATTATTCAATTTGTAGGCGGGCGGCAATATGGAGAGCAAAATATATTGTTTTTGTATAGATGTATTCAAGAATGTATTTTGAATCCAATACAGATCTCCTCAGGAGCATATACATACAATTTCCCAAATTGGTTACGGCTAAGAGAAGGACCACCTTGAAAAGCATAAATGCTACCGCGATTAGGGGTTCCAATTTCAACACGTTCAAGATTTTGTCAGGGGTGCTGTTCGAGCGATAGTCTTCCGCCGAGAAAAATAATACGAAACTCATTTGGGATCAGAGTGCTAGTGGGGATTGTTCTGTAGTAAAGGTTTCTGTGTTCGAATTCGACACAGTTTTCCATGTTAGATTTAGAATTACGAATCTTACGAAAGTTAGAAGGTAAAGCCGCCACAAGTCAGTTATCTCTATAGTTAGTTTACTGACATCTCTTGTTAAAAACTCTACTTATTGTTCATAAGTGGCAGATGCTCTAATATCACTTACTGAGGAGTGACGATTGTAAAGATTCCTTTTATGAGTATCTGGAAGAAGCTTACAGCAAATCTGTCGACATTATATTAGATCTCAGTCCAGATGATTTTAAAGCTCACATTAGCTGTGAACAACAGCTAGTAACATTTTTTACCGATTCCAAAGCTTTTTGAAAATATATTAGAGCAGGATAGATACAAATTGACCATTTTTAATTCATATCATTTCCACGTTGCAATCTAGTTTCAATTGGGAAAATTAATCACCCTATCAAGCTCACCAATCTTGACTATCCTCTTCTAATCGTTACGTGGTTATGGTTATACTTGTCTAACTGTACAAATTGCGTTCTCTTTCGGGAAGTTTTTTCCACTGCATTTACAAATACCTTTGGCGTTCCGCAAGGTAGCCATCTCGGTCCACTCCTATTAACTATTTATATTATTGATGTAGGCTCATTCCTGACCAATTCTATCATGCTGATGATGGCAACATTTTTCGTATAATTTTGAATGAAAATGACTGTGCTCTCTTTCACGATTGGTGTTCCATTAATCTTTTACCTTTGAATATTAGTAAGTATACTACTATATATTTTTCTAGAAAAACGTGTCTCCTGTATTTAGATTAATCTGTAGATGGAAATTTATTGATTAGACAAAACTAAAGATTTGGGAGTCGTCTTTAACTCTCGGTTCTCTTTCGAGGATCATATTGACTCTATCGTGAACAAGGCTAACGCTATATCGATGATCCTTATATTCCGAAAAATCTTTACTGTTCCTTTGTCAGACCCATTTCGGAGTACGTTTGTCCTGTTTGATTTCCTTTTTATGCGGTGCATATTGCTCGGATTGAGGCCGTTCATCGAAAATTCCTTAGGTTTGCTCTTCGTAACCTTCCCTGGAGCGATCACATTATTCTGCCTCAATACTCACGAAGGTTTAATTTGGGTTCTTTAGAAACCCTAGATAAAAGACGTAACTGTTCCAGCGTCGCTTTCGCTTTGCATATTTTACAGGACGTTATTAACTCCGCTCAATTTCTGGCGGCTCTTAGCATTTTAACTCCTCCTCCCTTCCTTAGGTATCATGGCTTTTTCCAAGTTCCACATCACAGCACTAGTTATGGTATGCATCCGGTATACATTATATTTATGTTCATTTTTATTAGTTATTATTGTTATTACTAAGAATTATTTTAAAAGGAGCAATCATTAAAGTGAATAAATAAAGCGCCTGAGAAACAGAGAAATTGAAAGAGTTGGTGAAAGTTAGAACTATACCAGCGAAATATTTAGCCGTTTCAGGTTTTAAATGGAATGAATGAAAGATATGAAGAGGGATCTTCGGCACCCACAGATTGGTGATTGGTGGCCATATATTCTATAGAAAAGCGAATAGCTATAGCCGGTGATGATGGGTTTAATAGAAATTAATAACTGGTGGTACCACTCCATACTTGAGCAGAGTCCTAAGTAGGGATGCCTTCTTAACGAAGTTGGTACTTTTTATTTTTTTAAATTGATCTTCAAATATAAGATCCAATCCAAAAATGTCCAACCTACACCTGCCTATCGGCCTGCACAAATGTACGCGGTAGAGTTTAATCGTTTCAGTTATTCCTTTCAAGCGGTACTCAGTAACACCCACTTTAGAAAGAATAGCGAACCTCCTTCCGAGTGCGGGCAAGGTTTATCAGATTTGTAGACTTTGGGTCGTCAAGGAAGAGTTATTTAATAAGTATTAATCTTCAAGCTCCATCCAACTGTTGATTCTCTTTAGCAAGAGAATTAGTCAATGAGTTGATAACACCTACATATGTGAATAGGCGGGATGTGGTTTGTATAGGCTATTAGAGAGACTTGGCTATCTGAGGATACAGCGAATTTGAAACTTATTTTTCTGTAGTAAAATAGCGAAAATTTCCAGTGTAAATGAAGGTGCCATTCGTAAAGACCACCGCAGAGCCTAATTCAAACAAATTCCAAATTTAATCCAATGTCAAGAACGCTCATTCATATAATCGGTGGTCGAATCGTAGTTCTCGATGCACATCATCGCATACGGCATGCAGGTCCTTTTTCAACTTTCATCCTCGGCCATCCGTACAGAAGAAGCACCACAAGTTGTTGGGTTTCAGTATACACTCAGATCATCACCTTTCTTCATGCACAACCAAAACTACTTTTATACTATCCAAAACTTCTCATTAGCTACATCACATTAAATTTAATGCAAAATTTAAAAAAAAAAGGTAAAAAAAAAGCACACGCGTGCTTTTGTCCAAAAAATTCGACAGTTTGAAGGTTTTTATTTGAAGCCATTAAAAAAATCTCATTAAAATCTTCGCTACACAATTAAAACTGGTTCAAGGGGCATCGCAGAATTCCTGTGTGCACTAATAAAAGTCATTTTTGATATTAATTCGAATGCCGGAGACATCGTTTAAGATAAAACCGGGGTAAATGGACAACATACCGGACAAAACTGAGATACGGACCGGACCTGTCTTAAGTCCAAATCTCAAAGCCGCAGTTTATTTACAATTTTCCAAAATTTATTTGTCTCACAATATTTACTGATTCGTTTGCCTAGTGTGCCCTGGTCAGTGAGTGGGGAGGGGGGCGAAGCTGTAAGGGCAATAATTGCTTCATCCGAGACCTCCACACTTCGGCAGACATGTAAACATGAGTAGACCAATAAATTTTCTACATTTCCATAAAATTAGCATTTACATTGGTGTCACCATTAATTAGATAAAAAAAAAGCGCCTCAATTGGTGGCAGAGATATGTATGCTGCCGAACGTCCTGGTCATCCGAGCCGTTTCTCTTTCTTATTCGCCACCGTGTGGTTCATACTTTATTATGGATTGCATGTCTACTGCACTGTGAATCGCTCGTCCTCTGGCACGTCCTGTCCAATTGATTTTTGAATACTCATTCGCCCCCGAATTTCAAAAACTTCGGCTAACTTAGAAGAAGTAGATTTTTTCGGACTCCCCGTGAAAGGCTGTGCTATGTTTTCATTTTTCGGTTGCATGCTTATACATTGAACATTATGAAGGCCCCGCTTCTCGACAATCATTTGAACTTGAAATTGGATTAAGATAAGCCACGTTAAGTGAGAGACTGCTCAAAGTGTGTAATGGGATACCGATTCCCGTCCTGCTATCATGCCAGACGTGATGAACACAATCATCGTCTTCACGGTTCTACCATGAACGGAAGCTCGCCGTACATATATCCGAAGGGAATGGGAATAATATACTTCGACAGGTATTCGTAAGTTTGAAATCGTCCCGTCCAACCTCTTCCTTCTCGAAATCTGCGCCCGTCAGATTATACTTGGATCAAGATCAGATGAGGGAACGCATTTTGTTTGTTTGTTTTTCTTTTTTTCATCTCTCCCGCAGAAACATTTTACGAACGAGAGGTTATTGATATTTTTACCGCCGATGACAGATTCTCTTTTGTATCGCTTGTGTCCCGCTGTCCCTGCCACTTGACATTACCAATCGGCCTGTGAATAGGTATATCAGCCCTGTTGGAGCCCAACTTGCTAGCGCTTATTTTGTTTTTTGGTTTTTTTTTTTGGTGTGGAATTGAAGTAATCTCGGATCTGGTAATTCATTAATTGACGTTATGTGTTCAAGGGATTTTGTTACCGGAGACTAGCTATCTACTTATCTCCTATTAATTCCGTTTGCCTGTTGCAGGCACATTTGACTTAACTGCTTTAGATTAGAAATCAGCAATTGACCTCTTTGCTAAATCTGCCGAAATAATCTGAAAAAGCTTTCGAAGAAATGATAAAGACAGAAGAGAACTGTTTTGTGGTGGAAGGAGGACAATTTATTGTTGCTGTATCAAATGGTGTCCGGTTTGAAATGTTAATAATAATAATAGAGTAGGTATGTGTGAATGACAGCTTAGCATGGCATTAATTTTGAGCGTTGTATAATTAGTGTTACGCTATGATCTTTTCCCAAGAGACATTTCAATCTCTACTTCCACAGAGCATTTTTATAAGTACCTACAGCATTCCATTTTCGAAAATATCCAATTCTATTTAAAACATGTTCCAAACTAACTTTATGATAAAAATTCCAACAATTCTGGATTAGGAGAGATTTTTCATGAAAGTTTCAACATTCCATTGCTGATGATGCTCCAGAGAAGAAATATTGAAGATTTTGCTGTTTCAAAGCATTTAGAAGAAGAGACAATTTCCGTCTTTGCCAGAGACCAAAAAGAGATGAAAGGTGCAAAGAAATTTCATTCAAGATCAGCTGTCACTGCTAATATGGAAAAACTTTCCATTTCCAATAAATTTAGCTCATTTTAATGACGGTAGGTGGCACTTTTACTGAAATTTCACTAAACGGAGTAAAATTTGGTCCATTTGCAATTAAGCGAAATGTTGCAAATGAGTCCTTGATGGACTTGGTTTGTGTGACACACTGCACATTTGACTCCATTTAATTACAAATTAAGTCATTATGGAGATAGTCTGTCTAGGGTATAATAGTAGAATAGCATTAGAAAGGTGTCATTAGCAATTTCAGTTGAGCTCTTACACAATAGAATGGCGGTCAGATCAGATACATAGGAGCAAATCTATGGAACACAGATGTTTTATACATATACAAAGTCTCAAAACACAGGGTGGTATCTGGTAATGAGATGGCTGATGGATTTGTCAGAGAAGAAGGTTCAAGTAAGGAGGCCACAGAAGGCCGACAGATTTGGTGAGAGCATCTCTGTAACTATAGGTAAAAGCGAAATGGATTTTAATCTCATTCATCTTGTCAATCATAGATGGGATAATCTACCTACTTGGATAAGCTCAAAATGGCTGCTATCTTGCTGATAAGAAATTGGTGTGACGTGTAAGGAGTATGACAGCGGTTATTGCTAGGCAATTCTATTTTTTTGAAGCATACTAAGCGTTTATGTGTCCCGCACAGCGAATTCTGTAAACTTCTGTTTGGAAGAAGAAGGAAGTCGAGAGCATTTATCATTTGATTTATGAGACCCTCGGTATAGCTAGAAGAAGAATTAATACAATAAGGAACTTATGAATTAATGAATTGTAAACAGCTGTGGCTTTAGTTTGGTTACATTAACATTAGGGTGTCATTCGTCAATAGACGATTCTAGGCAGAGTTTCACGGAATAGGGTATTACAAAGTTCAAAGTCCTATGTGAGGTTGGCAGGTCTTATGATCTGTAGTCGCTAGTCTAACCTAACTTAATCTATATTTATTTTTGTCTATTAGAGTAGGCAGCAATTGAATCTAAAGCTCCTCTATAACCTAGATTTGTGCTGGAGTTTCAGCAAGTTCTATATGTAGATGAAATGGGAGGATTTAAATTCTGGGGCACTAAGGGGTCGTTATCAACGAAAATGAAGATGAACTTATGGAACAAGGTTCTATTAATCCCCTAATAAAACAGAGATAATGTATGGCATATTTCGTATGAGATATAATGGACACAACGAGTGCTGGATGATCATCAAGTGGCAGACGCAGGGCAATTTACTTTGAGCTGTATTAGAAAACAAGTTAGTCAGTTGGCTTCATTAATCGCAGAGTCTATTTGTAGGTGATGGGATTTCATGTATTGCGGCATAGATAGGCGTATAAATTTACAACATGTAATCAAAAAACAAAATCACTTTCAGCAGCTATTCGATCTTCCTAAAGGGATTCACTAATTTTATGCTATAATTAGTGCTTTATACAGATTGTAACGTTTTATACTAATCTTATTTTTTAAAAACAATATGAGACACCCTGTCGCTAGAATATCGAACTAAAAAAAATAAAAAAAAAAAATACGCAGACATTTTAAGTAGTCTTTTGACGTTATATTGCTAAAATATACAATTTCGACGCTATTAAAGCAGTCAAAGTTAAAAAGAATTAAATATTTCGAAAATTTTCCCACGCTTTATTTCCAGATAAGCACAAAATTAAAAAAAGCACAGAAATCCTGCTGGTGCTGCCGCGGCGTCGTCGGCGTAGTCCGCATTTAATTTCATTAATAAAATCTGAAAGTGTGCATGAATTCATCAAAAACCGGAAAATGAATTTTTGCAGCACTGGTCTAGTCTTAGTTTCTAGTCGTCTCCTCCACCAAAATTTGTTTCTTCAGAATTATCCCGCTTTGCCGCCCACTCCCCGTCGCTAGGTAAAATTTTAATTAAATCAACATCGAGTTGAGTTCTCAATTTAAAAATTCAAATTGGTGCGATCAGATTTAATTAGGTAATTTCATAAACCATCCAAGTCTTTGCATTCGAAATGTCAAAATAATTTCTTTATGAGGATCTTAAATAAAAGCGGCGGCCTTAGCTTTCAGCTCAATTGTGATAGTGATAAGCTGGAGGAGGGTCTGAAGCGATTTCACTCGCCTGCGTTCAAATAAACAAACAAACAAACAAAGGTGAGAACTGCCATTTGCCGCTGTCGTTTTCTACTCTTTCCCTCATTTTTTATTTATTACAACAATTTTTTTTTACTTGCTTTTTTTTTCACAAATATTTTATTTACCTTGTGACAAAATGCTCAACGACGAATAATTTTTATCGCTTTTAAATTTATGTGTATGGAAATTGGGGGATTTGTTGAGCGTTCTAACTTTTAAAGAATAAGAAAGAAAAAAAAAGTCTTGTGCTTAACCTAGAAAAGGTGAGGAGATCATCGGGAGTTGGATGGAAAGTAGCTGCAGAGTTGATCGCGCTGTGTCGCGCCGGCACATTTCAAAAAAGAATTGAACTTCGGGGAAAAAAGCTTCTCTGATTTGAGATATCTTTAATAGGCGCAATTTATTAGCACAAAAGGCGCATAAATTACGTCTGCGATCGGTGTCTTCGCATTAGCGACTACTTCGGATGTGGAGTTTTTTCTGCCTTGTTGCTTGCATTTGAAGGCGTTCAGTTCAAGTCGCTCGCTGCTAAATAAAGAAGTCATTCCACTTTCCACACGAGCTGTAGTCTCAAGAGGCTCTCACCTTTCGACTTATTGTCAGGTTTAATAGGATTATCGTAAATTTCTCTAGCCGGGTAATTATGTGCGCCGAACTGGAGATCTTGCAAGTGACCCATTTTACTGAGATACCGGAAAGCTGTTTTTTCATTTTTCTTTATTGGATTGGCTCGAATTTATTCTTCTTAATGGCGCATATCACTTAGATTAAATTATATTAGCTATGTGAGGGACGTAATTGACTACATACATTACAACCAATAGTTGTCTTATTATGCTCCATTGATTTTATAATTCCTCTAGCAGGCTCTACCTTTCCTAAGAAAAGCATTATCTCTGCGTAGGAATAACTGTCAAAGGTGTTTTTGGAGTGTGGTCCAATTATTCATCTCAAGTTTACATGGCGCTATTGCCTGGGTTTCACGTATTAATGTTGAACTTTGTCCGAGATATTGTCTTCATAGGTACCTACATTTTAGGTTATGTTGATGATTGCTGAGCTTACAATGCCAACAGCTTTCTTTTGTTGAGTTTATGTCCTTCTCGGTAAGCAAACTATTTCAGATTTTTTAGGGATCCTCATTAAGATTTTTAATATGTCTTTCTATGATTTCTATAGTTTTTATAATAAAGAACGTTAGACTGATAGAAATTACCCCTTAGCCTGGCTGTTAGGTCTACTTTCTATATTTAGAGTCCTCAAGCTCTAAGTATCTGTCCAGAAACATTTTGTTTTCCTTCCTCACTTCCCTTTGGAGCATAAGGCCATCCGTTAAGCCCTACCATGTGTCTGCTGCAGTTTCTTGGATATTTTCACTATGCCAGGTGATTAGCCCACAGTAGCTATCCTAATTATCTGTTGCTAACTAGGAAAAGGGTACCAGTATTGGGCGTAGTCTGATTCCAGTTTAATTTAATTAATAATTCCATTACAGCTTAGTCAAATTACCAAGTAATCTCATTAAATTGTATTTGATTACCTTTCAATCAGATTACTTATGAGAGAATATGTAATCTATCAAATGTGTAATCTGTTAAAATATAATTAGATTATTTTGTAATCTACTTAAAAGTAATTATTAATATAATGAAATGAATTGAAAGAAAATAGTATTGTTCTCGTACGAAATTAGTTTTAGGGAGTTTTATGAAGAATTAGAATACAAATATCTTAAATATCTTATATGTAATCACATTAATTAGATTAACATGTAGTGGAATTAACATATAGACGATGTGTACTCAAATTAACTTGTAATCACACTACACGTTAATCGATTACATTATGTAATTATGGAAATGTATTACATTAGTAATCTGATTACAAATTACATCGTTAATTGTAATTTTTAATCGTTAATCAGATTACATTTTGCCCAACACTGAAGGGTACTATGCTGGGGAGTCTATTGATACATGTTTAGATTTTTTCAAGTTAAGATCTTTGCTTTGAAAGCTTTGTGATGAACTCTACAAATATTCTACATCTTCCAAAGAATCCATTGGTTCTAGCTGTTGTTGCTGATATAGAAGAGGGGATATCAGGAGTGGGCGGATAGGTAATGAGAGGTTATACATGGAAAAGACGTAAGGAGGTAAGGTATAGGAAAAAGGGTAGGATCAAGTCGTAGTGGAATTAGAACCCACGACCCCCGGCGATAATAGACCAGCGCTCCTACCACTGGATCACGGGGGCCAAGTGTATATAGGTTGCTCTAAAATTTTTAATTGGAATGGGCAATACCTTATACATTCCTTTTGATTTTTTGCTATTCTCCGGTAAAACAGAAAAGCAAAAATTATTTTTTATTCTACATATCTATTCAGCATACAAACGGCCAGCTAGCCAAGTCTTATAAAGGAGATAAGAAAGTCAAATTTAACACCATCGTCTGGGTTCTTATATGTTTATAACTTCTTTGCTTTGTATGCGGCTTTGCGGCAATCATCTTCAGCTGATCATCATTGTAGAGCTTACGAAATGGGTTTGTCTATACGAATCCGCGTCGAGTAACTTGAACATCGACTCTATAACTGCTCCTGTTACCCTAAGCCTTTTGTTTGGTTCTTTCTCAGGATTTGGGTGGATTCCGTACTGTTCAGGGGAAGTTGTTGCAATCATTATCAGTGTTCACCCGTATACATTGGAGCATACGGGTTCTGCGCTGGATACGGGATTTATTGATACGTTCTTAATATCGTCTAAAATATCATTAATTAACGATTCAATTTTTGAGAGTTTTCGTTTGAGATTGCATAACTCTGCCACGTATCCATATGAGATATTGTGTCAGATAACACCTTGGATTTTGGGTTTTTATTCGAGGTTCTTTTCTCTATGTAGATCTATCAGTTATAGTACAAGTGGTACAAGTGGTATCATGTGAGCGATGTAAAAAAATAGCTCTTCACTACACTATTAATCGGTCTAGCGAACATTTGTTATGCTGATCTGACGCCTGAGACATCCGTAGAGAAAATGAACATCAAAGAGCTTAGCTGACAGAAGAACCAATATGAGCACAGCATTGCATATCAGAATTGGGACTTTTGATTACTTTAGGGCATAGATTCAGATTGTCAATTTAAAAGCACGGTGGGAATAGTCATTCTGTCGCTGTGTTCTTTTGTGTATCTTGTTCTAGAACTTCCATATACTGGAGAGAACAAATTGTTCTGTTGATTGAAGCAAACTATTTGTACTTTTTGTTTCATTTAAATCTCCTATGAAAATGTATGAGGCGTTCTTTTGTGTATCTTTTGTTCTGCTCTGTTCTGCGGACACAAAAGAACACAGCTTGTTTATTTTACTGCCCAATATGAGTCATTAAAGATCGGAAATGAATTTTTGTTATGGTTCGCGTCAATCAATTCTCCCAATTAATCGGACTGGTCGGCTACTATATAACTGCAGAAGTCATTAGTGATACTCTGGCAAAAAGCAACGAACCCAATATAGATCCCTGAGAAACTCCAGAAAGCACGTTTAAGAAATTTGAATATAATCAATCTGTTGTGAAACTCCGGTGCGGAAGCACCTGATGATTGTAAAAGTTGGGAAGAGGAAAGGAAGTTCTTGGATGCTTTTGAAAGCAATTTTTAGGATTTAATTTTATCCGAGACTTTCGAGAAGCTTAGTAGTACGAGCGCAGTGCATCTTCCTCAAATTCTTAATTGACCTTTAATATTGAACTTTCCAGATCTGATTGACAACATGCCATCGTAACAACTATTGCTTTGAACAAAAACCAGGTTCGGTGTATATGTAGATGATCCTTTCTAAAGATTTGGCTAGAAAATCCAATATGCTAATAGGGACGGTACCTAATTAGATGAGGAAGCAATCGATGGCTTCTTTGGTATAGCCAGAATCAAATTTATTAGAAACTTGATAAAATCGCAGATGACTTTTGTAAGGAAAAAAAATATTTTGATGAATTTAAATTCGATTTTATCAAGACCGATGAGCGATTTAAGCCATCTAAAATATGAGAAAAAAATTCGTAAACCCTCTGTATCGTAACGACTAAATTTTCTTCCTTCCACCTGTAGAAGGAATTAATATTTCTCTCTAGTTCCGATATTTCATTGGCACCTTCCCTTCATCGTTTGAGCGAAAACATCCTTGGTATTAATCCAAATGAAAATTGTAAGTACCTACCTACTGAAAAATCTCAAAAAAAAAATATCAAAATTGAAAATATTTTTTAAATAAAATCTCTTTTTCAAACCCAATAATTCATCTGAATACGGTTTTTTAATTTGAACAGTTTTAAATCAAAGAAATTTCCAGTTCATTTCCAAATGACCCAGCTTAAGCTAAATGAAATCTTTTTCAACGGAATTAATGGACATCCTTGGACATCCAAAGCTTGTAATGAAAAGCAATTAACCATCCGCCATTAAACGAAATATATCGGTGTCGGGGAGTAGCAAAAGAGAAGTAAGTTTGCCCAAAGACCAGCTCCGTAATAGCAAAGTTAAGGAGGCGAGCCGTGGCGGCAATGAGTCCCATCTGTTACTAACGGCTTTCAGGATAATTTAGTGGATGTATTATCATGCATGCTTAAGGTGTACATTACCCGGTATCAGAAGAGCTCCTTGTACGTCTGGGAGCTAAACAGTCCAGGGCTCATGAAGTGGTCATAAATAAGAGGTTGCTTCTTCCATAGCAAGGCAATTCTGTTCTATAGTCTTTGCCGCTGCTCGTTGTTGTCGTCGTCGTCGTCGCCGTCCTCATGGATATATCTGTAGTCCTTATATGCTGCCTTATTTTCCTCTAGTAATGTTTACTTATTTTAGCGGTGGTGGGAGCATACCTATACCGTGTACAGTTAAAATTCCTTGGTTGCGATATTTCCATACATCCCAGCATCATCTCGTCAACGTGCCTTTTGCGCCTCATTCCACACAGGAGCTATCGCACCAACGACTCACTAATTACATCGACCAGCTTGGGTGCGGGCATAATCGGGATCGGTATAGCTCGTCGTAGCTTTTGTACCAAAACCTCAATTTACAGCAACTGCGAATTTTCCGAACGGCAAGGGATTTAAGGCGAGAAACTAAGACCAACCCTTGAACTTGTGAGGGCAGCCTCCGGTGTGCCCCCAAATGAGTTTTCTACTCTACTTTGGAATCGGGTGTGCTTCTAATTAAGTTCGAGAGGTATAGTCTCATCAATTCGTACACCCACTTCGGTACCAATGAAAAAGCAGAAGGGTTCATTATGTAAAGCGCCATCCATATACAGGGGGACTATGCTTCTTGGTTTGCTTGGTTTTTTATCGTATTGGGGCCGCTAGCCCAGGAGGAAGTGAGTGGTGTGGGAATAGAAGTGAAGTGAATTTTTTCCCCGTTTTTTTTTCTTCCTTTTGAAAATATATTTAAAGAAAAATGACTTTTTTTTCTTAGCAAAAAGCAAAAACAAAGAAAAAACGCGAAAATTTTGTAATCCTTGGAAAACTTTGTTTATGTTTGCGAAAATAGAGAGTTCGTTAAAAAAAAATTACGTAAAGAAAAAGTTTGGTTAGGGTGTGTATGTATGTTTGTACAGGGTTCGCTGGAAATTAATCATTGCCTTAAGGATGGCTGAGTGTGGGGAGGGATTAAACTGACTCTAATCAGGTATAGATGGATGGACTGAAGAAAAAAAATCATATCAGGCAAGATTGGTGAATGTTTGTTGAGCTGAATGTTTAAAGAAAAAAAAAATATGTAAATTTTCATGTTGCAGCTATGATATGCAAAGACTTAGAGCCACCACAGCTTACCTTACTATTTCTAATTTTATATGAAATTATAAATACCTGGGAAGCACAAGGTGATTGGTCAATTGGACGTTATGGGGCTAAGCTATTTTCGTATTCCATACAAACTCCATATGAACTGCATTTGAACACTATATAAGGCTTTCGCGGTTGCTTACTGACAATTTTATACGTTTTCCGGATTAGCCGCGTTATAAAAAAATTATTTAATGAGTGCTAAAACAAGTACTCACCCCGAACGTTTCGCTTCAAGTTACATTGAGCGTGGTCACCGGATAACTGCCTGAATTGTTACATACGATTGGAGCTACGCAGATTGTACCGGTGCGTATGCTGTTGCTGTGCAAAGCTTATTTCGAATTAACCCTGAAGATGTTTTAAGGATGGGATCTCATGTTCGTGAAATCTGGAAACTGCTCTCGCGATTGAAATTAAGTCGACGTTTTATTTCAATTGCCTCACGAACAAGTCGAGGAGCCAGGACTTCTGCCTTTTCAAAATGAATCCAATGATGTTCTGTTGGATAGTCCAGAATATGCTCGCGAATTGCTGATTTTCCCGCTGGTTCTTGCTTACAGCATTTATATGTTCTTTGAGGCGTGTAGCAATACTTCTTTGCGTTTGCCCAATATAATATGACCCACAGCTACAAGGGACTGCGTATACGCATGGTGTTTGGAGTGGAAAGCGATCTTTTGGTGATTGCAGGTAGTTTATCACCTTCTTAGGTGGTAAAACGAAGGATTTCACACCGTGTTGCTTCAAAACTTTTCCCACTCTATCCATGACACCTGTAACGTAGGGCAGGACGACTCTCTTCTGGTTTAACTGCTCCTGATTTCTGTCCCTTCAAAGTCCGTTGTTTTCTTGTGAAGCCATTGAATTTCAGAACATTATCCACATACTTGAGTTCTGCCGCCAAATGGTTATCATCACAGATTCTGTGGGCACGGTGAACTAGTGTGGAGACGACGGATCTTGAATTTGCCGGGTGGTGATGGGATCCCATCCTTAAAACATCTTTAGGGTTAATCCGAAATAAGCTTTGCGTAAAAAGTGACGTAGTTAGTTATGTTTGTTCGCAAAACTCTGCACAACAGTTTTGAAGGGTGAAAGGATGAGCGCGGCCAGCAGCGCGAATATTAGATTAGATTAGATTAGATATTTGATCAGAACATTGACCATGCATGTAGCGATAAAGGAGTGATAGACATACAACATTGCGGCGGTGTTCGATCGAATCCATATGACAATTTATTGCCACATTACCAAGGCTTTCTTTTGGATATTGTCTAATGAAGCTAAGGCAGTGCAACCAGCCAGGAGATCTTGTTTTAAAGAGATGAGACAGTTTTGGGACTTAGAAGCATTCCCTGAAAGGAGTAAACGAAATCTATACTGACATCGACACAATTATAGATAGGATTGAAAATAAAAGAAAACAGATCATTAATGAAAATTAAGAAGAGACGGAGAATTCGAAACCAAAATATCAAACCTATATCTAGCCCACATCTTAACACGATTAATACCCTGCCCACCTTCTACAATACTTTTAATTCCTCGATGCTTGATATGAACCTTGTTACTGACGCAGGAAAAATAATAACACACGATCAAATTAGCCCTCCTAGCAATCTGGACCATGATATTCATCTGTTGAACTTTGACATGTCACTTAATATGAATCCTCCCCCACTTAGTTCTCTTTTCTCGATTATAATAGCATAGACACAGAGTCCTTGTTTGATTCTAAAATCATCAATCTCATACTTATTTGATAAGTACGTATTAATTAAGATGAGATTTTCTACTGGTAATGGCTGTCTCTGGTTCACAGTGAGAGTTCGTAATCGTCTTAGAATATTTGAGGCAATGACATTGTATAAAGCTGTCCGTAATAGGGCTACCACAGCAATCAGGCAAGGCAAACGTTAGTATTATTCCTCCAAAATCGACGGTAACCTTGACTCGAAAAAGCTGTGGCGGAACCTACGTTCGATCGTAGTTTATGGAAAGGATAAAACTGAATGCAACTTCCATCCAGACGAGCTGAATGCATCGTTTACTCTTGCATGTCTTTCCGCTTTAACTGCCTCCAGTATTCGTCAAGTGACTACGCTGCGCAGTCCTGAGATTACTCCAAGTAGCTCGATTCATAGCTTTTCGTTTCGTGGAGTGGACATTACTGAGCTTCTATCGTCTGTAACTCAATTCGATCCGAGGCAACTGGACCGGACAACTTATCACCTCGATTTATTAAACTAATACTACCTATTATTAGTACATATATCCTTCATATAATAAATTCATGCCGCACATTTTCTTCATTTCCCTCCAGCTGGAAGGTAGCTAACATTCTTCCAATACCAAAAAAAGAAATCGCCAGATTCTCCGGACGATTTTCGTCCAATCAGTAGGTATACTTTGTTTTTTATCTAAAGTTCTAGAAAAATTATTGTACCAGCAAATACTTGAGAATGTGGACAAAAATAATCTTTTAACTCGATGGCAATCAGGCTTTCGAGCATTTCACAGTTGTGAAACGGCCCTTTTAAAGATAACGTCCGATATCAGAAGCGCGATGGATAGTGAAAAATTCACTACGCTAGTCCTTTTAGATTTCTCAACGGCTTTTGATAGTGTAGAAGATCATTGAACTCTTATACAGAAGCTCTGTTCATGTTTTAAATTTGGCAGTTCAGCAGCGCACATGCTGGAAAGCTTTTTGAGTGAGCGGGGCCAGCGGGTTAGGGTCGGCAATGTTTATTTTGAATTTTTGCCTCTACAGTATGGTGTTCCCCAAGGATCGATATTGGGTCCGCTGTTATTCAGCTTATTCATTAATGACTTGCCGATTGCAATTCGTGATGTAGAATTACACCTATATGCGAATGATGTTCAGGTTTATCTAAGCCGGCCTATAGGTCTTCTCGAGGATTGTTTATCACGCATTAATAATGATCTGAATAGAATATATGCCTGGTCTGCAACTTAATCGCGTAAAATCACTTTCCATAAGTTTTTATAATAACGTTTTCCATGTGTCTGACGTCCCACCAGTGATCTGAACCATTCTCCATTACCCATGCTAAATAAGGTTACAAATCTTGGGATAGAATTAAACAGCAGTATAAAGTGCTGTGACTATGTTAAGGCGAGATTGGGTAAAATTTATGCTGGGCTGCGCAGACTTTGCCTCGTAACACTCGTCTGGTCCTAGTAAAGACGTTGATTCTGCTTCATTTCTCGTTTGGTAGCGTCGTTTATCCCAAACGTAAAATGGAGGTTGCATTCAACGACTGTATCTGATTTATTTTTACATTTATTTTTACATTGCGACGATTTGATCACGTTTCCCCATTTAGGCTTCAATTACTTGGGTGTTCTTTGGAATCCTTTTTAAAGCATCGGGTGGTCTTTCTACTATTCGGCATACTACGGTCCAATAAACCGGAATATCTTAGGGAACTTTTCCAGATTACTTCGTCTCAGCGGAACAGAAACCTGATAATGCCACGTTTCTATAGATCAGTTATGGAGAGTTCTTACATCTTCCAGCTGCTATACAAACCGCAAACACCGTCAATGCGTTTAGAATGCAAATTCGAACTCACTTGAAATAACCCCTTTATAGGATAATAGTTCCTATTCTCTTCTAGGCTAAGGGGTAGTATTTAAACTATTTAAACTATTCTTGTATTATATTTAAACCAAAATTTGAACTAAACGATTAAATGCAGTAGATACTTAATATGCTTTTTAGCTTTGAAACAACAACTTTTTATCTATTTTTTTCTCTCTGAACTATCAACTCAATGCAGATTACTTTTTGTTTATAGCTCAGTTCTTATTTTTAACACTAATTTATCTAGCACCGACTTACTACTTCGTACTATAAAAGATTGTAAATCTTGTGTACATTTACTAGCAATAAATTATTATTATTATTATATACCAGAGTCCTGTGGCACAGCGGCATTTATAGGGTGACATTTAGATGTGATCTAATACATCTATATAGTCTCCAAGCAGTTGGAAATTTTCCTGTCGAATAAGACAAGTTTTAGTTAACGCGGAGGTTTAGCAAAGGATGAGGCACAGCTTTTAATTAACAGGTGCTAGAAACCATAAAGATCTGCAGCCTTCGAAACGTTGGTTCCCTTAAGGATCTTAAACACATCTCTTTTTGAAGGAAGACGATAGACAACAGCTATTCCGCGAACGCAGCGCATTAATCATCTTGTGAGGTAGATCACCGTGCTATGCAACGAGATATGGTTAATAATATTGTCTTCGTGAATTCTTGAATTCTTGAGATGAAAATATTTCAATGCAGTTTTTCGGTCTTAAAGTAATAGCAACAAAAACCGAAGACAGTATATACTGAAGGTGGTTGGACATAGGTGGATAAGTCAACTACTAAATACTGCAGGTTCTTCGTGTGAACTGATGGTGATGTCATTCGATTCATTCGGAGTTTCAGGTGATTTCTTTTTTGAGTATCACGTTGACGACGGAGCCAAGTATGCTGTTCTACATAAGAATAGTAGGTTAATAGACAAACACAGAAGATGCTCAATAACAATAGCAGCAGTGGAAAGGCAAAGGTATCTATTTTATGTGTCACTTCATAAGTCTTTCTAAGGGTACGTACACAACGAGGCGAGGCGAGGCATGGCTATATCAAGAGTTGAAGAAATAAAATGATTGCACGCTGTACTATGAGAGTGATCATAACAACGCGCGATGTGGCGAGACACCTCGAGGTATGTCGCTCGAGAATGAAATATTTCATTTTTTCTCGAGGTGTAGCGCGCTAATTTTCCAGACGTTTCGTATTTATAGAGTGGCAAGCAAAACAGCGGAAAGTACACTTATGTAAAAAATGCAATATAGTTGCATTACGTGACAAGAAACTGATCGCCTTGAGATGTATCTTCACCTCGCATCACTCAACTCCAACTGCCTAGCCTGGCCTCGCTTCGCCTCGCCCCGCTTCGCGTTGCCTCGCCCCGCCTCGCCTCGCCTCGTTGTGCATGTACCCTTATTTTGATGCGATGGAAGAACAAGTTCAGAATTCTTAGTTGCAGCCGATTTCCAAGAACCAAGAGTTTTCTTAATTTGCCTAACTAAGGCTGTGTCTAATGTTGTCAATGACGGATAAGTATGGAAGTCAAAATCCAGCTAGCAAACATTAGCTGAAAATCCTCAACAGATTTGGATAACTCAAGGACTTCTCAAGACTGGTCCTGAGATTTATCAAGACTGGTCCTGAGATTTCTCAAGTAACAATTTGGAATTGGAGTCAAGGTCAGCAGGGGCATGAAAATACGTTAGAGAAAAGTTGCAGGGAGACGACATGCCTTAAGGGGAGGTTACCGTTCAGGACGATGAAAAATTCATATTTTTTTTGTTTTTTACATAATTATCATCCTTAAAGTGTTTACCGCACTTGGGTAAAAAGATATTTTCATATCTAAAGTATGTTTTAGAATTTACAGCCTGTTGAGAGTAGAACTGTCCACCGGCTGGAAAACAGGTACTCTTAGGCGCTCGGAGCGCGCTTTCTGGGAAGACCTTTTCTCGCTACCTGAGGTACCCTCGTACATTTCGGGAAACTGTTAACCTTCATATTCACAATCACTTTTTTGGAGGAAAAAGAACGGCCTCTGTATGATGCTGGAATAGCTGAAGTAAGCTGTCCAAGATTTTTTTTAACGTTAAACTTTATATGAGCTCTACAGCTTCAACGGCTCTGCGCAATTGAAAGGAAATTCAGGAAGCGATTTTTGTCAAAAATTGATTTAGAAATAGTTTTTTCGTCCGTTGAACCAAAAAAAAAACCTATTTTAATAATTTTCAATTCTATTTGTTTCGGATGAATTGGCAGAGCTGTGGAGCGTCCCACGCAGACCAGAACACGTCATACACGGTTTTGTTTGATTGGAGCTGGAGTCGCCATTTTGAATATTTTTTTTAAAAATAAAAATGGAATTTACTTTCCATTGATAGAAGAATAAAATACGTTAAAACCCATTTCCAAAAGTATTTATTTTATGTAAAACAAAAAAAAACTCCAAGGTTCATGCATTTTGATGTCTCTCGACGGTAACCTCCCCTTAAACTAATAGAATGGAAATCTATGAATTTGTGGGTACTAGGTATACTTTCTTTTTGTATCTTTCCTATCCTATGCACATTTGAAGTAAAGATTAATATTTGAATAGAGCTTTGTTTTACTTTTTGAGTACAAACAAATTCATAAAATTAGTGTGGCTCGGCAAAGACTCATGGAATTATGCGGTAATTCGTTATTTCAAAGGAGGTTTGCCTCAAATAAAATTGTCGAGATTAAATGCTGAGCACTGTAAAAAATATATTCTCCTCAATAAATTTGATCACTTATTTTATCCACCATCCATCCCTAAGATTTCACTTTTCCTTGGTCAGCTTAACTTGAAATAAAGATACAATTGGTCCATATTCGTCGTTTGCGTCGTCGTTACTATAAAATTTAGCTTCGACCGAGATAGTGGGAGTATGTGAATCTAAAGAAAACTGTCTCGAAGACGGGGATATAGGTTGTATTACTATACATTTTCCTCCAAGTCAGAGGTTTTGTTTGAGTTTTTCGTTAACAGAAAATTGAAGGGCCCCATTACGCCTGCCTCCTTCAAAGTACTCTACTACGTGCAGGAAATTTAAATTCTTTAGAAATCAGAAGAAAAGTTCACTTCACAACTTAAACTGATTGCGACAATTTCCGAATGAAAACTTTTCCCAAGGATCTCTCCGATTCTTTCCTTGGTCTTGGTCCTGGTGAAAATGTCCACATTATTCATGGAAATTAGGAAATTTGTTCATGTTAAAAAGTTGAACGTTGTCAGAAAAACTAAATCTAGAGAAAAAAAAAAAAACTTCCCGAATTAAGTAGAAAATTCTGTTAATAAATCGCGTTTATTTGGTCAGCAGAGCATCCCCCCATACTTCTGTTACATATATATATATAAGACGAGGAGGCTGCCGTGTCAGCTACCCGCGGACCTCTGTGCGCTACTTTCCCACACAGATATTCCGGTTTTTCCGATGATTTTCCATAGCGAAACTGGCGGCGAATACTTTCTGCCTGAGCAATCAATAAACAACCCAAAGTTGACTAATTTACCATTTTTCGGTGTTTATTATCACAAGATCTGTTTTGGGGCTGTTTTGGCCATTAAATATGCGCCAGTAAGTTATTTTCACCAATCTAACGACCATTTAAATGCTAATCGATATGCAAATGGATACTCGGCATTCGAAAATGTTTTAATCAGCTTCGATTTGTTCCCCATCACCCATCTCACCCGGTCCAGTATTCTGAAGGAGGTCGGGATCGGAAGGTGGTCGGCTGTGATAAACTAAACGGAAGCTGCTTTTTGTTATCTACGCTTCTTTGCCTGCAACATCCATTCGAAAGCATCTCACCTTTATAAACTGATTTTTAACTTTGAAGAAAACTTGAGTGATTTGTTGCTTAATATTTTTTCAAACGGTGTCCAATCTCAAGCAATTGTAGCTTGTCCTGGTCTTCTAATTTTATTATGGTTTCATGTTTTATGGTCAGAATACTCCTAAAATTTTTAATTTTTTTTTTGTAAAAACCAAGTGGAAGATCTATTTACCTCCTATGTTTGAATAAAATTGGACAAGAGAAGTAAGCAACAAAGTCACCATCAGAAAACACCTTTACGAGTATACAGAGACATACTTTTCTGCATCCTATAAATCCTTAATACATGAGAGTAAGGCAAGGCAAGCACTTATCTTTACTGGCCGTGAAGTTTCTTAGAGATGGTATGAGCAAGGACTCTTAGAGAGTTAGATGCTCTCAATGGAGTTTGTCCAAGTTGAAATAATCACTTCGAACTAGAAAAAATTAATTACATGAGCTTGAGTTATGATAAAATGGAGTTTAGTTGGATACCTGATCACAGTTTGCTTTGCTCCACATCGAGTTCAATTCGTTTGATATACGTATCAACAATCTTGTGGTGATTTGAAATTCGTTCCAAACAGGAATTCTTCTTATATCAATATCAGCAGAGGATTTGGCAACAACGAATGGATATTGTCGGAAACTTGTGCTTTTTTTACCAATTTTTGTAGTTCTTCATGGGAGGATTATAAGATCATGACATACGTAAGTGGATCGAAAAGTAACTTGCAGTCCTTGCTAAAATAGTGAAATTGTCATTGTCTGAGAAATTCGAGTTATTACAGTGTTGGCATTTTTTTTTTTATTGAGAGTTGCCAGTTTACTGCGATAATAATAAGAATAATGGAAAATTTGAAATTACAAATCTGTGCGAATATTGAACTGGAGCAGCAAGTAAATAGTTTTTAAGTGAATTAAAAGACGAGGTGATAGCCATATACATAGAATACAAGAAATTGTAAAACATGACCGAAGAGTGTGTATTCGTTATTCGTTTGGATCAGTTCAAGTAATTCTTTCCAATCGTGGAATTCTGTCGAAGATTTCTTCTTACTGAATACCAAAAGCGCTGCATAGGATTGCAGAAAATTCATTTGATTTTTACTCACAAATTGTTACGGAGAGATAGGACGAGGATTTATCAATATACAATCCAGAAAACAAGGATGATCGGACCCAAGAAAATTAAAAGTTTAAAGATCGACACGCACAATGAATTCGACGCTTTGCTACAAGCCTCGAAGCAACTAGCGCAACATTGGATAGATCTAAGTCTGGCAGATCAAGAACAGGCCGTTCAGTCGAAAATATCGATGCTGTGCGCGAAGATGTGGAAGAGTGTCCAGAAACATCAAGGAGGCGACGTGGCACGTAATTGAGCATTTACAGGCGGACTCTGCAGCGTATTTTGGTCAAAGACTTAAAGATGCTTCCATATAAAACTCAGATGACTCATCAGCGGCTGCCTACTGACCACCGAGCTCGTCTACAGTACAGCCAGCGTGTCATAAATCTCAACTTTGAAGAGGATGATGTTTTTTTACAAAATTGGTTATGAGTGACGAAGAGCATTTCCATCTCTCGGGGCATGTCAATAAGCCAAATACTCGCTTCTGGGGCACTGAAAACCCGCGCATTATTCAAGAAACACCTCTACACCCATTAAAAGTTACTTAATGGTGTGGCGTCTTTGCTGAAAGAGTGATCGGACCCTATTTTTTCGAAGACGCTGCAGGCAATGCGATAACTGTCACTGGCGAGCGCTACAGAACCATGTTACACCAGCTCTTGGTACTCAGTTTTGATGAATTGAGGCTGGAGCACATCTGGTTCCAACAAGACGGCGCCACGGCACACAGAGCGCGACTTAGTGAGGGACGCTTTTCCAGGTCGTGTTATATCTCGTTTTGGCGATTTGCCTTGGCCTGCAAGATCACCCGATCTGACCTGTCCAGATTTCTTTCTTTGGGGTTATTTGAAATCACTGGTTTATGTGAATAAGTCACAGACTCTCGCAGCCCTAAAAGAAAACATTCATCAAGAAATAAGGCAAGTTATGGAAAATGTCATAAATAGGGCTGAAATGTGCATCAACTCTGGAGGTCACAATTTAAGAGACATCATCTTCAAATCCTAACGTGACGAAATTTCGTGGCACAAATATACACATATAAAAAACTAATTCTGGTTTTCTAATTTAGAAAAGAAATATGAAGATTTCGTTTCGAACCTGTAAGTACTAGAATGCATTTTTCCTTTCTCTTGACTTAAAAAGGAAAATGGTAGATGGGTCGGAGAGAAAAACTTGGCGTCCTAAGATACCGCTTCAAATTTTATCTTACCTTGAATTATCGTTGCTTACGACTGCCTGCATGGATTATTGCGTTTTTTATAAACCTTATCTTCTTATGAGCAACATCATTCTAAGTATAGAGAAATAGGAGTTTCACACATTGACCACTTAGTAGCACGTGCTACGTTGTGGATATCTCCTAACTTCATCCTTTATCATAAGATGGTAAGTTTGCCATGATTGCTTTTAATGGGATTTCAAGACGACGGGCAGTATCTATTACAATAAGGTGGTAGTCCCCATGGCAGTGAGTTGATATTATTCGAAAGTAGCTTGTCGAAGATAGGTTATGTACATACAGCTTTCCTTTTACAGACATACGACGAAGTTTTCCATCGTTTATCTTTTGAGCTATTGCGTGAAATATTCAATCCTAAACTACCTTAGTGTGTACGTTAGCCCCGCTTTGGGTCTATACATACAACAATCATGAAACGTTCGTCACTTTTAATTGCCACATTTATGTCTGAAGAAGATTTTATAGTGTCTAGATGTTTCTTGAAAATGAAATTATCGCAATATTCACATGGATAGGTAACTGTCGTCGTAAGCTTTTCATCTAGGTCAATGTCCAGGTTGTTACTCATACATCGCAAGACAGTTGTTGGCTATATTTCCTCTACAAAAGAAAAACATATCCCGTACATTATTCGACGTAGAGCTAAACCATATCCAACCAACCATAGAAATGAAATGTTTACTTTTAATTCTTTACCTCAATCCCGATCCCGGCCATCCGCACCACAAGTTACTGCACATTTCCATTGAAGACCCAATGGTCAGCTGTAGACTTGGACTTGGACGAAATTGTAAAGCCAAACGAAACAAGTCCTATCAGTGTATAACACGCAAGAAGCTCATACGGTATCTTCCACCCCCTACCCCTCGGATCATTCAACCATTCCAACATTTGTTTGGAGTCCGGTCCCCATCATCAGAATTCAGTAGGCCCATATCGAGTCCTCTACCCTACCTTATACCTCGGCAATCCATTTCCTATCTGGGAGGCTTATAAGGTTTGCATACTGTGACCGTGTACGTGTTATTTATGAGCGTCTTTATGTACGTTTGTAAGCGAGAATGTATGCCGCCCCCAAATAAGTGGACACGGTCCCCTCATAGTGCTCTGTTTTCTGTGCTCTATACATACATAAATATCTACGCACAGCAAGATATTTATGTATATAAGTAGTTACACCACTAACGAAGGATCACCACCCTGAGAGGCTTGTGATAAATCTACATATGTGTCCATATTTACTTACAACAACAACAACAAGCAGGACCACGGGGATGTTTAAAGGCGGCTGGACCACCAGCAGTACTTTCCTCCAGAAATTCTCAGTTCCATTGAAGAGGGCGGGTTGAAGAGTGAGACGGGACGGGTGGATGTTGTAAACTTGGAACGATAGTGAAAGTCGGGGGAAAAATGAAAATCCAAACCTGGTTAGGGTAGGTGGGTGGAGGGTGGGGACGGATAGGGGAGGAAATGAGAGAAACTGTACGGTGAAATTGTAAAATGAGCTTTCTAATGTAGGCAAGGCATGTAGAATCCTGGTCGTTGGATTAGGAGAAGGGATAGAGGTGGCCTTGTTGTAATATATGCAAAACTTAGATCTATCCGAGATATTCCGTGCAGAATAGGCCAGTGGTTTAGTCGACGCAGAAGAAAGGATGACAGAGTGGTCGGTTTCACTAAAACTTATGGGTGGCGGCGGGCGCGGGATGGCAGTTGTTGAAGAATCCATTCTTGCCATGGGGTTTAGGTGGAGGAGAATGAAAAACGAAATTTGGTTATGCTCCTTTTCTGTATACAGGGAAAGTCCTATACGCCCAGGATAGCTCTACTTAACTCGATATGTGTTGAAGATTGTTTGTGTGGGCACAAATGGGAATGTACACACGTTACTTCACCCGAGAAAGAGGGTTAGAATGACCAGGTCAGTGGTATGAGACTCCAATGTATTTCGGTAGATATGGCTTTAGAGATATGTATGTATATACATATATACGGATATAGTAGGCATACCTACCTATATATAACTCAGGACTACAAAAGCGTATGTAAATTTCAGTTCGCTCGCATGTATATTTTATGTCTATAGAGTCGTTTTCGTATTTTCTGCACAGTTCTCAGTAGAAGAATTTCAGAAGATAGGTGGATTGGGAGGGTGATGAGAAGCTTTAGTTAAAGTGTATGAACTAACGGACGGGTCACAGGAGGAGGGCGAGAGAGAGGATCCCTACAAGAATAGTAGTTCCACTGTGAACACTAATATACCGAGCAAGAGACAAGTAAGCTCATCTCTTAAGGCTAGTAGAGCTCAGATATACTTCAAACATTATAGATACAAAGAATTTATAACCCTTAAGCGTTTTGGATGCTTCGAAGTGTATATGAGAAGGCTCCCCCCGCCCGTCCTATTTTGAATTACGTTCGGTTTCCAGTTGTTATTGGTTTCCATATCTACATATAGCCCCTCTTCTTATACATGTATACCTTCACTTAGGGCTCTCATCAGATTTATAGTTGTTGCCCGAAATGGTTGGGATTTTGATCAGTAAGAGGACACCACGATTAAATTAAAATCCAAGAAATATTTATTTGAGCCCTTGTCCAAATATTTTCAAAGTAAATTGTTTATTTGAAATTGGAATATTTCTGTGGATTTTGATCTGGATGAGAAAACTCCAATTGGCTGCGTTTCCAAACATTTTTCTAACGCCTTACGACTGTTTTTTTTTTATTTCACCATTTTTATTAACTCTCGATTCCTTAGACAGACTCACCTCACCTCTTATATCTGTAGTGTCGGCAAGCAAATGAGTAAATTCAAAAATTTGTTTTCAGCTTTAAATTTTGGGGTCGAACCTTGTTTTTTTTTTTTTAAAGATTTCATCTAAAAATATTCACCGAAAAGAGAGGTATTGCGTGGTGGAATAGGGGGGGGGGGGGGCTCTTTAAATATTTCAAAATGACATCAAATGTGATAACGGATATGAGAATGGGTTCAATCCCGTCATGTGAAAAAATTTCTGACATATTTTGGTGAGATTTGGGTACTTTTTGGTGTAAAATTGGATTAAAAGTGGAGAAGAGAGCTTTGTGGTTCACGTGCTCATCAAATTTATAACCGCGAAAGGTAGAACGGAAATTGTAAGAATTTATATTGAATGAAATTTGATTATTTTACGTTACAGATTCTTGGGGGTTACAAAGTGATTTCTTTCCAGGGTAATTTTCTATTTGGCTTGGAAAAGTGGCGGGGATAGTGAATGTGATAGTGTAGAAAAAAAAAACTCGGTTTACTTATGGACAAAAACCTCAACTGGCATGCCCATGTCAACCTGATATGTTTCAGGATTTACTTTGGTCTTCGATCTCTCTATGCAGTGTCTCACCATCTCCTTCCTCATGTCCGGAACCGTCTTGTCTCTGCTCTCGTGCTGCCTTTATTCTTCTACGCCTATACTGCATTTTTTCCTCTGCAAAGCTCGGCTCTGATCAAATTACAGCGTGTTTTCAAAGCCTGTTTACGTTATTTGTTTGGTATGAGTCGTCATTCTCGACCCAGTTCCTTCTTCCAGGACCGCTCCAGACAATATATGAACTGAACACTCTTTGCTTCATTTATAGAGCCAGACACAACATGCTCCCGCGATATATTAAAAATGGGTTTTCCTGGAGCCGTCTGGATCCATATAGAATTGTGCTACCTAGACTTAGAACTCACTTCGGTAGTAGAAGCGTGTATTTGGTGGGAGCTGTTCGTTTTAACTCCTTACCTAGTCTAGTGAGACAATCTGACTCCCTCATTAAGTTTAAGAAGCTTGCCCTGAAGCATCTCACTAAGAGTTAATAGGCCTTGAATCTATATATAGGGTGTCCCGTAAGTCGACGTCAAGCCGGAACCGGGTGATAGACCAAATCGTAACAGTTACCAAAAAAATATAAAAAAAATCTAAGTCATGTATTTTTCAAATTATAGGCATTTCTTTTGTTTTCGAGCAAATATACACCCTGTGATGGTTTCTTTAGCTCCTGTTGCTACAAATCTTTACTTTTTTTCAATTTTATTTTTCTTATGTAATCCCGAATAGTGCTTATGTAACCTGTTGCTTTAAGTTCTAAGCCAACTGCTCCAGCTTGGAAGAAAATGTCACATTTTGCCGAACCAACAATATAAAATTAATATTTCACCCAACTTTAACTGACTGTACTGAAAAAAAATATACTACGCCAGTTTGGCAAGTAACTTTAAAAGTTGACCCATTTAATAAGGATTCTAAAATGGTACAACACTTGCTACATTATTTCTTAGATTACGGAAAAAAATTGTTTTTCTTCAAGAAACCCAGTTTCGAAATTTTTTTTTTTCACCTACTAAAATTGATTTTAGTGTACCCAAAGCTTGCATTAAGAGCGTAATCTTAAGATTCTAGCTTGAGTGAGACGGAGAGTCATTCCATGAAATGTGAGTAAGCTAATTTCCAAAGTTGTCCTATCGACATCACATCTGAATAAAGGAGAACTAATGTACGTCTAATGTAGGTAACTACTATATTTGGGTATGGAGTTCTTTGTAAGGATCGTTTAGGTCGACGTATTGTCGAAGATGTAGATTTGCATTATTTCCTTTTTCATGTTCTCCAACTAGGATGAAGAAAACATTTTGGAGAATTTTTATCTGGAGATGAGAACGCCTTCTTAATTTACGTGCATGAATAGATCACCTAATTTCCAAAATTTCCAATCCGTAACTAGTGATTTACCTCCGTGAGTGGGGACTTTAACATGAAATTTCATTGACAGAATTGTAAAATTACAAGTACCGGTAGCAGAACCTAAGCTTACAATTTTTTAAAGACGAATTTAATCCTGGTATTTGTATATATTTAAAAAATGCAATTACAAGTACAAGTATTGATACTGACATAGATCTCAGCTTGTAAGTAACTTATAAGTACTTTAGTATGTACTTACGTCCATGCTCGAGTGCACCCCTAATAAATTGAGGTTTAGAACTTATAAAAAAAAATGTAGTTTCAGCCCTTGCGTAATAATTTTTATATGTTTTTAATTAAAGTAGTTTGATTCACTTCAATTACTTTTTCAAGTACTTTATTTCTGTCTCCTTTTTTAAAAAGGTTGACAATCAAGTATACAGCATCCCGATATCTTCGTTCACATTTGGAAACCTTGAAAATGTATCATGAAGGCAATCATTATCTATCTAATGCCAATGCCACATTTGAAAACCTTGTTTCATTAAGGAAAGATTGGTATATAAATAAATTTTGAAATATTTTGTATTTGAATATTTTATAGTCGAATTTGTGTTTCTACTTAAAAAATTGTTAAGCCCAAGTAATAGTATTTGCACTAGTACTTAAGTATCAATATACTTTATTACTTTACAGCTTTGCCTGTTGAGCTGGTAAATTATTTCCAAAGTGCAATAATTTCATTTTCCAAATTCACTTAAAATACCTTCATTTTCTTGTTCTGTAAGCAGTGCATTTTTACGCATGGGCCAGTTGGCTCTAGGCCCAGAGCATCGCGATCAATGAGGTCTCCTCGCTCCAGAAATATTGAACCAACCGATGCCCAATTTTCCCACCAGTACAACAATCCATAACAATTAGTTGATTTTGACTACTGAAAGTAGCCCATATGGAATTTATTTTCGAAATTCTATATATGGCAAAAATTTTTCATACAAAGTAACTTATTAAAAAAAACAAAAGCCACTGGTAGTGTCGAATTTACAACCCCAGTATTTTTTTAATTTCCCGCCTTTTTTCATGGTTTGCATTCACTTTATTTGGTTAATCAGAGAAAAAATTACACTGTTGGATCATGTTAACCTAATACTTGCAGCACTCCCTGGCTAAGCTTAATTATTCCCCTAAATCATTTAATTACAAAACAACTGAACCAATTCGCATGATCGGGACTTTCCATTTACTTTAAATAGAATGTTCGGACGGGGATTCCCTTAGCGCCACTTAACATTAACTTTCTTCTCGGGACAGGGTTTTATTCGCCCTTGAACTTGGAGTCGGTGTTATTCCTGTGTTGTGCTTGAGATTGTATTCTATTATGTATTATTCCTGTTGATAACCCAAAGTAGTTTAGAAAATAATTTCTGTTAGAGCATATGCTAAAGTACCATGTACCACACTTGACTAAAGATGGCCTTGTCTGTATGTTCAATAAATCCTGAAGGAATACTAGATTTGTTCTTATCACAAAAACTGCGATAATAACAGCTCCAAGAGATGATGCCATGTTTTTTACCAGTCCAAAGTGTGACAATTTCAAGAACAGTTGATGGATATAATAGTTTCCGCCCCATCAAGCACAGTTGTGAGCCGTTTTTAATTGAATATAAGCTGTGTTCTTTTATGTACTTTGTTCTAGAACTCCCATATACTGGAGAGAACAAATTGTTCTGTCGATTGAAGCGAAATATTTGTACTGTTAGCGTCATTTATACATCTTCTATGAAAATGTATGAGGCGTTCTTTTGTGTATCTTTTGTTCTGCTCTATTCTGTGGACATAAAAGAACACAGCTATAATGAAATCAGTTCTTAATTGGATAAAAGAAACATAAACATTTTATTGTGCTTTTGTTTCTTTATAGCATTTGACATTTGCGCTGGCTGACAGATGGAGCTTCTATACCTAAGCTTACTACGCGTCATATTTTGACTTATATCAGTGTTTAATTACTCACGTGTACATCAATAGTGGAGTACCTTAGAGCTCTATCATTGGCCTACTACTTTTCAGTTTATTTATTAAAGATTCTTCTAAGATAATTTATAGTTTTAGTATCAACTTCTATGCTGACGATAAACTTGATTCAAAGTTGGTTCAAAAAATTTAGCGGGTAGGTGTTAATGGCTGCATGAACTTCGATTTGCGACTACCAGGATTTCGGTTATTTGTGTTTAAATATTTTTTGACGAGTTATTCTACAAGCGAATAAATAGCATTATAAACAAAAATCTAAGACCTCTAGTATTAATCTCCCCTAACACTGTTACAAGTCAGACCTTAAAACTATGCAAAGCTACGACTACACTAATTGATGTGTTTTGACAATTTAGTTAGTTATGCAAGTTCTCCACTAATCACATGGACATCCCACCCCAAAAACAGCTTCACCTAGCTATTTTAGACCACAAATTCAATTGGTTCTCAATATCTTGCATAAGGAGCTCCATAAGGCTATATTCTGGGTCCCCTACTTTTTTGTATATATCTTAACAACTTGTTTGATTGTACTGAGAATCGTGACATCCATATATGTATCTCTATAATGATGATGATACTTAAATATATCTTCTAAGATCTCTTAGTCTTGTTAAAGATGTACTTAACGGTCTTAAGCTTAGTTCTTAACTGGTTAGTCGAAAATGTGTTTGCTCTTAATTTCCGATAGTTTACTAACTAATAATAAATTTATAATTCATACGTTAACGCAGCTTAGCTCTGTGCTCAGTCTAGACAAGCATCTAGATTCTGTGTTATGCTGTAAACTTACCCTTTTCGCCTTAATGTACGTTCTCCCAAAAATTCCGCCGAGACCTGTTTTATGTGTGGGATGAGATTATTTTTCCTGTCATAAATCATAAACGGGTTGTAAAAAAGAATTTTATAAAAAATTCTTCAACCTGCCGAACTTAATTTGAACTCCTAAAAGTACAAAACAGCTCTTACGATGATAAGCTTTATGGCTTGTCGTAGATTTCAAGTTGCAATATCTCGTCATTACGACGGCTATTTTGACCAACTGCTTTAAAAAAACTTCAAGTCCCAAGTGTCATAAAGTTGTCTTTTAGCCAAAAAGTACACACAGAAGAAAAAAAACAAACTAAATCCTACCACCATCCCCCCCGCAGATACATGCTACTCTTAGTCGTATAGCTCCAGTAGAAAGTCGAAGTCAAAATAATTATGTTTGTACGTTACAGCGAAGAACATAAAGGGGTGATTCAACTCATTCTTATCAGATTGCTCCCACTACCCCATCATACCCCATTCCACCCCACCTTTATCCCACTCCACGGCTCTCTCTCCATCCACCAGTCGTCTTTTTCACATCGATTTGCTTTGTTCCTCTCTTAAAAAACATCGCAGATGACCCCTTCTGCTGGTATTTTTTGTCCTCATCTTTTCCGTCCGTCGTTTTTTTTTTTATTTATTTTTTCCACAGATATCGCTTAATGTATTCAGTGACCAGAGCCTTTAAATTCGCCAACGAACATTTTCTTGTATATGTTTGGGTGGGTATGTGTGCGATTGATTGTGTGCTTGGGAAAGTGGAAAACTCATTCATAGGAAAAGGGCACAAAAGAAGTCGACGTTGTCGGTGGTCTCTTGTAGTAGATGCAAATACTTTGGGCTCCCTCACCCCCGTAAAAAATAAATAAATAAAAAAACGAAAAAAAAAGAAAAAACAAAATGAAACGAAAGGAAAGAGGATGGCTATCTACTGGTGAGTAACACTTCTTTTGGCATAGTGAACGGGGTATCCAAGTATCCTGCTCAAGGTATGTATTCGTGAAAAAAGTTCTTTCATCGTGTTCGAATGCAGAAAAAACCTTCCTTGTATATTTTAAAAGGGAGGGGGTGGGGGTAGGAGGCTGGATGCTGGCTAGTGATAACGCTCCTGTTTAACAGCTGAAGTGAAAGTAAAAAAACGGGTCACGTACTTCTAGTATTTGTTGAAGAAAATCTTCAACTCCTGGACATTTTCCAGGGGCGTAGTCAAGTTGAATTTACATAATTGTAAAAAAGTTAAGAATCTCTAGGATAAGTATAGGCGCATCATCATAATACGTTATTTGCCAATACATCCTTTGGGGACATAGGGCGATAATGATGTTGTAATGAAGTTTTCCTCGCAGGTTCGTCGTAAGCTAATTTTAGTATTGCGATTATGCGACAATTCTATTTTTGTCACTTGACTATTCCCTGCGCTTTTTTCTAACTAGAATCCTATTACCCCTCTCTACTCCTATAATCCTCCCACCCTATATCAATAGCAACAACAACTGGAATAAACTCTGTTGGAGATAGATAGCATTTGAAGGTTTATAACATTAGCTGTGTTTTTTTTCATCTGGTTCACGGTCAGGGTCACCAGCATTTGAAAAAAAAAAAAACGTATTGGTCAATAATCTGTATAGTTTCAAATGTTGGCACACGTGCTATTAAAATATCAAAATAAAATAAAACTTTTGTTCTTTTCAATCTGACAATCTGGCCCTAACAATTCGTAATTGACACTTCTCAGTACACGCTAAATTAATAATTAACACTGCCACATAACCAACTGTAAAATGCCATACCAATAGCTAAAGCCCCTACATCGTATGTTACGATATATCACCCTATTAGCATATTACCATTTCAAAAAAAGATCCTTGAGAAAATTATGTACTTTCTATTGATCAAGTACAGTATCTGGTTCTACTAGATTTTTCTAAAGCATTCGAAGAAATAAGCCACCACTTCCTTTTCACCGTGCACTCACACAAGGCATGTAAAACAGTCTCATCATCCTCCAGACACAGTCTACAGATAAAATCAGGGCCCATACCAATGGTGGAGAGTGGCCGGTAATCAGACCAGTTAGGAGTCTAACGTCCATCCCATTCTACCTTCGTCCCTTCCATAGACGGAGTCTCCATGAAACGATTGGAATGGCTCTGTCCCATGCAGTGGCATTCTGATACGCGTTTGCGAATGCTCCCCATTGCATTACACAGGGGCAACCTGCACGTTAATTAGTTTTCTCGATACTGACAAAGACCCAAAGCTATCTCATTTCATTAAAACAAGACCATAACTTAACCACCCCCGCTTCTCTTGATGGAGCATTAATTTCTGATTCACGGTCACTAAGCATTCTTGGCATTAATATTTCCAGTAAGTTAAACTGGACAGATCACATCTTCTCTGTTGCCAAAGCAGCATCGAAATGTCTTGGATTTCTGAAAAGGTGTAAGAAATATTTCAGCGCGTCAAATCTAGCGCTCCTCTACAAGTCCTACATTAGACCTAGAATGGAATATAATTCCCATATATGGACTGGATCTGGTCATACAGCCTTAGCTTTATTGGATATTGTCCAAAATAGAGCCTTCAAGCTCATTGGTGATATGGAAATAACTTGTCATATCGACTCGCTGCAATGTTGGTTGCCTTTCGCACCTTTATCGATACATGCATGGTCAATGCTCTGATGAAATATCTAGTCTAATCCTTTGTAGAGTGATTTCTGCACGCAATACTCGCGCTGCAAACCGCACACATCCTTTTACCCTTTAAATTACTTCTGGCCGTACAGTAAAATTCCGTGATGCTTTTTTATCCCGAACAGTACGCATGTGGAATAGTTTACCAGCTTCTGTTTTTCCTCTGGCATACAATCTGCGGAGGTTTAAGGGCGACATACATTGTCACCTCCGCCACTCACCTCATATCCCCTAATCCTTTCCCTATCTCCTTCCTGCCATGCTGTGCTTGCATCATAGAATATAAAGATCCTTTTATTTCTAAACTCTTCTTAGATTCTTGTAAGCACAGGTTAGTAGCTCATACCTGTGTAGGTGCAACCCCAGCCTGACACTCAGAGTTCCTGAGACGGTAGAGTCGGCATTACACCCGTAATGCTTAGATAAGCCATTTTCTGTATACTGCTCAATTTCGCCTTAAGCACACTGAGCTTGACTATGCCACCATGTAAGCCCCATAAGCTAACATGAGTCTTATGACGGCCGTGTAGATCCATCACATGGTCCTTGGTTTCAGTTCCCAGATCGCATCACATGATTTGCGTCAATAAAACTTAGAATCCAGCATTAACCTAGACATTTTGCTTGGTTACTGAAGGTCAAGGTCTTTCCTCCCTAAGAGATTAGGCTCTCCGTAACCGTCTGTCAGGCTTTTACTAGTAAAAGGTACCAAGAGAGTCTTGCCGAACTTAACATTGATGAAGTCATATCTCGTCGCATTGATTGATCTTAATGAAGTATTGCAATTGTTTGCATTTACAATCTACCCCAAGAATAAACAATTATACTTAGCACCCCCCAAATTGTTTAGTTTAGACGGTATAGCCTTTGCCCGCCTGGGGCACGCCATTGAATACGTAAGTAAAGTGCGTGGTGTTACCTCGCGCTCTCTTATTATTCCATTTTCGTGCGAGGTGTGCAAAAGCTTTACCGTCTAAACCAGCCCTTAGCAATAATATACAGATCTGAAGCTTGGTTCATTGCGTGAATTCTTTCAGTAGCCTCACATAATCTTCCCGAAATTTTCCTCCTTTTACCCTAGGCTAACGTACGGCGGACTTCGTCTCTTTCCGTGAGAGAGGTTGCGCTTTTTGAACTAAATTTATATCCGAACTTTACTTTCTCCCTTTACAAATAGTTTGTCGTCACTATCCCAATGGAATTGGATTGTTTTCCCATGTGGTCTTCTTCTTAATTTTTTTGCCTAATTGGCTTATCCTTTCCAGCTATCGGTTAAAAAAATGCAAGTTTCTATCTAGTACAGTGCCACACTAATTTGCAGTAAACTTTAAAATATACGCTCACAAAAATCCATTAAAAATCTCTACAGTTTTACAAATTAACTACGTCACTGGAAAATTTCTTTCTTAAAACTTGGACAATGTCCCGCGTTCGTATGCAAACAAAGAAGTGGGTGAAAGTGGTCCAGTGAAAGGGTGAAGAATTTTGAACGTCAACGAACACAAAAAAGTGCCAGAAAACGAGAAGAACAAATACACGCAGGCGAGCGAAGGGAGCAAATTTCCACGTACAATAAAAAGGGTGAGATCAGGTTGAGAAATTATCTTTACACCAGGCTGGGGGTGGTTTTGAAAGTAGTTCAAGCATCTCCAAATGGTAGGGTAGGGTTAGTAGTAGCAGCAGCAGCAGCAGCAGCAAAGCAAGTAGAAATTAAGCATCAAGTTTGGATGTGGTAGCAAGTGGACGTTGTTAAAATCAGCCTGGCGCAGAATAAACGGACAGGGGCGCACGCAAGGATTTTTTAACAGCGGAGCACCGACTGACTACCCAGCTACTACGGCGGGTCGTCCAGTCGACACAAACAGATTTAAATTAGATCCTGACGTCCTGTTCTCGTGGACTTTGAAAGGACGGACATTTCCTTGAGTTACACTCTTTCGTACCTACACGTGTGCCGCCCAGAGATGTTGTGGGTGGTTGGTAAAAAGTTCTAGATTTATTCGAATTGCTTTTCTGTTCTCTACACACATATGAATGCAAAGATGCCAAGTGTGTAGGCGAGTGGAGCCTGGTGAACACATGTAAAGTAGACGTCCAGTTTTGCCTGATTTTTTATTTTCGCCCATGCACTTTTTTCATTTTTTAATTCCGGCACGCATGAGTATGCGTGTGAGATGGACTGACTATATTTTATATATGTAGAGAAGCTGCTGGACCACATCGTTCGAAGATGATAAAGAGTCGAATACAGGGGGAAGGTAGTTTACATCCGTTCACAAGGCGAATCGTAGATCAGGGGGTGATATGAAGGGAAATTTATCGTTTATTGAATTATGCATACGTGTATATGTTTTATGGATTTATTATGTAGATGCGTACGCGCAATATTCGGACAGCAACTGGACTCTGCGAAGAAGAGGCCATTTGTTATTTCGCATGAAACTGTAATGCCCCATGAGTGAGACGAGGGTGGTGGAATGGCATTTAAGATGAAGCGTACTGGAAGGGGGGGGGGGGGGAGAAGAGGGTAGATGGACGGGTGGTTTTATGTAAACTGCTTCTTTCTAAAGTGAAAGGGTTTGTCCGCAGCACCATTTGATATTAAATTGGAATTTCAAGGAAAGAAGCTTATTGCGGCGATTTATTATTTTATTTTTTTTCTTCTCCTTTCTCGTCTCAAAATTAAATTCAATTTTGCAGAGAAGCTTTGTGCAGATTTATACTGAAATGCCTCGAAAAATCTTTCCAACTCCATTGTAATGGGCTTTTTGTATTTTTATATAGCAACGAACTGGTAAGAAATAAAATACAATGCTTAAAATTAAATGGCAATTTGTAAGGCCTATCTTTTTGGTTCAGGTTTTATATACGTTTTTTGATTTTATGGGAACTAGATATCTTCTTAGTATATTATTTACAGGATAAGCACTAGAGGATATGAACAGTAAGTCTGTTTGTAAGAAAAGCTGTGAATAGATTTTTCAAGGAACGTGGCATGCCCATTTTATGTCTAATTCGTAATAAGGCTATTTTTATGGTATAATCTGAATTTCTCTCCAAAAGATCTAGCAATTATAGGCTCATAATCATCGCTGGCATTAAACATTTCCATTTACGTTCTTAGCGAGTATTTACATAGTTTTTGAATTAATTGTAAAAGTTTTCGATTCGATCGTTCCAGTTTCGCCGAGAGTGGTGTTGTCATATATGCCGAGGTGTATTGTCGAGTTGTATTAGCCAGATGTATTGCCGAGGTGCATTGCATTTCTAGAAAACTAGAACCGAAATTCTAAATCATTAGAAAAACTTTGTGATGAAGTATTAATTCAATATGAACATGGTGAGTGTAATAATTTTTATAACCCATATAAGGCATGAACAAACATCTTAGTCTTAAAAATCATAAATACAATTTTCACATACTTAAATTTTGGATCGCTGATACTAAGTTCGCTTTCAATCAAATATGTACACCAACTGAGTTTGAACACGATTTAATTTTCTACCACTATCGTGAGTCCCTGACGCCATTAATGAAATTAGAACTCTTTGTCGAACGCTGTCCATCATATTATGGAGGTAGGATTTGATAGTGTTTCTATGCAGGATATTGCACATGGAGGTATCCTCATGCCTCAACTGTAGTTAACTTGATTGACTGATCGGCACGCGATGTTGCGTAGTGCGAGTAGTTGGGAAAAATACCGAAGGTTCTACTGTTCTTCGATTGTGTTGAATTGAATGTAAAGGTCGGTAAAAAAACAAAGTTTGTATTCTGAAGATTGGTCTATATCAAAATTGACGACTTGGCATTTCTAATGTGGACAAGATTTCACATATAGAATGTCAGAGTTTTACCAGCAAATTAGAAACTGCATGAACTCATCAAATAATTGAACAGATACAACATCGAGGTTTTGGGACATAGCGGAACAAGATAGTATGATACTGGTGGGCGAATTCACCCATCGGCTAATTAGTGATATGAATACTCAAAGCAATTCTAAATGTTATCGGAAAACAATCATCAGTTCAAGTAGGAATGGTTATGGTGATCAGTTCGCGTTGCAGCTTAACGTGTGCGGTTCGTATTTTAATGATAAATCAGTAGGTATACAAATAGTATGTAGACCTTCATATCACCGCCCATTAGATTGGAAAACTCGAACACAATAGCTGTCAGCCACAGGGTTTATAACCTATGACCACCTTGTTGTTACTAAGGCTAAAGATTTCTGAAGGAAAGAACGTGCAAAACTACATTTCTATTTCGCGAATGTTTTGAACTGCATCAATTTTATGGCAATATCAAGGGATTGGTAGGTACAGGTATTTCAGCAAAAAGTTCTCGAAAATGTCAATGGAAGTTATGGAAGAAAATTAACTATAGTCATAATTTAATCGCCGCTAAAAGAGTATACAGTTGTTGTTGTTGTATACAGGGTGTTTCAGATCAAAGTGCTTTCCGGTATACCACGCGATTTCTTGAGGTGAGCTGATGAAAAAATCGTTCAATATAACCCATAATGTCCCGCCCTCTTAGGAATGCTCCTTTAGAAGTTATGGCTATTTAAAGATTTGGCGAATATTCATGAATTCTGGTGGGAATAAATGAGTACCTACATTTGTAACTAACAGTAGTAATGGTGGTACTATTATAGTAGCTTTGATGAAAGTAAAATAGAAACAAATTGTAGAAAAATTGTAAGCTTGTAATTTCTAAATACTAAGTAGCTTCTATTCCTAAGTATACTAAAACTTTACTTGGCAATGTAGTATGGTGCTATGTGACATTCAGTTTAGGGATCAGTTTAGTGATCATAGGATCAAATTGTATATATTGGACTAATGTATTTTTACAATTATCCACAAACCATGTAGTGGTGTCTGTTGATCATGTCAAGTATAATCGAGTATAATTAAGTACAATAGTAGATAATAAAAATTCTAATTCTGTCATATAGTTAGATAACTTCACAACCTCTTCCTAATACCAGCACTAGCTGCCTGGAAGAGGGAATGCTAGATAGGAAGCATTTACTTGAAAATACAGGGCAGACTGTTTTGGGTTAAATTGTTGTAGATTGACAATAAATAATAATAAATAATAATAATAATAATAATCTTTTGAGTCACCCTATGGATTTTGGCAGCTCTTCGATTATCTTCAATTTTTTTTTTTTCACAAAAATTTCATAAATATCGTTACTTAGCTTAAAAGTTTTTCTCTAGTTTGCCCTTAAATTATTAAAGCAATAAATGCCCCCTTAGCAGAAAAAAACTCACATACCAATACCTGCAGTAGGTTCAACACAGAAGGTAAATTGGATTACCCATGCGCGATTAGCTTGACACGATTTTTTGCTAGCTTCTTATCTTGATCGCCAACCTGAGCATTGAGATGCCTAAAGTCTAGGGTATAACAAGCAATTCAAATACCTATTTAAACTTTCTTGTGTAGATTGGAAATCTAGCTATGGTTCCAATTCGCAGTAGATAGGATTCCTGCCACTTTTTTTTATTTTGTAGAGCTTATTGGGTACAGTTTGGCATAATAAAACTCGTGAATTCATAGCAACTTATTCTAAACAAAATTAGTTTCAAAAGATACCAACTCTGCGGAACGTTTTATACTGATATGGCTGACTGGTCTTCACGTAGAATGGACCAAAAAGCTTATCTGGATGAGTGCGTGATGCGCAATCTACATGCATGGTACATTTCAACAGAGTTGTCAGGTTTAGTATTTTATTGTACTAAATATATTATTTGATGGTAAAGTTAATAATAAAATCTGGAAATCGTGGAGTCAAGGTTGCCGGTGCGGATTGACTTTTGGATTTCTCGGGGATGATGTTTGTTACCAAAAAGCCGCGGCCTTACGCTCTCCCGACAAGGAAAAATGTGACATTAAGAGAGAGTTAGTTGGTAGATGTGTTGTACTTACATACTTTAAATCGTCCAACATTTCATTCTGGTGTGGAGTTTTTTTCTTGTTGATTGTGAAGTTTAGCAGGAAAATTATCCGTAGACATACAGATCCTTTAAGTAGTGGCACAGGCGTCTTTGAACTAATTGAGTTTTTCTTCGTGCTGGTATTGTGGGAAACCATGTTTCGCCTTGGGGTTCCTTCCATTTTGTTGGTTTTTGAAAGAAAGTTTTCGAATTCCTCTCGTAATTCAGTTCGTTGGTTTTGGATTGACCTTATGTCATCCTTTTAGGTGCTGATATGTGTTGAAGCTCCTCTCTCGAAACAAAAACAGTTTTGTTTGGAATGATTCAACTCCAGTAAAATTTTTAACCCTACGTCCATCGAGAAATTGTAGGATCATAAAGTAAAGATTAAGACGGACTAAGATGGACTCCTTAGAAACAAGGTTAATTCTATTATGTTATTTGTAATGCTTAAATGCTCTGACTAAGGATTATCCTAACGTAAACTGTGAGAAGTTTTCAAGAAGTGAGGAAACGAAAATAATTCTCGTACTTTTATCCAAAACGGGAATGCGCAGATCACTCTAAGTCTTAAATTGGAGAACCAAACTGTATAATCAATGGCGAATTCTCATTTATGTGTGTAGATGTAACTTAGGTTATATCTGCAATGAATGAATAGCGTTCAATCTATAGCCTTAGACCAGATAGCATCTTCCGAGATTCATAAAAATTATTTTTCCACTTGTTTCTCTACATGCAATACATGTCTTACTATACTTCTAATTTTCCTTTGTTAGATTATTGCTAAAAATATCGGATATCGGTGATATATTTGATATATTAGTACTATTGAACCTCAATACTTAGCACCACATCAATCATGTAGCTGAATCGAAATTTTCCATTCTAGTCTTACATATTTTTTCTTATTAAAAATTTATGCAGTGTCGAAATCGTAACAGTTTGAAAGGATCCTTTTTCGATCTTTATCTTTATCTTTTTTCTGGGGTACCACAGGATTCTATCCTTGGCTCTTTATTCTTCTTTATACAGTTGGGAATTGAACTTGATATTTTCTTGGTAAGATGTTTACTTCTGCTCGACTTTCGATTTCGCTATGCCGAAGGCTGGTCGCCGTCATGAAGAAAGATACTATTGAAAGCGTAATTAAACGGTAAATCAGGAATTCTTATCATAGTGGTTTTAAACGTAGCTCGGCAACAGCTAACCATCTTTCGAAACATTTCTTGACATTTATGCTGATTATCGTTTATAGATGGATGGTTGTTAGTCATTTTATTCCATATACAGAAAACTATCGCGTTATGGAAACCTTGCCGTTGCTATTATATTTCCGCAATAAACATGATTCTGCGCAATCATGTAAATCCTTGCTAGACCTTGTCCCAAATATAAAAAAAAAAATATACGATAAGCAATGATTTCTATGATGCTTTCGATGGCACAGGAGAAATGCTTGTTGTTATAAAGAATCTATTAACTAGAATCACATAAAAAAACGGATGCCATGAAACAATTAGGCACATTAAATCCGCTCCCATTCTATTTTATGACAAAATTTCCTTGACATTGGATCTATGAAATACCGAATGTGAGAGAATTATGTCATCTTACTACAGATCATAAAGGATAATAAGCGCAAATCTTCTTTGACTTCATATTTTCATCCAAAGCATCAAGTGCTAATTTATTAACAGAACATAATAAGGGAATATTGCTCCTACTGGAATATATGTACATTCGTATCCTTCCTAATAAAATTTTGCCATCAAAGTCATAACCCTTTCAGGCTAACTCCGTCATAAATGAAGGAATTTCATAACATAGAGCTCCATCGCAGGTGATTTCAGTCGTCAATAAAGCCCTGTTATCACACCTAAAAACTACGAAACCTTTTCCGATGACGAACAACAATCCTTTCGATATCAGGCATATTTCGCATCCCGATCCCAAGGGATATTGAAGGTTGCAAAGTGTTGGCAAAATATATGACAACGACTACGACGACGATGACGACGACGACGACGACGACAATGACAACGACGACGACGACAATGACAACGACGACGGCCGGCTAAGAGTACCTCTATAGTATACGCATTCACTCCTCATTTGGGCAACAACAGCCAACGGCAATTTCTGTTTAGCTCCGACAACATCTAATAACGAAATTGCCAAAGGTGCGGAGCACATTCCCGCATAAACCCACTCGGATTTCTAATCAACGGCCGTACACACAAAGTATTTTTACTTTATGGCAAATATGTAATCCGGAGGAATGGAACGACCATCCATGGACCATTTTTCAAAGTGAACCAACAATCGGTCCAATTTGCCACCCTTGCGCTGCTACGTCCCCTTCTATGATAGCTAGGGACGCGTACCTTTTAGTACACACAAGTTTTAGCTGCGGATACCTCTTAAAGCTCAGCAGTGCCTTCATGAAAATCCTTTTGAGATTTTGTGAAAGGGGTTCTTATGCTATGCCACTCTCAGGATGAAATCCTCACCTAGATATCTTACCGCTCCACCACTTTTTCACCCTTCCTGTGTACTGACTGTGTGCATGATATTCGGGTGTGTCTCCTTGTATTTGTAAATTAAGGCGATATTCGGCGGATAAGTCACCTCAAATGTATTTCTATGGGGACTTGAAGCCCCCCGATAGTATAAAGTCCGAATTTTATTTCGAATTCCTAACAGCGAACTGACCGAGGGAATTTATTGCCGGTCTGGAATCTTATTTTCCTGTTTATTTCCTCTGCTGCTAGGGGCCACTGGAGCGCAGATACTCCACAGAGGAGATACAAAGTCGTGTGTAAACTCATATCGCATCGTAAAAGAAGGGTTCTATAGCACCCGAGAATAAAGGGAAAGGTGATGGAATTTTCGTTGTATCGCATTATCTTGGCGATAATCTCCATAGAGAATGAAGTTTTCTCCAGGATTTCTTGGAGTAATAACTACTTGAGAATTTTAGGAATTGAATGGACGAGCTATGCTTTGAGCACAGAACATTATAGAAAAATCCAGTTTAAATGAGATTAATGAGTCGTCAATTTTGTGACTGAAAACGGGATGTTGTGTGTTCAATGATTTTAATTTTGGCATGAAGTATGTGTTCGTAGATCTTTAACTTCGACAGTACATAAAGATGGTTAATGTTAATTTTTATTGTCTTTTATGGAACATTAGTTACTCAGCTTTGGACATGCAGTTTTAACGAACTTTCTAAGTTTATCAGTTGTTGATTTTTTTCCATTTTCTGAAGGTCCTTGTTCGGATATTAATTAATTATTGTGTCATGCAAGTGTTTTCTATCCAGACTTAAGGTTTGTGTAGGCTACGACGGAAGCCCGTGTTTTTTCTTAAAGTTACAGGCTTCAAAACTAACCTGGTGTCACATGAGCTTGTCCAAAAATATTCGTGGTAAAGATATTATTGTGGTACTATTGCCACACCTGAGAGACAAGATATAGCAATGACTCAACACTATCATTGCCTACCTTCTGTACGATTCGGTTTTACACTACGTACCACCAAAGGGTTTGTTATTTATCTTGAAATATGTGGAGAGACTTATCAAAGAACCTATAAAAATAGTCGGCATTTCTTTTGAATATCCAACACGGATGCCAAGAAACGATCTACATATGTATGTACATGGCGCTCTATTTACTTCTTACGGTCATTGATTAGCAACTTTGTGCGGTTTTAACCTCAGACGTATTCTTCCCATTTTGATCGTCATCAAATTTTTGATGGCACACTTATTTGGTGGAACGATTAAGGCTCCAAAAGAGCAGACTCTAATATCAACCTATCGCTCTACTCAAGTGGTGAGTTTGCTCAATTTTTACATCCACTCAAAACTTGAGCGACTAGTCATAAGGACTTACATAAGTGGGCTCATAAATGTAATAGACTCATAATTTTGGATGATCTTATATTTTGAGTCAAATATATTTACAAAAGCTCTGTGATGAGCTCTTTTTATTGACTGCAGGTTTCAATTCGGTTTGAATCTGTTCAAGACTGTTACAGCTCACTCAAGACATGACACAACTCATGATTTTAGTTCACTCAAACGTTATGTCTATAGCTAATAATTGAGCGCAATCACTGCTTGAGTTGAAGGATAAATTGAGATGAAATTTTGATTCTTTTTCCAAATCCTGGGAATGGCGATATGCACAGTTAAGTTGATTTGTAACTAGAATGATTATAGATATTTAGTATACGCTTAAAGTGGTTTTCCCGATCGCTCAAGGTCACAATGGCGGTCTTAAACGGGAGTGGATGAATATATCTAATGAAGTTGACTACTTTCAAATTAATTTGTTGCTGTTCAGTTGTGTTAAGGACCTAAATATTTTTTTGTACGAAATCGATTCGCAAAAAGCATCATGAAAGAATAATAAGAGAAAAAATTCCTAAGGATCTTTAGACGTACAAACGACAGTTCTGGAAAATTTTTAATTGCTCATTAGCTTAAGTAACGTGCCAGTTACACCGTGTGTCAGGAGGATCAGGACAGTGAAATGTTGGGGGATTGTTATTTAAATTGAAGCGCACAGTTCATTTGCAGGAGGCGAAATATTAATGGAGGACCAGAAGAAACATTAACATCGCCAGGGATGGATGACATTATCAAAGCAGTCCCCCTCCGTTGATTATTTATGTGCTGGAATGGAATTCTTTCTTTGAGCTGACTCTACTACTCTCACCTGATGGCATCTTGAGCCATTTCATCTTAGTTCATCTACCGTGTTAATTGGTTCCCCCCTACCCTTCGTTATCCAACAGATATCTCAGTGGTAGTGTGCTTCTTTCAGAAAATATCATTGGCAAAAATCAGTCTTAAATTTACTTAAGTTGTCATTAATACCTTGAGAGTGGAGTATGTTGGTGGAGGCCGGCATTGGAGGAAGGGAGGGGGGGGGGGGGATGGTTGAAACTGACTTTGCATGGTAATAGCACTAAGATGGCAGAGAGTTTTCGGGGCTTAGGGATGTATATTCCACTTTGTGCAAAATGTATAAGAGTCACAGGACAGCAACAAAAACTCACTAAAATTTATTAATTATTTAAGCTTCGTTAAGCTATTTAAAAATTCTCTCAAGCAAGTTTTTGACACCCGCCCGTCACATTTATTTTGTGCTCTGCAAGTCAAATCCACTTCTGCCACCATTGCTGCTGCCTCCTCCATGCACCCCCACCCACTAGCATATCTAACATGAAGGGATGGTGGGTGGATGAATGGATGGATGGATGGATGGATACACTTGAATATCAACTTCCAGCTAACTTGAGGCAGTGCTAGAGCTATTTGTTGTGTTCACGCGAAAGAAGACGACTTCATCCAGAAGTATATACCCATCCAACCGGCACTCGCTCTCCGATTTTCATATTAAAAGCACTCGCAGCAGGCAGTACACATTGGTTAAGTCCCTCCGCCCTACACTTCCTATCCATTAGCCTGGATCCTGTGATGGAAATGGCAATTTTAAAATTCCTGAATTAATCATGAATTACCAATTAACGCGAGGGGTCAGAGATTCATCTTCATTTATATGCCCTGTTTGTTGTTCCTTCAGCCGCCTCCCGGTCGGTCAACTCCACCGGCCACCACCAAAGGATGGGAGAAAGAAGTCGCTACGCTATTATTGTCGATAGAGAGATGCTTCTTATGCGGTGGTGATACGCATTTTAAAGCGAACACAAGCTGGCAACTTCTTAGAATGCTAAAAGGTACAGGAATAATCTTTGCGACATATTTGTGGTGTGCGTGATGTTTACATTCAAGAAGTGGAGGGGGGGGGGGGCGGTGGATGGCTTTACCCGCCTGGGCTTGAAGACTTCAATTGGATGCGGCTAAATCTATGACCATCGTCTTCTGCCGCTCCTCCATTACTATGCTAAAGTTTGTCAACATCCAGTGTTTTTCTTAACATCCGCGCTTAATTTTTAATACTCAGCGAGATAATTTGATTTGTGCTCGGATTTTTTAATTTGATGTCTGCGGCGTTTTTACTATGGTCCACAGTCCATTTTACATCCTCTACCACTTACTTACCACTCTCTGAATTTGTTGTTCTCCTCCTCATACAATCTTCACTCTGATTTCATGGTTAAGAAACTGAGGGAATTATGACATTAGCATTTTTTAATTTGCAAATTTGTACCACCATCCATTTTACAATCTTCCCTCCTCTCCTCTCCATCGCTCCTCTGCTATCCTCTTTATAATTTGGATTTCATTCAGACGAGTGGATTATCACAACAAAAACTTCGTTGAATTACGAAATTAATTGTCTCACAGAAGTGTTTCGAGCAATTTGGATAATTTTTCCATTTGCAAAGTTTGAAAAAATTATTTCTGAGAGCTTCGCATAGTTCTGAAGAGAGTTGCCAATGTTGCCATGATCTTTTGGCAAATGCGAATGATTTTTTTCTTCTTTTCTTCTTTACTGTGAGCTTTCATTTGGATCAATTTTCAGACCGGCGACTTCTTTTGACATTTAAATATATAATGCTGGAAAGAGTGAATAATTTGCAGGAAAAGTCTCAATACAGGAAAATAACATAGCTGAACACAATAGACTCTGGTCGCAGTGTGTGTACGGTCCTAGTAACCTAGTCGCTCCTACTCTTAACCTTAACCTCAACATATATACTCTTCCATTCCAGAATGCAGATGGCTCTGACGCTGCCAAGTTTTTTGAGCATTTTTATACAATCCTATCTCAGCTTGAATGTAAAGACATCTGTTTCATTCAAAATTGAGAAGAGGATCTAGATCTTGGAATTTTCTCTATTGCATAGCTTAATAGCGTAAAGGGGAGTGCCCACTTTTCATACAATTTTATGCCCGAAAACTCCAGACATGATAGATATCTTAAACGATGCACTATGATACTCTGAAGATATTTTATTAATTGTGTTTATTTCAATTAAGAGGGGGGGGGGGGGGGGGGAGCTTTTGCGATCGGATGTAACTTGAGTGCTTTTCTTGGGTGAAAATGTGGACTGTTCTACTTCTCGTGATTGTGCAGAATGGTGAGTGGTGAAAAATGACTTCCCATGACAAAAATGTTCACAACGGAGCACTAATGGCCATGGAAGAAAAAACTGCAGAAATATAATGCGAAATATAGTAGCTGGGCTGTGTGTGTGACCCAAATACATGAAAATAAATTTTCCGGCGGTTAAATTTGCCGAGAAATTTTCTGAATCGAGGAAAAAGTACACCACTCGATAGTACTCGGAGAGACTTTTAATTTGATATGCAACATGCGATATTGGACCCCCCTCTCCACCCTAAAAGTATGTAGAGAAAAATTTTCTTCTACGAATTGGAGATTACCTGCTACAATTCGTAGGCGAACAGTGAAACCCGTTTTCCGATCGGATATAACTCTATCGAGTTAGAGCCGATCTAATTTATGAAAATCTAGTACCTCAGTTCGAATAAAAAAGAGGGAAATACTAAAAATGGAGTATGGAAATAGCTATTTAAGCCACCCGGTATAGAAGTGTGGGTACTCAAACTTCTTCTCAGGTCCCAAGGAATTTGATTTTGTGCTAAATTTTCCAAAATGGGCCTTTCCTGCTTAATTTAAATAAACATTGTTAATAAAATATGTTCAGAGTATCATAACGCATCGTTTAAGATATCTGTCATGTCTAGAGGTGTCTATAGCCTAAAAAGGACATTCATCTTTGCATTTGGAAGAACATATTCGAGGCTAGCATAAATGCTGATCTTCGGGTTTTAATCTTATCCTCGTTATATCTTTCAGTCATGGCTTAAATTTGGGTGCGTTTAATTTCCAATTAATGCGCTTTGTGTCAGAGAGTTGTGACACAGTATATTCATACAGTAGAAGAGCTCTATCAAAACTGTCACATGAGTAGGAATTAGGATGCTTCTATAACTATATACCTTTCTCATTTAACATTTTTAACAAACAAACTACATAGTCAATTTTTAAACAGAGATTGTTATGTAAATCTAAAATGGAAGAAAGAGAACTTAGAGCATGCACAAACTTGTACTAGAGGAAAAGCCGCAAAATGGCAAGCAAAACTATTTCTGCAAGAAACAAAAAAGCTAAAAACAATTTGTTCCACTTCCCATGCCATTCGGCTTGGTAGAACTGTCAAACTGTCACAAACATATTATTACATCTATTTTGCGTGTTACACTTTCCATTTAACGAACACCACTTTAAAATCAAACAGCTGTTCAGTAATGGAACAATACATTTGCAGTACTTTTACTGAGATGCTTACTTACGTAAAACTCATACTTCTTCCCGTAGATTGTGCAACTGGCTACTGTTCGCCCATTTACTTCCGTATCTTACTTAATAGTTCCCTCTTATGGGAGAAATTTTGATTGTTTTTTTTGTAATTAAAATTCACTTCTCATTTTCAGTAGTTTGTGAGTTATCTGTTATGAGAATGTTGCGGATAGAATCTCTTGAATCTCTTTCACAAGGTCGTAATGAGATATTTTTGTACATTTTCATCTTGCAGTTTTAAATTCTAGCTTTAGAGTATAACTTTTTAGGTTGACCATATGAGTGGAGCATATTTCTCCTGATCCTGGCCAATCACTGTAATAATTGTGGAGTTGTTCGTATGTGTAGTTTTCCACATTAATTATTGATCTAGATAGATATTGCCGTTTTTCCAAGTTTTCCCAAAAAGGTTTCAGCTACCCCAGATTGAAATTCTAGTCTATTTTGTAATTAGTTTTTGTGATCTTTTGGTCAAGCAGTTGCCTTAAATCTACCATAGTTCGAACAGCCGGTATATTATATATAAAAGTGTCCAAAAAAGTATTGATCTCTTTGAATTATGTTTTGTAACTTTGTTTTTATGTGAGAGATTATGGAGATCATGAATGTAATTCATAATAGCAAAGGAGTAATAAATATTATATTATAAGTATTCCAATGTGCCGCTTAAATGCACCGACAATGCCTGTAGTTTGGACATTCAAGCGAAGGTTATTCCATAGACGGGCAATTTGGACAAGATAAGAACCTTCCATATAAGATTTATAGAAACGTGGAAGCAATATATTCCTATTACGTCATGATTGTGTGAACTGAAAAAATTCTTGTAAGTCTAGGTCGATCACAAGTACTTAGATTATTTACGAAAACTAGAGCACGTCGCCGAAAGTAGGAAAACTGTGGTGTAATGCTTCAAGCATCTATAGAAATTTAAAAAAGACAAAAAGCATACAAACATGCCAGGTCATTAAACTAATAACAATCAGCGCTAAAATGAATGAATGAGTGTATCATGTCGCATCGGTGATTTCGCTGCCGCAATGAGTGCAATATGATCCACATAATTTCTTTACGGAAATAAGGAATTTTTTTGAACATACAAAGCAAGGTTAACACACCTGACTGCAGCACACGTCAATTTGCTGACGCGACATTCTACATCGTTTATGCGCTGCAATGAACTTGGTGAACACGCATGTTTGAAATGCCTGAAATGTATGTCAACAAATTGTTAGCAATACTTTAGGTCAATAACTTATACATGAATAATTTTTGTAATAATTTGATGACATGCAAATTCTTTGATTTGTGCATTAAGTAGGGATAGTAATTAATACAATCAATGATATAAATAAAGATGGTTGGATAATAAAGATTACCATAGTTATTCGTTACGTTTGAAAAGAAGGTGTTTTCATATATCGGTAGCATTGCCTTATCCTGCTTCATTCAATCACTTTGGCTGTCTTTGACACCATATATTAAACACGAATATCGGCTGATTTTATCTCGCCTGTGTTCAGAATACAAAGGCTGGATAGCTAAGCACTCGAGATCGAAATGGCCAAACATGGTCCAACCTGCGAAGACCATAAACAAAGCGGATGCAGTCGTTGAAAACTACTTCCATCTTACGTCACAGAAACTATCCAGTTTAGGAAATATAACACTACGATAAGTGAAATGGGGCAGAATTAAAGCTTTAATTAATCTGAAGCGATTTTCAGTAGATAGGGTACTCGCTGAGAGCCAGAGACTCCGAAGCCCTGAATAAACTTTTTTGATAATGCTGTTAACGTAGACGCAACACTTAATTTCGCTATTTAAAATAATACCAAGAGTAGTGACTTTATTTAACATAGACAGCGAAACGTTGTTTAGAAATAAATGCAATGAGACTTGATAGGATTTAAGACCAACTGATTATTCCTCGGCCAGACATTGATTCTGTTGAGATCACAGTTCATTCGATCAATACAGTCTTCTAAGAGCCCAATAGGTCTATTGAGATATAACTGAACATCGTCCGCATATAAATGGATATTCACATCTTGGAGAATGTCAGGCAAGTCATTAAAAACAGACTGACTGAAAAGCAAAGGACCCAATATAGAACCTTGAGGGATCCCACTAGTGGTAGTGTAGTAGACAATATTTCGTTGGCTTTGACTCGCTGTTTACGACCGGTCAGAAAGTTGTTAATTAAAGCAACGGCTGTGTTGCTAAAACTGAAAGAGTAAGCTAGTTTATCGAGGAGGATGTGGTGATTCACGCTATCAAAAGCTAAAAGCTAAAAGTACTAGGACCATGAAATGGTCTCGGTTTAGAGCGCTTCTTATGTTAGAAGTTACTTTCAACCCAGCTGTCTCACAGCTGTGAAATCTCCGGAATCCCGATTGCCAATGCATTAGAAAATCACCCCGGTCGAGATATTCAATTATCTGTTTATACATAAGCTTTTCAAAGACTTTGGATATAAAGTGCAAAATACAAATTGGGCGAAAATCCGCTGAAGATTTTTTCGGAATGGGCGTGACGATTACAAACTTCCAAGAACTGGGAAAAGAAGATGACGTCAAACACGAATTCATTATATGAAGCATATATTTAGAATAGAATAGTAGAATTCTAGAAGTGAAGGCATCCTTACAAAAAAAAAATCTAAACTTATTTAAAGGATTTCTAGAGATATTTCTATTTCGCGGCGTCCAAAATAAAACCAATTAAATAAGACGATTGGTGTCTGTTATTCACGCCCTTTTCTCTCCTTTCGACCCTTCTTTCTTTATATTAATACATCTGTCATTACGACGGTTTAACCGCTAAAACTAGGCCATAATTTTTAGCAGTCTAGACTTAATTTGTCTCCCGTGAAATATAAAATCCTCCGTATAAGGGTACATAACATCAGTATAAGTTTCGGCTAAACTTGAAATATCCTATTACACAGGTGCGTCTATTTCGCTAATAGTTCATACCATATTCCTCAGTCCTCCAATGTGCCGTTATGGAGATATAAACAAACAGAAAACAATCTGCAAATGGCGTTTAAGCGACCCACTATTGACAGAATAAAGAGTTCGGAATTCCCATGCACGGAACTATTCAAATGGAGGCTTCTTGTGATACGCAAACATTTCGTCAAATATTCACACATATGAGAGTATGCTGCCCCTCGTAACTGTTTCTTTATTGCATCCCGCCAGAGTCGAATGTATAAAATGTTTATCTCCTCGGAATTCGAAGGGAAGGGACATGCTAGCTAGCTATAACACTATAACCCAACCAAAAGTGTATCGTCTAAAAGTATAGAAGAACCTGTGAGAGTTACCCAAAACTGGGATGCTACAACAACCAACTACAACAACAATAATAACAACAACAACAACAATAATAACAACAACAACAACAGCAGCAACAACAAAGATAGAAGATAGAAACCTTATAGATCGCTGTTGGGAAGGGGTTGCACGAGTGGTGATAGAGAGCCTTCAGCTACTATTCCCATATACATAATGTGTATAGAGTTAGCATATATGCTATACATGGGGAGCTAAGGGGCCACATTAAATATAGGATGGAATCCTTGGAAATGGTCGTGAAGATGTCATCTCCGTTTAGATCCGACACTTGCATGAATAAAACATCAGATGGACAGGGAAAATGCGAAGATTCAATTTTCAAGCGAAAAACATCAAATGGAAGTGTACACAGTCCTCCTTGTGCGCTGCAGATATATAGCAGAGATACCACGAGCAGTATAGTAATATGCGTAAAGGAGCGTATACGGGCATTGGTAACCGGTAAAGGGCTCAGGCTTGCACAGAAAATTTATTTTTGTTTCGCCGAACATGGAACTTGGGCAGCGAAGCGAACGGAACGGGGATATGGCCAGTCCAACTATGTGTGCTAGTGGTCCATGGAGAACGCACATGATTTACAGAAACTTTTTTTTTCTTGATTTTCGTTTTCCTTTTCCATCATCTTGTGTCCTGGTGGGCAGTAAGAGGAGAGAACTTTATAAGGAAGATAGGCTGTTGTTTACATAAGCGTACGGAGGGGGGAGGGGGGCATGATCAAGAATACATAAAAAAAAAATTTAAAAGGACTTTTGCCTGCCGCATACCCCCTTCGGTGCCAATATTCAAAAGATTGCTATCCTTGCCCCGTACCTAAAGAAAGACTATCTATTCCAAAATCGTTGTGCTTCTGGAATGATGACGCCGCCTCCATTACAGTATTAGCAGTAGCAAGCCTACCGCCCAAGGCAAGTAGCTCTAACTTGAAATCTACAAAATTGAGATGTGAGAGTCCAGAATTGAATTTTTCTTTGCATCCAGGAAACTGGATGGATCGTGAAAAGGAACAACATTATCAGGATTTTAAGCATTCCAAGCGTCGTTGTCATGGGGGAGAAGAGATGCGTCAGGAAAAGGATTCGGAGATGTTTAGATTAAAATTGAGGCCGTGATAAATAATCCACGCCTTGGAATCATCACTTTGGCACGTCTGTCCATGCTGCCAAGGGGTTGAACGACTGAGTGAGAATAAGTGAGTGGGAGAGGTAGATAGAGAGAGAGAGCAGCCAAAATTCCTTACATGTAAAGTTGTTTGCCTCGTAATGGATTGTCAATCAATCAGTTCTTGTACACGAAATAGCATTTAGCAGGATTTCGATGTGTTTAAGTTACGGCCGTTCATAAATAGCCGGAGATAACTTGGTTAAGTCGATGCCTCACTTTGAATATTGGGTTGGATGGAATTAAATTTTCGTGTTCGAACTGTGGCCCGTTAGGTATATCTCTAACCCATATATGTATAAGTATGCATGTTTGTATGTAACATTTTGATGAAAATAATAAAAATGGGCCTCTATTAGGGGAAGTTGATTTCAAGTGATTTTTTTTTTTTTTTTTTTTTTTTTTTGTATAAAGATGGAACACTTATAGAAATCTGATTACGGTCGATATTGCTGAGGCAGACGATGAACTTTGAAAAAGTTTAATAAAGATGAATTGACACCTACCCTTTATACTTTGATATTGTACTGGGGAGGTAGGTACTTCTTATTTTAGAGTCCTCATATTTTTTAATTGTTTTTAAATTTTTAATTTATTTATGAGGAGTTCCGGAGGAAGGAAAGGAACATGATTTTAATTTTAATTAATTAAAAAAAAAATCGGCTTTGATGCTCTTAGAAAGCTGCCGATTTTGTTTGACAACAAGAAAGTTTTACTTTCCACATCATGAAGAGTTGTAGAAAAGAGTAGGTACACATTAAAAAAATCGGTGTTAAAATAGCACCAATTCGGTGTTAAATAGTGTCCAACCATTTGGATAACTTCTCCGTTCGAGGTTACAATATTCATCTCCATTTAGTTTTACTGGTTGTATACTTGTAAATATAAAAGTATTAGTCAACTAGTGAAGATAATTAACATCATATCGAATTTTCCTATTTTATTCTATAGAACAATTTACGATATTATCCAAAGGGATATTCCTGAAATATCCTTTCAGCTATATTAGATTAATCCTTATAAATAAAAAATATCAAACCGGCGGTGCAGACATTTAACACCATTTCGGTCTTCTATTTTCAGCATAGGCGTTATATTTAAATATCTCAAAATTTCTTAATATTTATAGAAGTCAAAAGGGACTTGCAATATAATATTATATAGTTAAAATAATGAAAGAGTTAATAAATATTTAACATTGGTAGTTTATTTCAATATACCTTTCAGTTACATTCAATGATATTGGGAAATTGTACATAAGAGAGTCTCGCACCTCTGAAACTCTACAACTTGAGCCCCAACAATCTTCATCTACGAGCAGGATTCGCATGTTTTAACTCCTCCCTCCTCTGAGAATATTTCCTCAGTGAAGGTAGTTCGTCGTCAGAGATAAAGAAACCATCGCCACAGCCCAAACTACACTCCTTCTGCCTCAAGTCTTTCTTTAGTTCGACATGAAATTTCTCTGGATACAAATGTGGCCTCCATTGTCAGGATTCCATCTTCGGGTACCGATACCGTGGTATCTCCTATTGTGGACAAAGTGTTTGATGAAGGGACGAAAGCTTCAGTTCGGATGTCGGTATATTGCGGTCTGCTTCGGTTGCTTATAGTGCCTCCACCAATAATATTCCGACAGTAATTGGTGACGTTGTTACGTTGCGGCTAGCCAGGCTTCCAAAGTGTATCTGCGTATCTAGAGTACATCCTGACATTACCGAAGATGAGATTACTAGACATATTTCATTACGTGTCGGCACTCCGAGCTCTTTGATTGCCTGCACAAAATTATCTACTCGACATGTTCATGAGAAACGCTCATTTTCTGCGTCCTTCAGGATTTTGGTTCCGAAAAAACTATTTCAGGCGGTCCTCTCTGCTGAGATATGGCCGCACAATTCTCTTGTGCGTGAATTTAGTCCAAGGGGGAGGGGGGGGGGCGTTCTGGATCTTCTGCTAAGGCAAAAAAAAATTGGTGGCGAAATCTCCGTCCACTATGCTAATGTAAATAGTCTTCGCTCCAAGACGACTCACTTTTTTAGAAGCTCGACGAATTCCTGTTTTGACATGGCCTATACTTGACCGAGACATGGCTGTGTGGAAAGATTGCAAATGCAGGGCTTTTTGGGCCTAAATTCTTGGTGTTTCACCGTGACCGCAACCGTCTGTCTTTGGATGCTCCTGTTGGAGCTGGAGTACTTTATGCCGTTCGTCACAACCTTCCATGCACGTTAATCGATTTTGTTGAGTCCGGCGATCTGGGTTTATATGTGTAGCTTTCAAGCTCTCACACAAAAACGTATGTATTGTTACAGTTTACATCAGCTGAGATATTTGACTTGCTGGCTTTATGTATTGATAGGCTTACTGAAGTTTTGCTGCCTGCTGACGAATTATTGCTTTTCGGTAAGATCAACTTGCCTACTGTTAACTGGCAACACTCTCTGGACGATGATGGCTGCTGCCTTCATTCTCGTCGACTCCGCAACATGCCATATCTTTTATTGACAACATTATTTCTTCGGGCCTAATGCAGTCTTAGCGGCGTTATTAATGACTCTGGAAAATTTTTTGACCTGGTATTTTCTTCCGATCCCAATAGGACTCTTGTTAAGCGTTGTTTAACTCCTATGGTTCCTGAAACGGCAATAGATGTAGTTTTGTTTTTTGATCCTGTAACTTCATCATTTAATACTTCTAGTAACTTCTGTTAAGACTTTAAAAACGCTGATTTTGATAAAATGAATGAATAGTTATCCGCTTGTGATTGGACCAGTGTGCTGGATGAACGTGACATTTTTGAAGCTCTTAACTCGTTTTATGACATATTATTTCTTTGTTTTACTCACTGTGTACCACTTATTCGTTCGAATCATGATTCAAATTGTCAACCGTGGCTCAATTGCTCTTTGAAACATCTTAAAAATTTATAGAATAAACTTGGAGGAGGTTCTGTTCCTCAAGGAGTAATGCTGATTACTTAATTTATTCTAATTCGCGTGCTCAGTACATTTCGTGTTTGACGGACTCGATTATGTATTTAGAATAAGATTGCGTGCTGAACCAAAGTAAGCGGGTACCCTTCATCATTGCGACTCGGTAACATAGACAGTGGATACCTTAGAGACTGCCAATCTTTTTGATGACTTTTTTAAAACTGCCTTCTGTGATAACCATTGTGATATTAGTTATAATGATTTTACCCATCGGATGAAGCTTCCGCTGACTTCACTTCAACCTGAAGACCTGTTATTCAATGAAGCGTCTGTCTCCAAGTATATTTAAAGCATAACTGATTTTCTGGCGGTCCGGATGGCGTCCCTTCCACATTCATAAAACCTTGTGCTACGTCCATCGTTTCAGTTTTGTGTTATTTATATAATTTATCTTTAACTTGTGATGTTTTTCCGAAATAGTGAAAGCTTTCTTTGATTATTCCTTTACACAAGAAGTGCAATAAGTGCGGCATTTCTAACCACAGAACTGTCGATAATTTAAGCTGTATTTGTAAGATATTTGAAGCACTGATTTGCGATGTTATGTACTTCCACTGCCCTTCCTATGCTCTTTTCAGCATGGTTTTATCAAAGGTAAATCTGCTACGACTAATTTGTTGGAGTTTACTAATTTCTGAATTTCTGCTATTGAAAACGGTAAGCAAGTGGATTGCATTTTCGCGGATTTCAGTTTTTGGCCGAATTAATCATAAAATTTTAATTCACAAGTTGACTGTTCTTGGTTTTCCTACTGTCTTTGTTAATTGGCTTCGATCTTATTTATCTGATCGTACGCAGCGAATTAATGAATTATATTCCGCGCATCTCTTTCTGACGAAATAGATAATACTTCCGGCGTTCCTCAAGGCAGCCATCTTAGACCACTCCTTTTTATAATTTACATCAACGATGTATCTCTGATTTCGGCTAATTCAAAAATACTTTGCTATGCTGACGATGCCAAAATCTTCCGCATTGTTTCTGATGAAAACGAGTGTGGAAGTTTAAACTCGGACTTATACACCTTTCATAAATGTTGTGCTATGAACTGTCTTCCTCTTAATATAAGCAAATGTACAACTATGTGTGTCCTTTTCTCGTAAAAGGAGGCGATTGGGCTTTAATTGACAAAACCAAAGATTTGGGTGTCCTCCTTAATACTCGTCTCTCCTTCGAGCATCATATTAATACAATTGTTGCCAGGTCTAATGCTACTCTGGGGTTTGTAAAGAGATGGTCAAATGAGTTTAATGATCCATTCATAACACAGATCCTTTACTGCAGCGGAGATTTGTCCGATTTGCACTGCGTAGATTTCATTGGGACAACTCTATTATTCTGCCTACATATATTGACAGGTTTAAACTCTTTCCATTAGATACTCTTGAGAATAGATGAAAAACTTCCATAGTTGTTTTTGCATTTCAGTATACAAGGAGTGATTAACTCCCCTGATCTCTTAAATACTTTCAATATATCTGTTCCTGTGCGCTCCTTGAGGAACTGTGACTTCTTCGTTATTCCTCCGCATAGTACAAACTATGGCATGCACGAGCCGGTTTCATCAATGTCTCGTCTCTTTAACCGTCAGTTTGATTGAATTGACTTTCATCTTTCAAAAACTGAAATAAGAAATCAGCTTAGTTAAAGTTACTTATCTTTTTCATTATTATTGTTATTTATTTATTTTAAAAAGTTTAAGCGATAGTATAACAGACTTAATGTAAATGCTTTTACATACTACCGGGAAAATATTAAAGCAAGACAGTTATTTTTATTTTTTGAGTAATTAATGTGAGTTAAGAGCTATAAATAGGAGCTATGTAACTAATAGACAACTTTAATGAATTCAGGAACAATTAATTAATTATAGTAGTTTCGGAAAGATGAAGAATGTCAGGGAGGAAGAGACCGAGTTTTTATTATATCCAAAGTAGAACGCTTTGAGGAAGAAAGATTATTACCGAAGAGGTCAATGGAATTAAATATATATATTGTGTTGTTTCTGGATTCTATATAGAGGTGATTTGTTTTTAATGTTTGTCCTAGCGCTTTCGAGTTTAAATGTATGGGTACGGCGAGATTGGATTGGTAGGACGTTATACCCTAATTGTGCATTAATATCTGTACTATGAGGTTGCAAGTAATTTTTAGGAGGAATAATTCGTCAATATAAGCTCGGCGATTTTCGAGACTTAACAATGATTACGGGGGAAGTGATAATGAGTTATTACTCTTTCGAGACCCGTACAAAATACAAGTCTACAGGCAAATTCTCAACCTACTGCATATGAGCACAAAAAATTAAAAAAAAAGTACCGAGGTACTGTCAGTTTCTGATCTAAAAGCCTAAAATGAGTACCTAGGAAGACGTTCTGGGTATTCTAAATGCGTGCGATCGAATTTGTAAGTAAGGATCCTTGTAAGTGGTTTTTGATCTCTTTCTATTGTATTTATATAGATTTGATAGAATGGATTCCAAATAACAGAGCAGTATTCCAACAAGGTATATTATTTTATAAAGAGTCAAAAATGAAAGCGGTGTTTTTGAAAGACTTACAGCTACGAAAAATGAAACCTAATAATTGAAAAGATCGTCGTGTGGCATCGAAGGTAACTCCCAAGTCTTTTATTTCTGTGACACGTGTTAGAAAGAATTTGAAATATGGTAATCAAAGCAGAGTGTGTTTTGTTTTCTGGAGAACGTTAAGCAACAACATTTATTTATGAAGTTTATTTAAATCATTTTGTAATATTAAGCAATCATCCATAGAGTAAATAATTTTAAAGATTTTATTGTTAATAGAAGATCATTAATAAATAATAAGAAAATGAGGCGGCCAAGCCTTGTTCCTTGGGGTACACGAGATGCTTCGGTGAAGGTATATATGACTTAAATTTATTAAGAACTAAAGACAAGCTCCTGTTTTTTAGATATGAATCAAATCAATGAACTGAATTTGTGTGAAAGCCGAGTCTACTCAGTTTTTTTAAGATAAGCAGGTTGTCTATCATGTCAAAGGCATTAGAAAAATCTATGTATATTGTACCGACTTGTAAGCCTCTGTCTAAAGCCTTTGCAATAACATCAGTGTAAAGGACTAAATTAGTAGAAAATGAACGATGTGGAAAAAACCGTGTTGATCGTTATTTATTAAGTGTTTAACTTGCGAGGAGAGCTGATCATAAATGATCTTTTCAAAAACTATTGATAAGCTATTTGATTTACATATTGGGCGATAATTCGTAATTAATTTTGGGTTGCCTGATTTAAATATTTGGTTAATGAATGAGTTTTTGAGCTTGCTTGGAAAAATGCCTTCGGATATAAACTTATTGAAGAGGTGTGAAATGGGTCACTGAAAGTCCTTAACTGAACCTAGAAATGCTATTCTGACATATGTATGTAGTTTAGGAAAAAAGATCCTGCTTATATAGAGATGGGTTTGGAAAGATGATAACAACGTATTCGAAAGTATCTCCATGTAAAAGTATCTCGATGTAAAACATTATGTTGAATATTACAGAATGTATTTTAATTAGTGTAGTCCGGAAATTTTTTGTTTAGGTTTCTAGGTAAATTTAATTTTTTATGAGTCCTCCGCCCCATAGGCTTGACCAACAGATTTTTTCCGATAGTCAAAATTACTTTCATAGATAAGAGATTTTTTAGTACATTCGAGGGCATCAGACAGAATTCAGGATTTCAAATATTGATAAATTTTTAAATTACGTATTTCAGTGCGATTTTTCTTTTAGGACCTTTATTGGTAAAAATCAGTTACTTCGCTATGCAATTTTGAATCATCTCTGTTCTTGCATACAACTTTCATCAACTACATATCTATAGATCTCTCTCTCTCTCTCTCTCTTCTTTTGCACACTTTAAGCCTTTACTTATCAAAAAATCAATAAATTATTTTTGGAAAGAAAAATATTTTGCTCCATAAAAATCCGTTTAGTCATTAGACAAAGTGAAAATTTTCGATACACAATTAATTTTCGAATAGCTGCATTTTATTATCGGAGAACGTTTTTTCGCTATTCGCCATCCTTAAAAGGACTTTTGAATAATTGAATCAAAAATAAAAGCCGATTAGAGGCACCCATTATGCTTAATTGGAATTTCATCTCCTAAAAAAGTTTCCTTCATCAATTCACCCCTTTTCTTCCTCATCGATGTTAATTTCAACCCTCTTACACGTTACGAGATTAATCTAACGATATTTGCGTATCCTTCGAATGGACCATTCGTCGTCCGTCCCATGGCCCGGCCGCAACCTAGGCGGAGTAAAAGAGCTTTGTGAGACAAAAGTGAAAAAGAAGAACATTGAAAATTCCCAATTATTATCTCTTCTAGTCGACTGGTTTACAGTGCTGTGATCCAGCCATTCATGGGAAGTGACTAGCACTAGCACATGTTTCCGTCCATTACTGAACTCCTTGCTTCCTTGCTTGCCTGCTTGGTTGCTGTCGTCATCTTAAAAACCCCTTTACCAGGGAAAAAAAATCGCCAGGACCAATGCAGTGAACTTTGCTTGCCCAGGCCGATTTAAAAAGACCCGGGGCTGTGGAGGTGGGAAAAAAATTTCGTAGAGGGGGGGGGGGGGGGGCAGGCAACAAAAATGAAGAGAAAAACAAGTACGAAAAAAGCATCCTATTTTATTACTCCCCCTCAGACCACTACCGCGCTTCTCCGCCTCATCCTCTTACCAAAAAGAGTTGCAAAATTTATGGTGGGAGAAGAAAAGCACGAAAAAACTCTCCAGTAAAAAAGAAAGAACGAAAATGAAAGGAATTTCCATAGGCCTTCCATCTTCAACGAATGATGGTCGTGCCTCGTTGTATTTTATATTTTTAGATGAATATCGACAAGGACATAAGAAGATTGAAGTTCGGTTGCGGAGGAATGTCAGGAGTTGAAAGAAGTAAAGGGCACCACCAAGGCCATAGTATTCACAAACCCCCCCTTACGCCCAGGCATGGCAGAGTATGGATGGACGAAAAAAGAGTTTTTCAACGACCAGCGAGGCCTCTGGAATGGAAAAAAAGGCTCAAAGCTGAACACACGAAAAAAGGGTTACACGAACTTAAATGGAATTCTTGTGTAGACTGCCATTCGAGTTCAAATGAAATCAATTCAAGGGGAATATTTAATTACGTACGCAGGGACAAGGGGAGGATTAAGTCTCCTGGAGCCTAAGTCGTCCGTATATACCAACTAACGGAATCTTCAAAGAGCACAGAAAAAAAAATAAAATAAAACATTCGGCGCAGGAAATGGATGCAGATACCTACTCAACCTCACCAGACCACCCCGTTTTCTAAAAAGGCCATGGGAAAATTCTTTTCCACTTTTCTTTTTTCTTCTTCTACTTTTAACATTAAGAAAACAAAAACAATTTCAAGGATTTTCTTTTAATTGAATTTAATAAAAAAAGGGCGTGTGGTATTCAAGAGAAATACCAGGAAACATACGACCAGAACTGTTGCATAATTATGAGTTTTTTTTTCAAAATTGACGAATTGACGAATTCAGGCTATGCTCCAGCTGGAAAAAATTAATTTAAAATGCAGATATTTACAGTTATACTAGAGGTTTTATAGTTCTGTACGTGGCCCTTGCCCGTTCCATTGGTAGGGATGCCAAAGTTTGGGTTAGGATAGATAATATGTGGATATTTCTATCAGCTGTGCTTTGCATGCGGCGTAGTCTCGTCCACAGACTTGCTCTATTATTCTAATAACCTGCACAAACGTATTTGTACCCCAAATCGGCATCCACGCGATACAATCGCCACTAGAATAATAATAATTAACCCGCTTCTATACGGATTGTTGGTCATCTAGTTTCATATTTTGGTTATTTTAATTATGCTAAGAAATTTTACTTAAAACCAGACGTAGCCCATGTCTAGTGTTAAGTGTTTGATGTTGCGAGTTGTTTTTAATCATCTGCATGGGAGTGCTTAGTGCAATAGCATTTAGCTTACTTCAAAATTTTTCCAAGTTGATGCTACTTTTGCCAAATTTGTTTTTATTAAAGAATTTTCGCTTTTCATACTCGAGAGTCTGCTTTACAATGTTGTTGTTGTTATTTATTTACAGCAAGATTATAGTAGGTGTCCTCTGGGCCCGCCGACTGTCTCTCTTTCTCTGACCCTCCTGAAATTAAACAGAGGAGTGAGTACGCTACGATACTCAGTGACGAATAATATAAAAACACAGCACGAACGCAAACACACATATACATTTGGGAAATGGCATGGATGGGGAGAACGAACTCAATGCCGAGGTGGTCGGCGTTATATACAGTCATGCGCACTGTGCCGAACGATTAGCCAGGCGCCCGTATTGTAAACAAACATGTATGAACATGATCGCCATGGGTACGGAACGAACGCGCACCCTATCCCGCACCTCACTTCAAATTCACCAGACTGCCCTCTTCCTCTCAGCACTTTCCCACCCAAGCAAACACAACAATTACAAGCAAATACTAACTTCAGGCTAATACAACAAGCAACGTTAAGCCTCACCTAATTTTCCAGCACCGTACCCATCGTCCTGTCGCCTCCATTCTCCTAGAATTCTCACCTTTGTTGTGGGTGCTCATTATGGATGACCCTCTGCTTAGACTCATCCGGATGGGATACAAAGCCGTATGTTACGCAGACGACCTGGTAATCCTGGTCACCGGTAGCTACGAATCTGAACTCTGTGGACTGATGCAGAACGCAATCCGACTGGTTAAAGACTGAGCTACGGATGTTGGACTTCGCGTCAACCCTTTGAAAACAGATCTATGCCTCTTCACTATAATAAAAGGAACATTCTCAGATTAAACCTGCCCCTTATCGGCTCTACACGTTTGGAACTGAAGGACAGGGTAAAATGTTTAGGTATTACATTAGACAAAAAATTAAGCTGGAAGCCACAGCTGGAGGACAGAGCGAATAAAGCTCTTAGGGCCTTCGCGATGTGCCGCAAATCTATACGGAAGAAGTGGGGGCTTAAGCCACGGATGATCGTATGGATCTACACTAGCGTCATCCGACCCCTGTTATCCTATGATTCTGTGGTGTGGTGGAATGCAATGGAGCTCGCCAATCATTGTAAGATATTGGAGAAAATTCAAAGATTGTGTCTACTTAGTGTAAGCGGCGCTCTCAAATCAACCACAGGTCATCTTACAACCCATGCATATACATGTCAAGAAAGGAGCGTCAATTGCTGCACTAAGGCTGCATCCCAGCCAGAACTGGATTCACACCGGTATAAGGTCCCACATGAATCCATCTTTGAATTTGTGCAGTCCATCGTAACTGAAATTTATAGGAACAGTGATCACCTCGTCGAAACTATGCTGAAAAGCAATTTTAAATCCCAGATAGGGTAGAATGGGAATCACATTCCGTGCTTCAGCCATTAACAAACCGGAGCTGGCGTTTTCTGCGAGGAGCCTCACGTGGAAATTGCCATATCACGGTCTTCCAGGTGGAAGTCAAAGCCATACTTGAAGCAGGAAGGCATCTTCTGAACTCAGACACTGAGGACAAGGAGATTGCAATCTACTCGGGCAGCCAGGCAGCTGTCAAAGCCTTGCAGGGTACTGGTGCTTTGGGTGCCAGGTCATTGCGACATAAGCGGAAATGAAAAGCCGGACGAATTTGCTCGTCTTGGTGCAACCTCGGAGGCACCTCCCTCTACAATTGGGATTACACCAAATCACCTTATTTCTAATATATCGGCCTGGATCGACCTCCAATACAGTCGCCTATGGTTAGATCCTTCAGGTAGAACTACAAAGGAGCTGTGGACCTAACGCAACAGAAACAAATAAACTACTGGGGTTAAGCAAGCCAACTCTGAGAGCCCTGATGTTAATTCTTACTGGGCACTCTCGTCTCAGAGGTTACCTACACAGGATAGGCTTGTTGCTGACCCTGTATGTAGGGGATGCGGAGAGGAATCCGAGACAGTGACTCACTTCCTTTGTCATTGCCCAGTCCCCTCGGGAAAACGTTATAGATTCCTTGGCTCACACCTCCTGGACGAGCTGTACGAAGCTGTACGAAACTGGCAAGAAGGGCTGAGAGCCAATACTCAAATTCGTAAGAGTGTCCGGTTGGGACCTATGAGAGGTATTACTTATAATTCTGGAGGGTGAACAATGGGCCTTTTAAGGCCTACATTCCAGAGCCCCTGTAAGGGGTCTCAACCTCAATTTTCAATCAATCAATCTACCTACTTTTATCGCATTGGATATTGATCCCCCTGTGTAATCTCTTGTTTTCATTTTGGAGTTCACGGCGACTCTTTGGATCGGGGGTGTAACTGATTCTATTCTTTAAACTCTCCTTTTTTCAATTTTATGCCAGGGGTCATCATGATATTCATTGATCTCGGCTCTTTAGATGTGATGTATGCTTTCGTCGGAATAATTACATCTCTTCTATGCTCACCATTCTTCCTGGATGTTGACGTGCTCAGGAACATACATAAAATACACCTAATTTGCATTTTGGCAGAACTTTACTTTGGATTTCTTCTAATATTAAAAGAAGATTGACGAGAACTGCTGTTTGCTAAAGTCCTATGCTTTATTTTTCAATGACCTGCTTAAGGTTGGATTTGCTTATGCCTATATTTGCCACCAATCCATATGGCGATGTTTCCTATTGAAATGGAATCGAATACCTCGTTCAGTAGGGTATGGAATTCGACCTTAATTTTTTCATCTTTTTTCTTCCTAGGAGTGTAACACTAAATGACAGTAACATTTTGCAATAATAATCGGGCAATTATTATTCTCTGAGATACTATAGTGCCCAACTAATTAGATTAGAGCTAGTTTCCTTGTTGAATATTATGTCCACGCCATCCATGTGTGGTTATGTTGTTACATAACTAGAAAGGATTTTCCACTATGATACTGTCTACGTTCATCTCACTAAGGATTTCATCAAATCGTTCGTTAGGGAGTAGAGCTACCACGTTCCATTATAAAAATCTTGTCCCAAACAAGGATCATCATTGTTAGCTCGGTCCAATTTCAAGGCTATGTTTATCAGATCATTACAGTTATATTACTTTCGATGCCCAGTATATGAATAACCATCTTCGTTTTGCTCCTTTTCCTAATCCAACTTTCTCCCCACCGTCCAAAAGTTACATTGAAAGAGGCAATTTTTGGAACTTGGCTCTTAACAGATCAGCTATGTTCATCCCTAATTTAAATCTATAATAAAAATCTCAAAAAAATTGTAATACTGATTTCAAAGATTGTGACATTATCTGACATAGGATTCCTTCAATTGACACGGAATACATCCGTTCTACTAGTATCAGCCATTTAGTGATAAGTAAAAATCTCTTCCCTCAGACATATAAAGAAAGACTCGTGCCATTGATGAATTGCTTACTGGAGAAAAAATTATTAAATAGCAGTTCCGGTATAGTCCCAAATCCCTCAATCAAACAATCACTTAACCCCAAGGTATAGGTATGCGCGTTTTATTCGTACTCATTCTCTCGGGCGTATAGTCGATTTCTATAAGAAAAGGGTCAAAAGAGGGAGAGTTGCCTTTGCCTTTTTGGTAGAAAAATGGAATGAGACAGGCAAAAGGACCATATCTCCTATGTATCTTAATGTAATATCCTTTTTCTCTGGGTCAAGGTCTCAAATATTACTATGGACGGATTACACCAGAAACATAGTCCCTAACCGACCAAGAGTGCCAGACATTTCGTATAATTGCAAGGCATATATACCTACGCACACGCACGCAATCAAAACTGACCTATATAGAAGTCGAAGGTCGTTTGGCGTGCATCTAGGATGAACTTTTGGGTTTGGTTTGTTTTTTGTTTTGGGCGATCCATTTTCCCATATCTTGACCATTTCCTCTAAAGGGTCAATTCGGAATGAAAAAAGGTTTCATTGAATGGTTAGTAGTACCGCCACACGCTCTGCCTTGGGATCGAGTGCCTCTTAAACATGGAGAAATATAACTATACATCAAAAGGGTGTCCGTTCATCTGTCCTGTAAATGACGGTAAACTTTTAACCTGTTTTGCAACTTTTCACTGCGATTTCCATGTGTACTTTTTTTATGAGAGTACAGAAATATCCGTATATCTACATACATTATGTGCGCTGTGTACAGACAGGTCAACTTAATGAACTGTGGACTGGGCAATGAAAGATGTCAAGACGTAGTGTCAAAGGGTCACTCACTATATCTCTGCATGTGCTGCACGGACATAGACATATTTATATGTGAGAAGGTGATAAATGACTCCTGACCGTAATGATGGGGCATTACTTTGCTCCATTGATTCCCCGGATAGTGAGGTACGGCGATAAAATTAATTTGTCACCATTCCTCGACAAGCTGTGGGTTGATTAAGGGTTTTCGAGTGTCTCTGATGGTAGTCTGATAAACAAGTGTAGAGATGTAATTAATTAGATTCGCTTCCTTTTCGGAAGGTAAGTACGCAATAATTGCCATAATGTAGGCATATTTCGTGTAAAGGGAAGAAGATTCAGAATTTAAGGGAAAAAAATTTCGTTTTAGTTTAACTATTTGAGCCATTTTGAAAATGAGTTTTGCATGTTATTGGATTCCGTCCTGACTGTCTACGATAGTAATTGCAGTCTTAGGCACATTTTCATTTATGGCGACCTTTTTCTCAGCTTTTTGACTCAGATGGCACCTTTCGTCCTTTTCGTTAGAACCACTATGGATATATCACCGCTCTGGTCTAAAATGTGATGGAAATTTAAGCGGCTGTTCTTCCTTCCAGCCCTCCTCTTATTCGATTTTTCTACTAAACTTTATCTTCATGTTCAATTTATTTAGCAATATGTATGTTCTGAACATAATATAAAAGCCTGGGAAGCCTTCCTATGTTCGCTATAGTCGTAGTGAAACCGTAGTGTAGTCTGAAGTTGGTCTCCTTCTTGCTGTTGGATTTGCGTCTTCCTTCTATCTATATCCAATCTATATATGGAACCTTCGGATTTTGGGTACAAAGAGTTCTCCACAGGAATAGACATGTTCTTTCGGTTAACAAAGATCCATTGATCTTTGGAGGTTTTCCAATATTTGTTGCGTATGTCACTGCAAATTTTAGAAGCTCTTGATCCATAACGCTCGCAGTCTGGCGTTAAGCAGCATCCTTCGATCTGCTAAGTTAAGGTATCTATACATATATCAAAGTTTTGGTTATAGAGGTAGCTTTCATGCTCATCTTTTAAACTGCTCGTTGCTTTAACCTCGCTCTCTAGTCGAAATCCAGTAAAACTCTTTGGAATTGTTGCAGGGCTGAGAAACGTTACGATAGTGCATCCACCGACAGCAGGCTTTACTATCTTAATAATGGTAATCTCTACTTCTAATTGATCTTACTCTTTAGCTGTCGTGAAATAGTTTTAGTATTATTATTAGCTCCCGCCGAGGGACAAACAGAAGGTGCTTCTAGCAAATATGGGACAATATACGGAACATGGTCATATATGTCAAGTCAAGGTACTTTCGTTTCGACTTTCTCTAACTTTTCAAGAAGAAATTTTTCTTTTTTGGCATTGATTCTTGTCCACACCTTCTTCTCAGTTCAAGCTTTTAACTTTTATCTGCGGTAGACGCCGTCATTGATAATGTCCTGCAAATCAGACTTCTGCTGGTATTAAACTAAAATAGATTGCTATTGGTCAGCGGATAGAAGTTCGCCTTTAAGCAGCTCGGTAACACTTACAAATTCCTCTTTCTTACAGAGGCTTTCAAAAAAATTATTTCCTTCTATCTTACAAGTTTATTCAAAAAGTTTTCAACAGTTACCCGAGACAGAGATCCGCGTTATAACGGGAAAAAAATTTAATTAAATTAAAAACTGAATTCACACCCGAGATCACTCCGGATACCGAGTTCGCGCATAAGCTGGTCCTTTAGCCATACAATACCCGGTCGTATGCTGTTCCATCTTAGTTTGGGCATATCTAGTTCGGGATTTATTGGTAATTTGAAGCTACCTTTTCAGCGAATTGATCGTGAAGCATATTCTACTATACACCACACGGGGGCCCGCTTTGTAGTTGAAATCTATTAGCTTCTTGTATCGTGGAGAATATACACCAAATACCAACAACTTAACCTTACCAGGATATTGTTATTTTAAGCTTCCTACAGGAACTCCTGTAGATTCAAATGTAATTGACAAAAATACCAGAATTATAAATGTTCGCAAGGCTATAGAAGTCGGGGTGCATTATGAAAGGGACTTTGTTTAGAGAGATTACGCAATAATTGGCAATAAAACCTCTTTCTTCTACATAATAACAAAGAAAACTGTGAATTGAGGCCATTGTCCATGGATTACAAATTCAACAAAAATCGGCTTAAGGCTATTACGGAACCCTTCTTTATGCAGAAGCTAATTCAAATCTAAGCTAAAAAAAAAATGAAAATAGTGGGGGATGGGTGCTGATGGAATGTTGTCATTGATTTTATCTTAGCCCCAGAACAAGGCAATCCTGTTGGATAGAGAACGTCTGATTCCAAGTACAAGTATCCATCAATAACGAACGAAATAAACAGGATCTGTACCAGTTCTGTCCTCTGACCAGTGGCTCTAATTCTCCCTCTCTCTCTCTTTCTCTCTCCGACATCCCGATTCGCCCATCACAAATGCCTTTAGAATAATTTCGTTGGTGTGTTGAAATTTCTACGTACAGCACCCCTCATACCCTCCAACTAAGTATATCATCTTTAGAACCCGCTTCTCAGATACTGGACAACAAATTCAGAGAGCTGGCAGCAACCCCTTTTTCTGTATTTTGCTTATGTTTCACTTTTATGTTATTTTTTCGTGTTTCAAGTCTCTCTGTCCCGCACTTCCTTACCTACAGCTTGTCCTTTCTCGTCCAGATCTCCAAGTCTCTGTCCTATCGCCCGATTTCTTCCTAGTTTACCACCCACGGCATGGCGCTCGTATATTTTCTTTTCGTCTGTATTTATGTATGAACGTTTGTGCGTGAGTTCTTAAAACGCCAGTTGGGTATGGCACAACGCAAAAAAAAAAAAAAACTTCTATTGAAAATGGACATTCCGTAAAAAGCAGAAACGCCGTAGAGAAATTGCCAGTCCAAGTTGTAAGTTGTTGGATAGGGTGAATGGTGGTGGGTGGTGGCCGGCCGAGCTATGTAACAGCTGGGGGGTGGAATACCAGAAGATGCGTACAGAAGAGTTGGTCTGGGCTGCTCGTCAAAATTCAAGACACGATAAAAGTTCTAATTTAAAGCAAGGGGTGGCGTATGTGTGTATGAGTGTGCTCTATGGTATACTGGTACTGTTTGCAGTGGCGATCTCCCCCGATACAAGTATAAGGTTGGACGACTATTTGGCTGCCGGGGCCCCATTGCCGAAGCCCCAATATATGGCACAGGCACATTCCATTCCAACAAACCGATAGATAGGCGATGTGGGCTCTCGGGGAGAAATACCGAAAATTTCTTTTACTCTTGAATTGATCTTAATCAGAGGATGGTACAATTTAAAAATGGATAAGTCAAATTTATTTCGTCGAGTTACGTGTGTACGAGGAATTTCAAAAGCGTTCTCATTCTCTCCCTCCGGGGGTGGCCTGGCCTGTCTTCAAAGCCTCTCTATGCCGATTTGAAAAGCAGCCGACACTACCTCGTCCCCGCCTGAAGTGCTGTATACTGATGCCCTATGATGAAGCCTTCCTTCTATATTCTAGGCGCTTTGCTTTCTTTAAGGGGTTCCTTTCCTGGGTGGGATGACTGACTTTTCCATTCGTTTTATCAATTTTGTTCACATTTGATTCGGACAACATTTTCTTTTCGGCTTTTCTTTAGAATTTTCGATTCTAAATTGGATAGAGCGCTGTCGATGCTCTTAGTTTATTGAATTACTTTAACTTTGGCCTTAAGTTCGTAACATCTTCGCCTTAGTAATGAGTGGTATTGTGAAAAGAAGCTATCTTTTTTTTTCTCGTGCCTTTTCCTTTTAACTATATTTTAAAATAATGTGCTCAAAAGTTGTTCGAGTTTGTTTTGGAATTTGATTTGTTTTAAATTTTTCATTGGACAAATCGGACGTGCGAGTCGAACATGTATTTTGAAAAGTTAGTTGGATCCATTTTTCATTTAATGTATTCTATCTTTTTTTTTTTTGCGTAATTTTTTTATGTTTTTTCGTTCTATTATTGCATTTTTATAAAAGTATTTTAAGCAAGATAATCTTGAAAACACGATAACTGTTTTCTATAAAATGTTGAATAAAAATCCTAAAGGTGTATAGGTTGTCGCAGAATATATTGAGGGCGAGTTCAGAAAAATGACCACCTCTACCTTCTAATCGTAATTATTCCTTTCATTAGCATATATTTTCCTCTAGAGAACTATTTCGCCCCATTATGTGCTAGACTTTGTCCTATAGACAGGATACAGCACTCTTGCAATATTTTTATATTTTCTAGCTAATCTAGAGAGTACAACGCATACCATATATACTCTAGAGGTAATTGATAACAAGTAGGCGGCTACGGTAATCAATTTAGTCGATTGAGACACTTCTTTAACAATATTTAGTGAAGCAATATACCGATATACTCCACTTTGCTCCAATCTCTCCTACTGAAAGTGTTCTGACAATTTTTATTTTCATTTTACAATTACGGAAAGTAAAAATGTTGAGAGCCAATGGCGACGAACTTTACACTTTTTTAAATAATCTAAACCTTTCCGATGTAGTAGTATATAATTTGACTTTTCGGCATTTAATGCAAGGTCGTTTAATGTTGACCATACATCTATCCACTCATGGTGGCTATATTGACTCTAAACATGGGACCTTCAGACAAGCCAGTACGGCAGCTCATAAACATTTGTACGTCATCATTATACTTATATTCAAATAGCTTCCTTTAAGTAATTAATATAAAGTTTAAATAATAACGACCCTAGAATAGAACCTTTGGGGATTCCACATTTATTGCATTAAAAAGGTAGTTATTAGTTTTCGATATTGCTGTGTTCGTCTGTAGATAAAAAGCTGTTAATAACAGAAAGTGCAGATGTGGTGAAGCTAATTTCTGTAATAATTTACTGTCAACTCTGTGATAAGTCCAATAGTAGTACTAATCAAGCGCTTCGCAAATATCGTTGATAACTCTTAGTAGAACTGTTTCACAGCTGTGTGTTTTTGTTTCTAGATAAGTAGAAGGTATTTTTACAGTTTTACATATTTATTTTATTTCTTTTTCTTCTAGATGCCCAGTTATCTCCCAGATATGATCCCAGATGCTTAATGGGATGATTAGGATAAGATCACTATCCCGAGGTGCAAGTGTGAAAAAATATTGTGGCTCACAAGATCGTCTTTATATCTTACCAAAGTGTACTTAAGGTAGGTAAAATAAAAATTATGACATCGGAAAAAACAGCTGTTTAAAAATTTAAACTATATAAACTGACTGAATTCTAGACCAATACTAACATTTCTTCTACAGTTATTTTTTTTCTTATTTTATTATTAAATTCATTATTCAGAGGTGAACTTCTACTTGGGTTAATAATTTTTATACATCCAATTGGTAACTAGTCTTCCAGAAATTTTGATTACACGAGAATGGGCCATCGCTTCTATAAACTCTTCTCTCGTTTATCCTGAAATTTAACATTAAGAATAGGTTTACATTGTGACCACTATAGGGAATACTTACATACACACATACACATGTATATACTATATCACAGGAATATACCTTTGGTAAATTGAAATTAATTCGCGATACCCTTAAAAGGGCCTATTGCATATATAGGTAGATGGTACCTATACCGAATGCTTGAGGGGACCTTAATTAATATGCCGTAATTAATTCATGCGCCTTGATATTCTAGGTATTTTATATGTATGCATGTATGTGTGTATGTATGTACGTTGGATTAATTTGCTTGCTTCTATAATAAGGGATAGTTTTGAATTATGACTACCTGACATGCTTCAGCAGCCGAGTGGAAGATGGAAGTCTTATCAGCATTCAATCAAAACCCTTAATCAACTTCAACTGAAACTCTCCCAGCGATTAAAGCAACAAAACCACTCTCTAATTTCATGGGCCCATGAAAGATAGTCGTCTTTGATTTATGTTCCACATCATGAATAGAGCTTACGACATTAAAGTTTAAATCGAAATACGCGCGTATCCATTTAGGTATAAACTTGTATACCCAAAGCAAACGGGCAGGGACAGGGCAGGGCAGCAGCTTCCAGATTTACATATTTCAAGAAGAGAAATGAGAACATCCGTAAGGATCCCAAAACTCCCAGCGTATATCGCACCCTGCCCTCTAGGCTAAATCCCAGTACAGTCGCAGTTCTATATAGTACACCTCACCATTTAATTCCCCATCCCCCCCATTTTGAAAAAGTGGTGTGGTAGTTGACGTCCTGTTTATGCTTTTATATGCAAAGCTGTTGGATAATCAGGATATGGCCATATGTGAACTCGCCAGAAGTATGTAGTTATTTATAGGCGTATATTTTGTATATATATACGCACAAGTTAGAATGTCCTGGCCCTGCTCTGATGTAAACTTGAGAGAAATGTGAACCTTCCCAATCTAAAACATTTAAAGATCGTCCGCTGTTTGTAAGGTACCGCATGTGGTGTTGTTCACCATTACGTCGTGCCGTCATCGTCGTCGTTGTCGTCGTCCGTTTTTCAGGATGAGAATGAGGATGAGGACTATACTCTCTAGCATATATCCATACACACGTATGTATAATTAATGGAAAATAATCAAATAAAGGACCAAAGCAAATCGCTCCCAACCAGGAATGGTTCTCAAGACTAAAGCACAAAGGAGGAATGATAAACGGAACGTAGATATATCTGTAGTCCTGACTATGTATATTGGATATATCCTCCAAATCCCGTGTGGGTATTATATTTCTGTCCTCAATTCCAGCACACCGTCCCCTCCCCTTACCCCTGTTTTTAAAGTTTGTAGCGCTAAATTTGTAAATTTAGTTTTGTTGTTTGAGCGCTCGAAGGCAATTAAATATATTTTGAACCCTTTCCCGGACTCTGGTATACCTAGAAACGATATCTTTTGAGTATGTGTTCAGCGCGGGTCATATGTCTGACTACTATACACTACCTATACACCACCATGCGAAAGATTTCGAGCCTGAACCAGGCAAGGATAAATACGAACTAAAATCCAAATATATAGTGGACTTTGTTTGCGTTCGTTTGAGCTGCTTAGGCGGGAATATTCAAATATTTCATATGGGCACGGGTCCTTAGTATGGTTGAAGAAATTCAACTTTCAGCATAATTTCAAATCCCTACGGTCGCCCCATTCCATGGTGCCATTCCTCTTGAATTTCACTGGGATGATTTGATAGTGCGTGTCGGTGGAGGCCGCCTGCTTTCATTGTTTCATTCTTTCGGAGCGATAGGGCTTCTTTGGACAAACACACAATGATTCAGGATTAATTAAATTATTTGATTTATTCGGTTAGTTTGATTTCGAGGGCATACGTATTTGAAAATGGTGGTGTGGTTTTATTTATCTGACACAGTGTCCTTTCATCGCATTATATGCTAGTCGTGCTGTATACCTGAATTTTAGTCCTCAGAGGATTCATTGGTGCGTAACACACCCGATATATATAGTATTTATTTTTGGTAGTGAATCCTGAGTTTTGACAATTATGATTATATGATGATTCCCTCTGTATAGGTTAAGAGTACCTGACAGAATGCTCAAGATATCGTACATTAGATTAGGGGTTAAGCGGGGCAGCACTGCAGCCATTCATTGGCTTATTGTATACCGCTTTCTTTATAGTCCATCCAACAATCCTACTCTTCCTAGGAAGAGCAGGGTAAAATTTCTTCAAAGTCGGTAGGTTTCAAGAAGTATGAGCCAAAAGCCTGGAACCTACATTGTGCAACAGCCTCACGTTCTCATGAGATGTGCGCCTATGTTTCCTTCTCTTCGAGACATAGTTGGCATATCGTAACTGGTGGTTATACTTAATTTCGATGATACTTCGGATACAATTGGGCCAATATAGGGCAGCGGTTTCATGATTAGGCAAAATGTTTTATCTAAAGCGTTCGAGTGTCTTGATCACAGCTTACTTACAGAAAAACTTTATAATTTTTTTAACTTTAGTAGCTCTGCTGGCACTATAGTTGACAGGTTTTTTGTCAGATCGTAGCCAGAGAGTTAAAGTCAATGGTATACGGTCTCTGGTGGTTGCCTTCTCTTACGTTGTATACCGGAGGGCTCAATACTGGGTCCGCTACTGTTTAGTTTCTTCATTAATGAACTTACAGATCTTTTCGTGCTGGCAAAATCTATTATCCTGACGAAGTATAGATATATTTAACCAGATCCGTCGTTCTTCTAGAGAACTGCATCGCACATATAAATGCTGACCTGGACAGTATATATAATATAGTAATATAGTTTTACCCGAAAAAGTTTGATTTTGTATGATTGATGGTGTATTGATATTGTATGTAAAAATAAAACAAACTGTTGTTATTCATTTGAATAACTTTTATTTACAAGAAAGCAATATAGTCTCCTATAATTCTCTCAGTCCCTGATAACGGCACATTCAATGGCCATCATATCTCGATCTTGATATTATCCTTGAATTCTGCAGCCTATGAATACAAACCTATCAAGCATATTTAAAATAAGCTCTTTGTAATTATGACTTGGAAAACTATTAACCACTGCTTTAGGACTGTTCCAGACTTGCCTTTGTGTTAAGTAGCTGTGAAAATTCCTTACTGGTAATTATTTTCTTTATTTGTGGTCCGATTAACATACCGGCCTTTACTTTATATTTAGATAACTCTGGGGAAAAAATTATATTGAAAAGCTTCAGAATATTGCCGAACAGCTTTAACGAATTGCGTCATAAGGCCTAATTTAATATGCAATGGAGGCATCAATGCGTGCTTAACCACCAATTAGGTCCCATTTAACATAATTTTTTTATTTTATTTATTTACTTTGAAGGTTATAAAGATAGTAAATATAAAGCTTTCCAATAATATACTACCTTATATGTAATTTAACGAGTTAATAGATTTACATAAACAAAACAAAAGAAGATGTTAAAGAATAATTAAAAAACAAAAAGTAAAAGGAATGTTGAGATATAACTACAAAAAGTAAATTATAACTAAAGAAGTAAAATTAAGAGCAAAAAGGAGCTATAAAATAGAAAGAAAATATAAAAAGAAAAAGAAAGAAAAAAAGAAAAAAAAGTACAAAAATACATGCGTGAACTTAAAATTAGAAGATTAGACAGGCAAAAAGGAATTAGGAATAAAATTCATCGAAAGAGCTGTTGCCAACAAACAATGCTGTTAATGAGTTGGGAAAAAGGGCAAAGAGAAGCAGTAGAATGAAGGAGAGTGTTACTATCGTTGAAGATGTCTATATTGTTAAATCTTATATTGTATGATTTTGTAATTCTGTAGATATGTAGGTGACTTTTCTTTAAGTGGGTAATTTGAAGAGGGTCTGGGATCTCGAGTTACGCGAAGGGACATGTAAATCAATATTAGACACCAATGCATCACAATATACTTTACCATTTAAGATCTTGTATAGAAACGTACTATCCAAGTAGATTCTGCGATTTTCCAGTGTCATATTTTGCTAGTCTTTCATAATACTCTAGAGTGGTATTCTCCAATCTGAGCAATAGAACTCTAATGAATTTTCGCTGGACAGCCTCAATTTGTGCATTATAAGAGGAATAAAAAGGATTCCAAACCTGACTAGCATATTCAAGAATGCTCCTTATTCTAAAGAATAAAAAATACATATATAAGAGGATGCTGACCTAAATTATTTGCAAGTGCAAAAGATAAAGCCTAATAAACGAAATGATCTGGAGGTAATAAAGTTTATATGTGGAATAAAGAGGAGCTTTTGATCAAATATTACACCTAAATCTTTTATCTCATTGACACGAAGAGAGTAGTGTCGTGGATGGTGTAGTCAAAGAATATAGGGTCTTTTTTGCGATGAAACGAGATACATTTGCATTTGCTTACGTTGACTTCAATACAGTTATCATGGCACCATTTTTCCAGCCGTAGTATATCTTTTTGAAGATGAACACAATCCGTCACGTTATTAATTTTCCTAAAGATGTTGGCATCATCAGCGTATAATAAGCAATCAGATACAAAACAAGAAGGCATGTCGCTGATATAAATGGAAAAATTAATGGTCCAAGTACTGTACCTTGGGGCACTCCAGAAATTTGTTTAAATGAGGAGGATTGCTGGCCATTAAATACAACGATATTATCTCTGTTGGTTAAATAGGAGTGGAACCAAGATATAGTGTCTGTCTGGAGCCCCATTAGAGACATCTTTGAAAAACAGCGTTTGTAATTAATCTTATCGAATGCTTTGGCAAAGTCAGTGTGGATAGAATCTATTTGTGTATTTTCATCAAGAGCGGATGCGATTTTGTCTGTGAATAAAGATAAGTTGGTGATCGTAGATCGCCCCGGTAAAAATACATGCTGTTTTTCAGAAATAAATGATTTTATTTGGAATAAGAGCTGATAATAAACGACCTTTTCAAAGATAAGTGCTCTTGAAATGGGTCTATAGTTAATGACGAATTTAGAGTCACCAAATTTATAAATAGGCATAACGAAGCAATTGTTAAGAGCTACTGGGTAAATTTTATTAGTGATTGAAAGATTGAATAGATTACTAAGCGGTTCCGTAAGACTTTGTGCGCATCTCTTAAAAAGAATATTTGCAATCCCGTCAGGTCCCGGATTTTTATAACAATTATGTTTTCTTATCTCGAACTCGGTCTGCTTAGGCAATGAGTGATGTTGGTAATGCTCTTTGTCTGCTCTATTGTCCCATAAGAATCGCAAGGGTATTTAGTATATCCACCTTGCATTCATATTATGTAGAAAGCCAATATCTTAAATACCTGATCATTGGTCTCCTTATACTTTAAACTCCGCAAATATAGCAGAATGAGTCTACATCGTGTTTACAACTTCTTGAGGACATTTTTGAACCTACCGTCATGCACTCAGTATGAACCACATAAAAGGGATTAGTATTAAAATGACTAAAAGAAAGTGCTATGTAGAAGTTTCCAAAACGTGTTTTATTCTCCGTGAATATCCCGACAAGACCGATTCAGCTTTTTACCATTCTTCCTTACCCTGAATTTAGGTCGTATCGGTAGCATAAAAACTATCCGATTCATTTTCCATTACAGAAAGGTACAGACAAGTAAAATGCCAGTACTTCGCCAGATGAGCTATAAAATAATAAACTGCCGTGCGTATAAAATATGCAGAAAAAAATAAACCGATTGCACACTTGACGACAACGGTACCGGCACCGCAATATAGAATAATAACAATTTTAGCAGCGCGGCACCAATTCTGTCGTCGTGGATGCAAACATCCACTTAATAAATTACGTTTCTCCTTACATGGTCATACAACATCTTAACTGTTTATTGATCATTGTAAAAGTTACAAAAGGAAAGTTTTTCAAAAATAAACGATAGTTTTAGACAAAATTCGAAAATGTCATGGTGGAAATATGGACTCAAACATTTTATTTTTTATATTATTGACCTGTTTTATTAAAAGAATTGTCAACGTTACCTGTTATCAGCTATTAATATTATTATACATACATATACTCAGTTTAAAGACGGCAAATTAAAATCGCCTACAATAATGGTAACAATAATGATTTGTCGCAGATATTTTAAAAAACAATATCATAGGCTTTTCAAGAACTTTGCGGGGGTAAAATGAAGTAAGAAATTATTAATTGTAATTAAGACTACCATATCTTCCTAGGTCGTTTCTAATGTTACTTCTCGCCAAGATTCAATTATCAAACAGCCACCACTGTCTTGCTTATATATTTGGTCCTAGTTATGATCTTTTCTAAGCACGGTATAACTGTCGTCAAAAAGTCCACTATGTATTACTCCATCTAGTAAAAATGTAATGTTTCCGTAAAATTACAATAACATCATAATCATATGACAATATTTTGAGTCTTACGTCTTCGGTTTTACTACGGAATCCTCTAACATTCTGGTAGCATATGTTTAGTTGCATTTACTATCTATTGATATGATATGGTTTAAAAAGAGGAAATTAATTAGAATATTTTTTAAAAATAAAATCAATAGACTCAACGCTCTGATAACTTGAGAGATTGAGCAATCATTCTTCTTCATATTTTCCCATGCCCCACCCATAAGTATTTAAAATTAAGTTGCGATTTAAACAAACCATCTACATTCAAGCTTCGATCACTACCTCCGAAATTGGCGGCTCATTTTGATATTAGACATGATTTGGAATTATCATGCCCCACATCTTCTATATACAAAAATCCAGAATTAAGAGTATTTATTGAAATATGTATTTAAATTTATACTTTTAAATACAACCATAACGGTTGTTCTATCTTTAAGTAAGCAATAACACATCTGACACGAACTAATCTTATACCAAAAAGCCGTCCATTTATCTTGGGATAATTCTATTTTCTGAACTCTCCATATATAATTTTTATTTTTATTTTAAATATGTAAGCTCACCTCTAGCCATACACTTTACAAAAATCTGTGTAATATTACACAAATTTTTACAACATAATTATACTATGAGTGAAAATACAAATTATTTTGAGCAAAACTTTATAAATTTACAATCGACTATTACTATTTGCTTGATTGTTCTTAAAATATTACATTCATTTTACAAATATCATATAAAAACCAACAGTACAGAAAATACGATTTGATGACCATAGTAAATTTTGCTTCTTGAAATTATTTCTGCATAGGCGAATGTTGTCCGATAAAAATAAAAATAATTTGCTCCCCACAGTAAGAGTGCATGCCAAAAGATGTAAAACAGTCTTTACAAAATATCTAACTACTAAAGAATTTTTGTCTTGTTTTTCTTCTTAGTTTTTAGGACGAGATCCAGTAAAAATAAGTTACATAAGTTCCTCTCAAGTTTAATATTTCCAAAAGCAATTTTTTTGTCTCAGTCAGAGTATTTTTTACATCCAGATGTAGTAATTTTACATTCAGAAAAGTAATTTTACAAGTCTGATGTATCTTTTCTTTTGTACAATTTTATTCTCTGTTGGTTTACACTTATCACACAAGAATCCTAGAAAATATTTGCAATCTTATGTTGCAATTTTACACAATAAAATATCGATATCACCGTAATGTTGTAAGTTTACTACGTTTACTGTTGGTAAATTTTGTGTCAACTTTTATCATTGTAAAATCATCTAGAATTTATGATTAAATTCAAAATTAAGAAAACAAAACTTTTAATAATATTTTATATTTATTCATTTCATTTGCATTCATTTCCTAATTAAAGTTAAAACACAAACTATGATTATTTACATGGAGTAGATTAAGTTGGTAAAATAAAAATAAACCAAAAAATAAAATTAAAAAAATAAAATAAAAAACAGAAAAGAGACAGAAATAGAGTAAAACAATAAAACAGAAGAACAAAAAAAAAAAAAAAAACAGACTGAAAGATGCTAAAATAATATAAAAAGATAATGCAAAATAATAATAATTATAAATATAGAATATATAAAGTAAAATAAAATAATTAAAATAAAATTTACATTTAAAACTATTGAAATGATAATCTCTTGAAGCCATCAGGGGATTGAGCTGATCTTATTTCATTGGGCAGTCTAAAACCATAGACGAAAAATGAGCGGCTGCTTGGTGCCTTGGTAGTAGTAGCTTTGTGCCAGCGGAAGCAAGGAAACTTACATTTCTATATAGATAATTAGGACACATGCGCTTAACTATATCATGAAATATCATGAAACATATTTTAAATTTAATGTAATTATTCAGTGTACAATTTAAAATAGCTTTGGAAAATCTAGACACATGGTCACGTCAACGGATGCCATAAACATATCTAGCACACGAATTATATGCGACATCTGCCACTTAAATCTCCGAGAACATAGATTGTGATTGGTAAAAAGAGAGCTTTTACCAACCGAGTTCTTGTTTCTCCGGGGGTGTAGGATGCATGACGCGATACACCCTTACACCACCACACATTCTTCGTTTTTATGAATCAGTGTGTTTATTCCAGTTTAGAGTAGTATCAAAAATTATACCAAGGTTGCGAACTAACTCAGCAAAAGGGCATTAAGCATTAAGTTTAACACATGGTAGTTGGGACGTATCAACCTGATTTCTAAAAATAACAATAACTTGAGATTTTAATGGATTCAACGACAGTTCAATCCTGTCCAAGATTCAATATAGCTTCCAAATCCATATTAACTGTGTTTATACTATTATGCAAATCTGTTAAGTTTGAAGTCAGATATATTTGGACATCATCTGCATATAATTTGCGAGATCGTTGACAAGTTACTTTAATTAGATCATTTATATATAAAGAAAACAACAATGGACCCAAGATAGGCCCCTGTGGCATGCCGGAGTATAGAGTTTTGCTATTTGGCCATCATTTTTCAGTCGCTACACTTCTGTTTTCTATCATGGAGATAGGAACATATACCTATAAGCTTGGGCGCCGAGCTTGAGAGATTATATTGGAATTTAAGTTTATTGTATAAGATGTTGAAGTTTACCGAATCAAAGGCCTTGGTAAAATCGAGTAAGCACAAAACTGTTATCTGATTTCTATCAATACTATTCCCAATATCCTGAACTAAGTTAAGCAATGCAGTAACTGTGCTATGTCCAGCGCGAAATCCTGACTGATACCAGCTTAAAACACCGTGACCTTCGATGTACATAGCTCATGAGTTGGTTCAAAAGAAGCCTTTCTAAAACTTTGGATAAGACAGGCAGGATACAAATAGAACTGCATGGAATTAAATTAACTACCAAACGGGAATGAACGACGAATTCATATCATTTCATCTGCTAACAATTTTTGGTCAAAAATTTTTAACAATTATGACTCGCTATAGTTAGTTCGCTCTGGTATATGTGTGTGTATGTGTATGTGTATGAATGTGTATATGTGTGTGCAGTAGATATTCTTTTGCGATTTGAAGGAAGGAAGGAAGGAAGTCCTGTCGTCCGTCGTGATCTGGATGGAAAGAAACTGGCGAAATGGAAGAACTCCTTGTGGCAATCAGCGGAGGGTTAGGGTAGGGCTCTGTCTTGCCATGCTATGAACATTTCTCTTAATGGATTTTTTCTTTCGATTAAAATTCCTTCAGGAGAGGATGCCAAAAACGGGTGAGTTTCATCGCCCCTTTTTTCAACTGGGCTGGTTTTTTCTTTCCTTCTGCCCTTTTATTTTTTCTAATTAAAGGGTTGTCTGTTCTCTCTACGTTCGTTTGAGAAGATAAATATTTCTGTCTATTAAGAGGGATGAGGAAATTCAAGACTTTTCCCTTTCATGTAATTTTTTCCTCTCAACTCTTTTCTCTGGAGATTTTTCTTCTTATTTTTTTTTTTATTTTTTTTTTTTTTTGTTGCACGTTTTTTCCATAATGAGGCGAAATATCATGCGAAACTCTGACCGACAACCAAACCCTTTCACATTTTGTATCACTTTCATTCGAAATTGAAATCAAAAATTGATTTTAAAGGGACGACGACGACGTCCTCGTGGTGCGTTTTTTTTTAAAACTCGCTTTTCTTTTTTTTTCTCTTTTAATTTCAGTATGCTGCACAGGGTGGGTGTTTAATGTTACAAAAGGTCGCCATGGTTGAGCAAATTGAAGCAAGTGAAGTGAATATTATTCAAGAAAACCCTTTGATTTTTTGTGTTTTTGTTTTGAGTCTTTTTTTTTATATATATAAATAACAAAGTCTTCTTGTACTATGGTAAAGCTTAGAAATTAATGAAAAACTGATCTTTAAGATTTTACTTTCAGTTATTTGATAGGGTTTAAGTTATTTGGTCGTGGTTTGGAGGCATAATGCGAGAAATTGTTTTTTTTTTTTTTATCAGAATAAAGTTTTAATTACGTTTTAACAGATTTTTTTATTGTGAAAATTTTAAGCTTTAGGATCTGAGGCTAAATTACACATTTCCCATCAGTTTTTTCATCCTGTTTTGTACAAATTATAAATATAAATATGTTTTGCTGACCCATTGAAGCTATATACGTAATACTTATTAATATGAATATTATAAACAATTCCAGTTACATAGAGTGCAAAAGGAGCTTCCTTTGACTCGTGTTTCTAGTCACATCCGGCACCATCCTCTATTAAAACTGTACACTCACAGCACTCAATTCTGCACCAACATTTTATTATCGCGCATTCATTCTCCCATAAGAACAATTTCCCATGAGAAAATTCCCGTGCATTAGAAAAAAAACAAAATAATCTAATTACGTCTGGAGATAACACTTCGACTGAGCTTTTTTGCTTTGCACTATGGGAACGTAAAGTAAAAACGATTTGTAAATTTAGTTCTTATTCCGCCGGTTATTTATTTAGTTCGTTCGATTTTCTGTAACGCGAAATTAATTTCGATTTAAATAAATTCTTTATGAAATAGTGAATCTTTTATTTTATCGACTTCGTTTTTTTTTTAATTTCATTGGATGTGTTTTCTAAATTATCTTTTTGTACAAGTCTACTTGATTCTTGACTCGACGATCAAACTAACGCGGGATAACAAAGCTAGCTTTTCCAATCTTCCCGGATTCATCAACTTTGACAGCTCTGTAGAATATATGAGATCAGATTATCTAGCACCTAATGGCAAAGTTAGAAGGTCGGCCATATTGAGCAGGCTAAACTCGAGTGGGTCTACTTTCTACTTTTATTGTAACTTTGTTAGCTTTGACAGCCAATTTTTGGTCACGGTACAGCGAATACAAGGTATTCTCATTAAATTTTGACACATTGAAACTGATGTTACTTCGACCATTAATGTATAGAAAAGTAAGAAAATCTTTGACATATTACTAAATTTGACAGAGAGAGGAGAGAAAGATTTTCTTACTTTTCTATACATTAGGGGGCGAAGAACGTCACTACGCCCATTCTCTCCAGACAAAACTGTGGAACTTGGGTTCGTACAGAGAATGTAGCAGAGAAGTGATTTTTGTAAAGATTTGGTGCCAGCATTGTTTACGGTACTTACAGGAAATTTATTGAAAAAAAAAAAAAATATATAAATGGGAAACATATTTAACATCAAAGTTTATTCCTGCTGTAGTAAATTATTACAAATTAATTTGAATTTTCAAGCCAACAGTCCAATTAAAGTGCTATCATACAGAAGTTGTCAGAGTTCGTATTGTGAGTTGCAAAAGTTTGCAAGGTTCACCAAGTTGAGGCTCTTAAAGTTATATTTGGGTCGAAGTTTGAAAAGTTAGCACTGTGTTTCTCGCTTTTATTTATAATTTTCATGAATTCGGATATATCTTGACTCGGTTTTACATCACAAGCTGATATAGCAAGACGACGACGAAGACTTATATTTGGACAATTCCTTAGAGTTTTTATTAAATAGCGCACGGTTTCTTTATGTAGACGTCATAGAATTCTCTGCTCACGAAATGATTTATAAGAATATATGTGGAGCAAAGATATATATATAATATCAGACAGCCAAGCAGCACTAAAAGCGTTAAATTCGTATTCCTTTGAATCGAAGCTGGCTTGAGCCTGTCTTACTGCCTTTGAAGCAACTAGCGTTAGCCGAAATAAATAAGAAAAGTCACGAACACGATGGATTCTGGGTGACAGAATATGAAGCTGCTAGAACTATTAACTAATATCTTTTCTTCAATAGAGTTCACTCAAGATTCAAGAATGACGAATGCGTGACAAACATCGCCTTACAAGACACAATATGTTGTCAAACATGTAGCGCTGCTCCACGAGTTCTTAATGGTGACCGTACATCCTGTACTTTTTGAAGGGGCCCATACACAGTCACGCATGATGGCGAACTTGAGTAGGACAACGATGTTGTCACGCAAATTTGACCGTGTGGGAGCCTGTTTGACGATGTGACACGCAGTGTGTCAAGCAATTGGGCGAAAATCAAATTAGTTTGATTTGTAAGGCGATGTTTGTCATGCATTCATCATTCTTGAATCCTGAGTGAGCTCTATTGAAGAAAAGATAACAATTATCGTTCTAGCAACTCCTGATATGTGTTTCTGTCCTGATGTTGGACAGTATGTTTGACAGTGTGTGGAGAAAAAGCTTCCATGTGTGACACACCAAGTTGGACAACATGTTCACCGTGTATAGGTCACTTAAGAACAACTAGCATATTTTCTTAATAACCCTGTAACTCCGAAACGGTGGAGATACCTCCTACACCCTATATATGTTAGTACTGCTACCTCCTACTTTATATTCTTCCATGATGGAAACACCCGCATAATTGAAGAAAAATTCCGAGCAACCAAAAAATTGAACCTTTCTTCTTTGTGTTATGACGATACTTCGGAGGACTTAAGTATATCAGGCCCAAGTTTGAGCGTAAACATATCGCAGGCAATTTTTCGACGCCTCCAGAGCTTAATTGTTTTTTTTTTTTTACTTAAATTATTTGTCATAAATACGAGTACACTTCTCTTTTAATACTGAATTCGGTTGCTCAAAGGCCTTTAGTCATGAATTTCTATGTTAGTTCTCAGCAAACTTTCATAAAATAAAGACTGCGCATGTTAAACTGCTGTGTATTTACAACATTGTTGCCAGATATCTCGAACAATTCTGAAAAAAAAAATCTTAAGTTTCCGTCAAACTTTTCTTTATGTGTAGAGGCATTCGCGCAATATAATTTTCAGCATTACTTTCGCATAATTGATCGGTAGATGTATATCAATTCAAGTCATGAATATTGGTGCTTTAATGTCTATAGTTGCTCGACGCTCTTGAAGAAACATTGTAAAAACTATAAAATTACTTCAAGTCCAGCCATCTACATATGTACTGTGTATATGTTCGAAATTCTTCAAATGCATACGAAATTTACAAAAATATAGAAACACTTCCAGATCAATTCAATAAAGAACTACTGGCCCAGCTCTTAACCCTTTCAACTCTCTAGAGGAAAAATAACAAAAGCAAATCCTCAAATCTTTGGAGAATAGGAACGTGATGTCACCAGAAGTACGCTTCTAAACTAAGGAAATAAATATTTGCTCAGGAGATTTAAATAAATTTACTATCGCTAAAAGCCTCTAAGATGTGAGGAAATCCTTCAGTCCAATCTTGCAACCGCATCGCACATTATTGATCCCATCTACAAATTCGATGGCATTTTTTTTCCAATTTTTTTTTCCTATTCAAAAGATTCCATAGAATCTGAGAAAAGTCCACATCTACATCGAGAAATGCAACTTTGCACGCCGGGCGAGGATTAAAAATTTAAATGAGAAGAATGATGCGAATGACGAAGGATTCTACCAGGATGCATTCATTTTACTTCGGCCTCATGAATGCGATCCATGCGATATGTTTTCCTATGGTGGCCATAAGAGGATTCTTAAATGAGGAAGAGTTTTTGCTTCCTGTCTACACCTCAGGAACAATTAGAAACCACATTGGGGCTATAATCCGCTGTTATTATGACTTAAGATGACGAACGGTCTTGATAGTGGTTATGGTGTTGTTGTTGGATTTAGTTCTACTCGTTTGACTGGATGAAGTCCTGAAAATGATTACTCCGAATAGGGCTGTGATTCTTTTGTTGTTGGCGGTTTGCTGTTCCTAGAATGTTTGGGTGTGCAATCAATTTGTTCAGTTCATTACTTAAAGGAATTAGCCTTAAATGTGTGTGAGTGTACATGACTGCATCTGTGACGAATGTCTTATATGAGTGGTTCAGGATTAATTTATCTTTAGAGAAGTTTTGACAACTCCAGATGGGAATTAGTTCATTATGAAGGTAATTTTCTCAATTAGTTTGGAATGCATTTAAATTCTTGGTGATTTTATGGTGGTATTTCTGTGGAAAAAATCATAATAGGCGTTTGATCTTAAAGTAATTTTCTTGGAAATTGTAGCTCTCAATAATTTCGGATTTCTTAGCAAAATTGGCGTATGGAAATGCTGGATTTTCAAACTTACTATACAGAGTGTTTCGTCCAGAAGGTCGAACTATAATTTAGTTGTAGTTCTTTCACGGGGTAACCGTTTTGATTCTGTTTTTGTGATATCCGATCTTCGCGAAATTGCAATTTCATTGCAGGTGTGTTTTCGATTTCTGGATTGTAACTAACTGGTCTGTACCTACAAGGTCAAGATGCCTCATACTAACAAGAAAAAGATAAAAAAGGCTGTTTTAAAGTGGAAATAAAGAATCGGTTAAAGTTGTTGGGAGTCATAAAAAAAAAGCTTGCATAGCAGTTCAGGATTGGTTAAACGAATTTTTGAAATGACAACATATATACTTTGTTGATTAGACAAGAAAAAGCTACAAGTTAAACGTATGCCATCATCTTTAATAGACCGAAAATAAATACATTTTTTGTGAATGTAAGAACTGTAATGAATCGGAAGCGCTTTGAATGAAACTGAGATGACAAAAGTTGACACACCTAACGAACTTTTGGGTCGACACTATAGGTCCATTCGTTTGCTTTGGTGCAATTGTAACTCAGAACTGTCAAGTGTAATTCTACATCAGAAATCAGCTGTTTTTTAGTACTCTTCTTGCAAACGAATGAAGTAGTGGTAAAAATTTTGATTCGGAGAGTCGTCCACTGGGTTAATTAATGACACTGTATTAATTTTTATTGTTAAAAACACTTGATTATATTTATCAAAATTTAATTTAATTGTTCGAGTACACTTATTTGGTTGTTTTACCATAAATAAATTTAATTATTTAACTGAACACATTTTGACAAGCAAACGAATGGGTTGGTGTAATTCAATCTAGTGTACACCTTACAAACGAATGGCTCGGTATAGTTGAGTGTAGTTCCGGACTACACCAAGTTTGCAAACGAATGGACCTTATGTGATACTATTACTTTACCCGAATGCCTAGCAAGATTAGCCCTATCCGAAACTAGCATTTCATAGAAAGTTTTGCTATGAAATAAATTCATATCGAATTTAGTCAATATGAAAGTGAAAAACTCTTTTACAAACTAAAATTCTTATAAAAAAGAGAATTTAAAAAATAAATTTCTATGCGAAAGCAGGCGCGTTTCATATCAGTAGGAATCGTATACTCATCAGTACGACTTGGTTCTTGCCTACCGTATATGCCAGTCTGAAGAAAGCTTGGCTGTTCGACAGTGTGACTATGGGCTTATTGCACGAAAATAAAGGGTTTTCCAATAAGAGGTGTTATTTTGATATTCAAAGAAAAATGCCATTTTTTGAGATAAATAATCGGATCTTTATTTCATTATAAAGAGGAAGGTATGCCGTTAATAATGGAAAATAACATCAGCCAAATGACCACCGCGACCACGCCTACAGGACCATATCCTTTTCATGAAATTTTCCATAACCAAATCGCAAAGTGGCTGCCCTATGTCCTCGATAGCCTCACGAATTCCATCTTTGAGGTCTTGAATCGCCGCTGGGCTGTTGGCGTAGACCTTCTCTTTCACGTAGCCCCAAAGGAAGAAGTCGCAAGGTGTTAAGTCACAAGATCTCGGTGGCCAATTGTGATCACCTCTTCGAGAGATAACACGGTCCGGAAACTTTTCCCGTAAAAGATCAATGGTTTCGTTGCTTGTATGGCACGTAGCGCCGTCTTGTTGAAAGTAAACGTTGTCCAGATCAATACCATCCAATTCCGGCCATAAAAAATCATTAATCATCTGTCGATAGCGCAATTCATTCACCGTAACTATTGCTCCAGCCTCATTTTCGAAAAAGTAAGGTCCAATGACCCCGCGGGACCATAAACCGCACCAAACAGTCACACGTTGAGGATAGAGAGGCTTTTCAACAATAACTCTTGGGTTTTCCGAGCCCCAGATGCGACAATTTTGCTTGTTGACGAAGCCATCGAGGTGGAAATGGGTCTCATCAATCAAGATGAGTTTTCGATGGAATTCCGGATCATTTTCATGCATTTCAAGGACCCAATCAGCAAAGACTCGACGTTGTTGATGATCGGCCGGCTTGAGTTCTTATGTTAACTGAACTTTATAAGCTTTAAGACCCAAATCTTTATGCAAAATACGGTGTAATGACGTTTCTGGAATGCCTAATTCCAAAGAACGACGAAGAATGGACAAACGTGGCTTTTCTTCAACACTTTCGGCTACAGCAGCAATATTCTCGGCTGTTCTTGAGCGACATGCACGGGTTTTATTCTTCACATCACTAACTTGTCCCGACAGCTCGAATTTTTCTACCAATTTCTGTATTGCGGTCCGACAAGGTGCTTCACGACGACCCAAAAATGTTCGAGTTTTACGAACCGTCTCTGCCACATTTTTATAGTGAATTTTAATAATTTCAATGCGTTGTTGAATCGTGTATCGTTCCATTTTTATTAATGGCGTAGTTTCTACTTGTCAAATGTCAAAAAATGACAGCTCCAAAAGTGACATCTACCGAAATAGCGGGCTAATTAAAATAACACCTCTTATTGGGAAACCCCGTACTCGAAATTTCTCATTGGTCAACTTTATTTACAGTTTCATTTATTTGTGACTGTGACTGATGAGCATACGTGTGGGTGTTCTTGAAGGGTTTAAGGGGGAGTTTTTAATAATATATTTTTACGTTTCTTAAAAAAACTTTGTAATATTGTCGCGCCTGACAAATTATTTTGCTGATGTTCTGTAGAATATCTGAAATAATTTTTACGTAAGAATTGTCATCTTATAAGCCAATTTCGCGTTTCTCAATAAGAATAATGATCGATAAGTACCTATACGAAAACAAAGTTTCCTTGTTTTTTGCGAAGCGAGAATTGGCTACTCTTATGATATGCAATATGAAAAAAAAATCAAATAATATCATTGCCAATTTAAATAATTATTACAAAAAACTAAAATTAACACAACATAAAATCCGTATAATAAAACACATCATTTCATTTAAAAAGTTTCAGCGAAAAAGTTCTGAAATAATGAAAAAAAAAACGGATTTCAATATGTCATGGGAGCCGCAGTTAGCTCAATGAAGAGACACATTTATCCACCGTTGTATTTTGATGCAATCCCGATTGTGGAGGAGGATGCCTCCGAGGCTGTACCAAGCCGAGCAAGCTTGTCCGCTTTTTCGTTCCCGTTGACATCGCTGTAACTCGGCACCCAAAGAACGAGTACCCTATTCTATTATATACAGTGTGCGAAATAATTATACCAGACAAACGAAATCACCAAATAAGTAAATAATAAAAATTTATTTTAACAAAACTGTGTGTCCATTATTTTCTTATTGAAAACCAAAACTAATAACATTACTTCACGTAATTATTTAAATTTAAATTAACTAAAATATTAAAAGACAAAACTTAAAGAATTAATATATATCTTATCTCATAATTAATATTACTTTAAACTTATTTCTAATATGTAATTAATAATTATTCCAATTAAAGGACAAATTGGCGACCATTTGAATAGATCTTTTGTGACAAGATGCTCCATAGATTCTACATAGGGTTTAAGTTAGGGCTTATGGGGGCCACTGCAGTAGAGGTATATTTTTCGGCTCTAAAAAGTTCTTGTATACCTAGCGGCGTGATAGTGGTGTTGTCCTGCTGAAATGTCCAATTTTCGCCCCATAAATTATCTCCAAAATCAATGAGCACACTCTTCAGCAGTTCAACATACATACTTCGCTGAATCCAGATTGGAGTCTTGCTTCGATTATCAAACGGAGCTCATATCATAAGTGAACCTCCTTGAAAGTTTCTAGAATGGCGAGTTTCACGTTCCTGACGAGTAGCTCTCCAATATTTTTGGCAGCCATCAGGATCGTCCAGATTAAACTTTTTTCGTCTCGCTAAATATAATGGATTGCCATTCATCCTCCCAAAATTAATATCTTTCCGCAAATTCTAGTCTTGCTGATTTGTGGCGTGGTAAGGCGTCGACAACCGATTTGGATACGTAATATTCTCGTTCTTCTTCAGAAGTTTTTGAACTCTTCTTTTAGTCATGGGAAGAGATAATTGAAGTCGTTTTGGAGATGGACTAACTTTCTTATTAACGGCTAGAGGCCTTAGTTCTCTTTTAGTTTTATCATCGGCTTTTGGGGTACGAGCTGGTCTCTTGATTGCCCCGTAATTTTCCGGATCTTTTAAAAATTAATTTATTAATCGTCGTCTTATCTCTTTTCAATTTTTCAGATATTTTTCTAATTGTCATTCCGTATTCTCTATAAGCTGAAATTCTAGCCTGCTCTTCAACTGTTAACGTTGTTCCTCTTGGCATTTTTGAAAATTATCGCTGAAAAAAAAATATTACTAACTGAAAACACAAATATATATCCGTAATAAATCAAAGTACTTACTTCTTTATGGCCTAAATAAATTTGCACTTAAAAAATATGACTTTCACTTATTTGTCTGTTATATTTATTTCACAGGACTGAAAGTGCCAACCAAAAATCAAAGCAATCGCAATATCATAAACAAAAAGCACAAATTTCATGACGCAATTAGAATTACAACGAAGCAATCACTGACATGTATAATATGGACTGACTAACTTCATAGAAATGCACTACAAAAAGTGGGATCATTTTTATAATGCTGACTCTTTCGGTCTAAGCACTAAGTACCAACTGAGAGAGAACTGTAAACAACAAATAAATAAGTGGGTTCGTAGAAATAAATGTTTTTAAATTAATTATTTAAGGTTATTACTGATAATTATCAAAGACAATATATTCATTATATACGCAGAAGAAATTCCAAAGGTTTTATTAAAATCATTTTTTCGAGCTGCGCGTTTTTTCAACTTCCCGCCGATGATTTTTTTCAATGTTGGCACCGGCGCGCGTAAGAACTTTTTTTGACATAAGCAATTGAGCCCACATGAAATAGAAAGTTAAGAAGTCCATATTATATAATATAATATATAATACTTAGCAATATTTTGTCCGATATAATTATTTCGCAGACTGTATTACTCCGAGAGGATGATTTCAGGGTGGTTTTACACTGTTTTATTTTTATATTGTTTCGCTTTCTTAATATTTTGTTGTGTAAATTTATTATAATTTATTATGCTAGTTCTATTTTTATTTTTATGTTTTTATTATTTTACATTTTTCTTCTTTTCTTTTGTAATAGTCAGGTGGAATAATTTTGTCCTGTTGGCTATGTTAAATAAATAAGTAGAACAGATTATCGTATACCACCAAGATAAGATCCAGTGCAACAATTTTTTCAGTGCAACACTGCTTGGAAAATGCACCAGTGGTGTTGCGCTGAGTCCCATTGAAATCGACATTAGAAAGATAAAAAATAAATTTTCTTTACCTCAAAATATATTTTCCCTCCCTTAAAATGACATATTGGTGCATTTACGACATGTAACGCAAAAAGTTAACTAAGAGGATTCACAAAATATTGTTGAAGAATCTACTGGAATGGTTTCGTCACTATTTCTTCTTTTGAATTTAAGGCGTAGGTAAATTACAAAGAAAATGGGCGATAAATAAATTTCAATAACATTTTGTAGTTTGTCTTGCTTAGGTACTCTATAAGAGTCACATGTCGTTAGAAAGGAAATTGTGTTATACCTATATTAAATAAACTAAAGTTATAGAAAAAAATTATTAGAGGGAATTCCAAGAAATTTTTTCCCCCCAAATTGTACATTAAAATTGAAATTCTTGCGCTTTTCACGCTTTCATATTAAGAAAATTTCTTTAAATAATGGCCACACTCCATCACTCTACACATTGCCTTTTACCTATACTTCCTGCAGTGAATTACTTTTGAGCTATTTGGCTTCCTGCGTTATTATTTTGCTAATTAACGAGAAAAAAAAATTAAACTAAACCAAATTCATTTACAGAGATCCATCAATCAATTTCTTCGGTTATGTAAACCACATAAATCCTAATCAAAATCAGAGATCAAACCCTGAATGACTTCTTTTGAAGAAAAGGATCGCGCATGCAACAAGGACTATGCAGCCTCCTTCCATTACTATCATTACACGAGTATTATAGACACGTCCAGAATAATAGATTGCCCTAATTTATATTGAGCAACTTCGTTCTGGATCATTCATCTCACTGTCTTACAATTCAGCTAGCTTCCTTTGGATGGATCATCAATTTTCCCTGTGGCTAGGCGCACATACACACACTGCTCATGAAAGGAGGATGACAGCAATGCAAAGTGACAGGAAGAACATTGCGCAGCAAAAAAACGATGCGAAATATAAAATGCAAAATGACTTCCTTATGTACAGAGCCTGTGTGATCCTGAAGGAGATCAGGAGAACTTCAAATGTGATTAATATCCAACGGCGACCTTCGGTGTCAGTTATAGTTGGGCAAAAAGAGATCTGTACGCAATGGGCTTAAGATGATGTGTAGTTTAAATACATTATGTGCTCATCTTATGTACCAGTGTAAAGGGGGACGAATGAATTTTTTCACCCTATTCCGTTACGAATCATGATCGTAGGAAAACAGCAGTACTGTGGTGGCTCATCATAGATCACAAGGAAACGGCATCCTTTTTAATTTTCTTCAAGATTACTTCAGCTAAAGCGAGACGGGTGCCAGATGACGTTTGTAATAATTCTTTTTTCATTGTTGCTTCGTTTGAAGGAAATTATTTTCCTTGAGGATATGTGTTTTTTTTTATCGTGCCTCTTCTTCTTTTTTTTTCTTTCATTTCTGGAGCACCCTTAGATTTGTATTTGTTGCTGCCGCAGTTATCCTTCAGGCAGTCGAAAACTGTTATGAATATGTATAGACTAGACATACTACACTGTGGAATTCTTCGAGCTTCACTGCCCTAATCGCTGTATACGATTCAGTGATTTTCTACCTGGGAATAGAGAAGATCGCTTTTCGGCTTGCTATTCATTTGTGGCACTTCTAATGACGAGGCTAGTTTATGTTAGAGATTTTATCGCTGGTTAATGTTAATGTTAATTTTATAAAATTCAAAAAAAAAAAAAACATTTTTTTTCCTTATGAGAGTATCTTTAGAGAACTTGTACACTTTTGACAGTTTAAAAAAACTAAGTTGAAAATTTGACAGACTTGGTATAATCCTTTAGTGCACAGATGTGCGTGCTATGATCGTCGCTATGATCAATATTCGTGATTGACAGGTTACTTTTTCAGAATATTGGAGCACATAGTTGTTAAGTAAGTTGATAGGTGTGTGCATAATAAAAATTAGTTTTTGGTCTCTTGATCCTATTCCTGATCCGTAGACGATAGCATCCATACTGAAATGCCATTAAGATCTTGAAATATTATATAACTGCAATTGATGGCAAAGGTGGTTTAGATCTCAACTAAAATTGTAAGCATAATTATATCGTTATATTCTATTGGGATATAAGGACGTCTATGGGGATAAAGGACGTCGTAATATGTTCGACTTAAGGAAATTCTCAAATTTTTAATACTTCAAATCAGGAGATACTCAGAAAATAGAAAATCATAAAGCTCTTTTTAATCATGTAAACCGCTAGATTTGTAAGTCTAAAAGTAACTTTTATCTATTCTATATAATGATAAGCAATTTTTTTTAGTTACGAAATACTATACCAGTTTAGCAATGAGTTGAATTTCAAATTCGAGTCATGGCGTGAATCTCCAGAAAAATACACTGAATAATATAACTTCGTAGGACCTAATACTTTTTCATTTTGCTTCATTCACCGATATTTCTGCTGAAAACTTTAATCCTGTTGGTTTTGCTTTTCGAAATATCGATAAAAGGGAAGTATTACTGACAATATCATTTTCTATAAATCCTAATGCAACCGGACCAGATGAACTACCTCCCCGTTTTGTTAAATTTATCGGACCATGTATAGCTATTGTAGCTATCTTAGTTTCCCATGCCATGGAAAAAGATTCTAGTTGTAGCCATTCCAAAAAAATCTAATAATTCTTTTCGGAGTAACTACCGTCCGACTAGTCTTCTCTGTTTCTTAGATAAAGTTTTTGAAAAAGTGCTATATTCGTGTGATTATATAGAATATAGAGGTCACTAAGGTCTTCCAATATACTGCAAATCGATATTCATCTGTAATCATAATTGGAAAACTTTGATGCTTCAATATTCATGAGGGCTTAGTTATGGACCCATCTATCATTATTAGCACTACTTGATTTCAGCAAAGCGTTTGACTCCATTGGCAATGGTAATTTGCTACAAAAGCTGCAGGCAAATGCTCTTTTTCATCATCAGCAGTTAAGATCATTCGTAGCCTATTAAATGGGTGCAGATATAGCATTCCTACAACGCGGTGTCCCTCAAGGGTCTATATTAGATACCATATTATTCAGTCTTTATATAAACGACCTTCTTAATGCATCTATACATATGTATGCTGATGATGTACATATACATATATGCCTACATACATAACCAGCCTATGGGCTTAATGGAAGATTCCGTATGCCGATTAAACGATGATCTACAATGTATTTATGAGACATTTCTTCGGAATAAATTAGAATTAAATCCTATGTCTTTATTTACTAGATACATTTCTCAATAAATCGCGACTTGTCTAAGTTGATTCTGCGAAAATTTTGGACTTTGAACTCAATTCTCTCAATTGTCCTGTTGTGACCACATTATAGTGCTACCTTATGTAAAGTATACTATACCTGCATAAGGAGCCATTTTACTGCTTTCTAAGGTGACACTTCAAAAAGATGAATGGAGTAGCTTACAAGTCCCAACGATTTCTATCCAATCAATGAAATCCAATGAAACCAATGAAGCAAGCATTCACACTACTGCTTCAATCCGAAAGGGAGAAAATCTTAACAACGTTTTGCAATTGTTACCTGAAACTGTACAGGTTTGTGAAAATATTCAGAAAATGGCGGTTAATTTACTGAAAATAATAAAAAAAAAACTTCATTTCACCAAAAGAAGTTCATTTGAAACTGTCCTTATTTCTTTGTGTATTTATTGTTACTACAGAGAAAACGGTTTTCTGTTACAATTCAGCATTTGTTGAATTGGAACAAGAATTCTTAAAATTCGTTTTATAAATATCCTTAAACCAGACACCAATACCAGCGGATGCTATAAGAAAAATTCAAGCTCCTGCAAAATATCAGCAAAAAAATCAAAGGTCTCCCGGTCACATAATTTCACGGAAAATTTATTGTCATAAGAGTTTTCATACGAGCAATTTACTAGCGTACAAATTTCAATTTAATCAAGTCCAAAGGGTCAAGCCGAATAGGGTAAGTCCTTCCTTCTTACCTGAGGTCTGCCGAACTCTGATCGCAAACTAGGGTCAAAGCGGAATAGTGACCACACACGTAAACATGCTGACCTCTTCGTCCATGTCCAGTCAAAGTTGTGCCCAAGAAGGATTACTTACCTATATACCTGAGGAGTTCCTTCTGTTTGATTAATTTTTATTATTATTGCCCGACCACCTCATGCTTGACCACTTTGCCGGGAACAACCCTTCCTGGATGGCGCTCTGATTGGATACATGACGTCCTGTAGAACTGTTGTCCATTTTCTTTTCTTCCCTTGATCTCTTACCACTCGCATTGGACATCTTAAGTGTCTCGACTTACAAGCAATAAAAACTTGTTCTAAGATGACAGCAACAGTGAGTACTCGCTTCAATTGCATGTTACCGTTTTTAATTTCGATGTCCATTCGTATGCTAATCAGAAATGAGCCCTCTGAGAATAGGCACTGGTCAGTTGTATTAAATTGTAACTTAGGCAATGACAATCAAAACTGACCGGTCAAGGGGTCATCATATCCAGGTCAAAGTGTCTTTAATTTTCTCTCATTTTGGGTAGGAAGAAACAAGAAAGAGGCAAGTAGTGCACATAGACACACAATTGAATTGCAGTCGGGGTCAGAAAACTAGTCATGATTTAGTGGATCTGGAGCCAGTCTCCAGGTAGATAAAGGTTTTCTCGGCGCACAGAAAACCCTTTTTAATTAAATTTTGGCCCCTGTGTAAATGTGAATGGTTGTAACCGCCTAGGCGTGTAGTCTTGGTGCATCTCAGCCTAGGGATCTGGATTTCGTAAAATGAGTTTGACATGTCGTAAATTTAATGAAAACGTCAAACAACTGCCGTAATGGCTTGTTGTCGCTATAAATTGCTGGAGAGGTTTGGTCTTCTATGGGTGAGGGGGGATAAAAGTTGTAGCTGACCCTTGTTCAGTTATGGTTTCAGGCTAAAATTGCCATAACGGGAATTGTACCTTGTTAATTAATTAATTTCGCCGGTTACAAATTAGTTTTTAAGACTAGATTTTCCGAAATACAAAATGACGATTATTGCCAGTTAGGAAATTTTTAAATTATACTCTTGCTCGAGGTAATTATGCATATGTGAGTCGCACGGCGGTAGATTGTGAGAATTGGAAAAAGATGGTAACGCTACCTGAAATTTAATATCATTTTGTAGTGATGCGACCAAAACTTTCTTACGTCTCAGCTTTGTGGAAACCTGCTACCTATACTAGAAAAGTTCTCAGGCGACAGATCCGGTAGATCCTCGATTAATCAAAAGCAAATCAATTACCAAAATTGGGATTATTTACAGACCGTGAAAAGACAAATCAAGCGCAATAAAGGCTAAGAAAATAAATCAAGCACTTAAGCAGCTCCTTATAGAATTTGGAAGCAATCAAACTAAGCCAAGAGGGAGCGGGGGAGCAGCCGGGTGAAGTTGTAGGGTCTCAAATTAACCAGTTTCTTCGTATGTGACCGAAATTTATTCATGGCGAAGCTATTTAGCATCGAGTATTCCGTCGATAATGTGCTGCCACTCCAGGCGTAATTTGACACCCAAAGAATTGGAGATGGCAAAATAGCAGCACCAGTTCCAGCATAGCTCCAGAATACCATCAATAGCAGTAACAGAAGCAACAACAACAACAATGTGGGGGGAGAAGAAAATTGTTTTGGGACGGAAAATTAGTCCGAAACTTATTTCCATTCCAACACCCCCTGCTCTGAGTGGTGTCCTTTAATATCATATGTAGAGGAAACACCACTTGTCAGTAATGATCACTCACATTGGGCTTTGGGATGAGAGCACCCTGTCCTCCCCTATACGTCGAACGGTGTACACATATTCAAGGAGGGGGGAGCATACGTCCAAGATGGAAATATAAATGTCCGCTTAGAATTTAGGGAAGAGAAATATACGACGATGGCAAGCGACACCGTTCGAGAGAAATGCAAAAACCCAACAGATAGAGAAAGAGGGTTGATGGGGGGGGGGGGGGGGTTCGAGGGTACGGGATGCTGTATATTATAAGTCCAGCAGCAAGGTGTTCAGAACAACCTTTCAAACAATTTTACCATAGGTGAGGAGGATGGGAATGACGGCAATGGAAACTGGCGCTATGGTGGGTGATATACTTTTAGAGATGGGATGATGGGGCAGAACAAATTTTCTTCATTGTGCGTACATTTGGCTATCGATCGGTCAGCACAAGTATAGCTAAGCTAAGCTACACACCTTTGTATAAGTGCTGTCGACTAGGCACACACACACACACACACACACACTCATACAATGAAAATGAAATCTTTGACATATATGGCGATGTCCTTGTTTTTCACTTTCCCGGCTTTTCCACTTTAAATAAGTGAAAGGGTTGCTCCCCGTTGTATTTCAATACAAATGGGAGAAAATCTTATGAATAAACGGAAGAACTAAAGCTATACCGAAAAGTATGTCATCCAGATTTTAAGGGGGATGCTAAGGTACGACGATAATTTAAGGATGAAATGTAAAACTTAAAATATTCAGAAATGAAAATTATTACGTCTAAGGCAAATGTAAAATTCAAAAATTAGTTTTTATACAAATTTATACGGTATTGGTTTGCTTTTCGAAATTTGATGTGGCAGTACTAATTTCAATACAAGTTTGCAAAATTTTCTGTAGTTTGCTCGGTCGTGTGACATTCATATAGCAAATCCGATTCAAACTAAGTTTGATTGAAAATACTTTAAACATTTTGAATTGCTTAAAAGAGAAGGGCAATACTAAGATGAAACTCGCTTTTCTTAGTTGTAAATTGTAAATTTTGGATATACTTACTTCCAAAAATAGGACCTTGCCCAATTGATTAAAAACGAATATAGGATGATACTCCAAACAATATTCTACAGCACACTATATGAGTCATTATGTGCGCAGTTGTCTCTTTTAAGGACGAAAGCGACCTTTGAATTTTGAAAATCCCTTTACAATATCTCAGGAACTACAGCAGATATTAGAACGCAATGGGATCCATTTTATAAGTTAAGTAGTATTACTATCTTTAAAAGAGAGCTACACACAAGAATAGTATATTCCTATTTGTATGGTAGATACCTACTTTTCAAGATATAACTGTTTTTTTGAAAACTTTCTTGTTATTTTTTATGTAAAATGGTTATTTATTTTAAAAAATCCGTTAGTAAAGTATACATTTGGTTAGATATTGAGAACGCCCGATTTCTAACCTACAATTTAGTAAATGGTACATGTCTACCTCTATAACTAACTATATAATGAGCTACATGAAATTTTTCTCCCTATTAAGGCCCGCCACTTTTGTGTCATTGCTTTGTTTATATCGTTAAAATTTCGAACTGCTCACTATAAATAGCTGCTAAAAATTTTGAATTTTTAAAATTAATTGTAAGTAAAAAAAAAAGTGTCTCTTTAACAAAAATATTTTACTTTGTTTCTTTCGACTTTAATTTCATTAGGTAAACTATGAAACATCGACAGACTTTGCATATCAACTGATTATGTGTCCTCATCCTACGTGCTTAAGGATGTAGTCAAGATGTACTAAAATATCTCAAATTTTTCGCTATATACACAGTAGGAAAAAGAAGAGCTTAAAAGTAGTTAAATTAAATAGGTAACTACTTCTCAAGGAAGATGAAACCTTCCGAACCCGATTCTTTTTCTTCTTCTTGTTCACCCACGACGGAATTGTCTACTTCCAATTCCGTCGTGGGTGAACAAGAAGAAGAAAGTAGAGTAGAAGTAAGAATAGAAGTGGTTGTCCACTACAGTTGCAGTAGCAACATTTATGTTTTAGAGGGAATAACCTTCTATAATAAAGTTAATGTGCTATTGTTAACCTAGGCCTAAATGATGCAATCATAGGGTATATACTAGTTTGTCAGCCCGTTTGCAAAATGGATTGGACACCCATGCATGGGAATGAGTTTTGAAAATGGTTGGAAGCAATTAAATCAGGAACTCTGAAGGATAGGTCGTGCTACATAAATGGCATAAGTTTATACTCCGATCTAATTCAGAACGTCCTTACTGGTGCCAGACGATGAGACTTCGCGCTAATCCTGGCAAAACAGTATAATCTAGTTCCATTCACGAGAAAAATGATTTAATTTATTTTATATATGCACCCTATCTCTTGAGGAGACAGATGTGGAATTCTCGATGGAGGTCAGGCATTACCCTGGATAGCAGACTTAAAATTAGTACCGCCACAGCGGCAACATGGATATGACGTAGGTTTTTTGGCAGAACTTGGGATCTTAAAACCTTTAAATGACCCTATGGTCATATATATATATTTTTTTACTATCAGAACTAGCTTAACACAAGCTCGCTGCAGTGACACGTTTAATAGATAAACGGTCAACTATACATGCTTTTCATCACTTAGTCGGTATTAGTATTAGTAGATATGTTAAACTAAACAAAAACCGAACACCGGATAAAATGACATACAACATAGAACAAAAAAAAATAAATAAATAAAAAAAGTTAAATAGAACATAAAATTAAATATTACATAGATGTTTTTTTTTTAAAACATGCTTAGAAACGTCAACAACAAAATTCTCAGCCATATTGTTAACAGTAATGCACATGCGATTAATAGGTTCGTACATGCTAAAATTAGACCTTGAGGAGTTAACATGCAACAGAGGTAGCCTTCTCAAATTGTGCCTATTATCTCGAAAAGAGATTTTGTTAAGTATCAACGGAGAGTCAATATTCGCGTTTAAGAGTTGATGCACAAAAGTTACATCGGCAACCATGCGACGTTTCTCAAGCGAGTGCATATTTAGAAGCTTCAAGTGATCCTCATAGGGTGGAAGAATTAATGAATTATTCCAGGGTAGGTCCCTGAGAGCAAAACGTAGGAAGTTCCGCTGAACAGACTCGATACGGTCGATGTGTACCGTAAAATGGAGACCAGACCTGGTTAGCGTATTCAAGCAGTGGTCTCACAAAGCAAGTGTACAAACGCAAAGTTATGATAGGATTCGAAGACTCTCTGGACCAACGTTTTATAAAACCCAGCATAGAACTACTCTTTGATACTGTGTAGTTTATATGGGAGATAATATTCAATCTGTGGTCACATTTGACACCCAAGTCACAGACAGAACCCACACGGCGAAACGAGGAATGCAAGAACTCGTAATCATAAGTAATTGGTTTCTGATTTCTGTGGAAAGTCATAACCTCACATTTGTCTATATTGAGTACCAAATTATTACTTTTGCACCAATCGTAAAATTTTTGAAGGTCAACCTGTACCTGTTCACAATTGCTGACAGATTTAATCTGAGCGAAATGCTTAATGTCGTCAGCATATATCAAGACTTTGCAGTGCCTCATAAAAGAGACAATGTCGTCAATAGATAGAATAAAGAACACAGGGCCCAAGTGACTACCTTGAGGTACGCCAGACGAAGCCTCTTCAAGACTCTAGAGATGGAATGGCGAAATAAGATTTGATATGTTCTGTTATCTAAATAAGACTCTGTCCTTTTTAGAAATGTTGGGGGAAACCCATGCTTTTCCATTTTAAACAGTATCACGTAGTGAGATAACTTCTCGAAGGCTTTACTAAAGTCTATATAAATACAATCCATCTGGTAGCCTTTTGCAAATCCGCCAATATTATCCGAGACAAATTCCAACAAGTTAGTGTTTGTAGACCTGCCCGAAATAAGCCCATGTTGGTTTAAAGAAAGCAAATTCTTGCAGGAAATCGTAGGTACATCTATTATAAGACCCATGGTTTCATACGTTGTATTCGTTTGGTGACCAAAAACTAAACAAAAAGCAGCTCAGGGTAGTAGCAGAGATAAGTAATACCCAGATATTGAAGGAGATAGAATAGTCAGTTCATGCCCCGTATGTAGTGACATCTTCAAGTTTTTTTGTACATTATTTTTGGTTAAAGTATTTGCTAAAGTATATCTTGACAAAACTTCTGTAGTTTTCACATTTTTTTCTTATTTTTCAAACGCAGGCTGAAACCAAATTATTCGGCTGCCCTGTATAATGTTCAGAGATTTTGCCTAAGGCCGACTGATATATACATCATGGCTGGCTCATGAGAAGCAGATTTTTAACGTTGGTTTCCAAATCTGGATATTATTTATCTGTGCTAGTAGTTTACAAAAACTACAACAGCTTTTATGTCTAGGGGTAACCAGTGCCATGCGTGTTTGCCCAACTCCACCCTGGTTGATCCTCCAATCTGGCTGATTATATAAAAGTCTACCCAAGTATTATAGAGGACCTGATGGCCAACCGCATCTCAGACGTTATGCCAAAACGCCATAACTGAAAGGACGGTCAAAAATAGCATTTTGGTGACTTAAACTTTGAAAAGGATCTCTTAAATGATACACAGACGAATCCAGATAATAAGCGTGGGTGTATATGGGTCGAAGTACCGTCTCGAAAAGGCACTGGGTACCTTACCTACCATTTTCCAGGTAGAAATCCACACCATAGAACTTTGCGATGCTCGTGAAATTATTTATAAGAATATGCGTGAAGTAAGAATATACATAATATCAGGCACCCGAATTCATTTACCTAAATACAAGCTGGTCTGGGACTGTCTTACTGTTTTGAAGCAATTAGCCGAAATAAATAACGTTGCACTGATTTATTTAGGTGTTAGGGCATGAAGGCATTAAGGGCAACGAGATTTCGGACTGCCTTGCACTGGAAGGAGCCAGATCTCTATTTAATAGCCCTGAGCCTGTTTTTGGACACCCAAAGAGCCACCTTTCGGCACAAGTTAGAGTTTTGGGAGAACAGAATTAAATTGCCACACCGGTAAAATATCCTAGGGCTGAGATAAGCGTATTCGCAACAGAGCGCAAAAATATGGTTCACTCTCAGCATGAAGAAATTAAGACTCATAACGGGCCAATCTACTTAGCATTGCCCACATATATATCATCTTGAGAAGATGTGTAAGCTCGATAGTGAGTTCTTGCATTTCTGTATGGAAGATGGTTAGACTGCTGAGCACGTCCTCTGTGACTGTGAAGTGCTTGGTAGCATAAGGCTAAAACATCTAGAAAATGCATTCCCATTCCCAGATTTTGGAAAGACGGCCCCCAAGAACATCATAGGTTTTGTAAAAGATCTCAAGTTCGAATGGGCGCTCTAGGGCACTTAATGGCACAAAAATCTTTCAAGTCGTAGTGACTAAACGGGAGGCGGTATATCTGTCTGCATACTGTACATACCTTCTAGATTGAAGTCCTTAATAAAAACAAACACACAAACACAATCCTGTCATATTCACTTTCCACAGCAGATTGAAAGTAATTTATTATCGTATCATACCGACCTATTTAAATTGTGAAGTTCCGAGGCACAAAACAATTAATTTACACATGAAATCGATCTGCCAATACCGTAATTAGAAAGAATAATTCTCCCTCTCAATTTTGCAGTAGGGTTACTTTTCGAAGGGGTAACTTTTTTGATTTATTGATTACCGTAAAATATAGTAACAACTGCCGCATTGGTCCTGTCTAGTCATGATCACCTTGGCCAGTGGCTAGTATGTTTAGTACGGGAAATCCTTGTCTGTGCACCCATTATTTTACACATCCAGAGCTCCAAATATCTCAAAATGCTTATTGGAATCTATAAAGTCTTTGGATTATTTAGGTTCACTGGTGGAACTTTCCAAAAGCTCTCCTTTCCAATTTTGCTCGGAACGCCATATTTAAATCTCACTGTGTAAACTATAAAAAAATTTTGTTATAAAACTGTTTAGGACGATTTTATTACATAAAACAGAAGAAAAAGTCGCCCCTTTTCCCATTAAAAAAAAAAAAGTATTGCAAAATAATTATCTGTGTCCGTTCGATCAATCGTAGACCACATCAGATGTCCTAATCAATTCGGAAATTCTCATCTTGTCGTAAAATACTTCAAAGTCGTAAAAACATCAAACGTGAGCAAAAGGAGAATGGAACCAGCCCACCATTAGGACTTGACACATCAAAGAAATGGGTGTATCCTTTCTTTCTTTTCCATTCGGCAGAAGTAATTCAGGCGTTCGACCATATAAATTCAAACATCTCATTTCCGGGCCAAAGAAAATCTCCTCGCCTTCTCCTCAAATTGCTCCGAGAGACAGAGTATACCTATAGCACGGCCCGGCTGCCGACTCCGTTTGACAACACCCGATATCTCCTTTCGTTCACCATCCAGTCCCAAACGAGTCGATTTCCAATAATTTATTGGCGGATTTCAATTAAACCCTGAAAATATGAATAATAAAAGTCACCTTAAATTATCGGGAATTGTGTCCTGTAGGACCGGCTGAAGGTGAACTGGTGGAAATAAGGAAAATGTGAAAGTGAAATTAATGTACTCTCTCTCGCCTGACGTCATCAGTATTTCATGTCCGAAATGCAAGAAACGGCATTGTTCTTTCTGCGAAGGGAAACAACAACCGAAAGACATCGGGACATTCTGGACGGGTGCAAGTTTTTATCCTGCAAAGGAATTTGATTTGGGGGAAATTTCCAAAGAGACAGCCGTCAGTAAATTTCTCAAGCAACAGGCACGTAATGTCATGGTGCTAATCAATGAGCACAATATAAATTACGAAAATTCAATTCCCCTAGCCTATAGATGGTAAAAGAAAGTGAAATCTGGGATTGGGATAAAATTCTAGCGGCATATAGCATAGCGATTGAAGATTGAAAGGAGGGTCCTTTTCGCTTGCAGTGCAGTGAAATGCACAACACTCTGGAATTGAAGCGTGTTACAATTTCTTTGGATATTTCACGCAAGTTAAAATCGATTTAAAATGCGAACAATGTTTTTCATCAAAAGCTGTTTCTGACGGAGAATGCCGAGGATTTATCGAAAAGGATTTTTATAATATTATGAACCCTTTTATGATGTCTGTAGACGTATAGTCTAGAGCACACAATCTGTTGACTTGATCGGCTTTAAATGGAAGTTTGCAGGATAATTTAGCTTTTTACACACGATTAGAAAAAGCAGATTGAAAGTGAGCATTATTTTTCGATTCTAGTGTATTTTAATAAAGGCTCGGACAGGAGTAACTTCAGTTCCCCTAAAACTGGATAACATTGCCCTCGAACTGAAAACTTCAGCCAAATACCCCTATAGGAGCGATACTAGACTCCAAATTAAACTTAGAATATAAATGTGAATGTCGGCCATTGTGCCTTATGCCTTTAAGAACACATTTAGTAAAAGATATATCGTGCACTGGAAGTACACGGCTATTCTAAGACGTATCCTAACCTACAGGATCTTGGTGTGGTAGAGTATTCTAGAGACAGAGAGAGAGAGAGAGAGAGAGAGAGAGAGAGAGAGCGACCCACCCACCTGAACAGTCTTACCAAAATACAAAGAGCTGCCTGTACTGGAGCTCTTCGGATAAAACCAACGGCATTATGGGGATTATGGTCCCCCGTTTCTGCCCCTCGACAGTTGACATTCATGATAAATGTATAGCTGAAAAGAGTGGATTAAGTCTAAGAGGATCAGGATGCTAGATAAACACAGTCCTTGGTTACAGCAGAATATTAAAGATCTGTCTCGAGACCGTGTATATAGAGAACCACGAAAGTCACTCTCCCTCGGATTGACTTTAAGAAAGGTTTCTCGACTCGCATTCCTAGTGTAGGTAGAGTAGTAGTAGGTACTACTGCAGGGGCGGATCCAGGATTCTTGTGAGGAGGGGGCGCAACTATGGTTTAAAAATGGTATTGCCTGGAAACATGCCAAAATTCCAAGACACTCGCCACTACTCGCAAATATCAAATGCATAAAATATAAGATTCGGGTCGAACAGATAAATTACCACTCTCAGCGAAGAAAGATGCTCCACGTTCAACTTTTGCCATTCGCGAAAGTCAAACGAGGTGTTAAATTATTTATTTTGTTTTGGTTTGTAAATGGTTAAAGTCTAAAACTTCCAAATCATCTATTATAGTTAGTAAAATAGGAAAATATATTTTGTTGAAAGTGACAAATTCATCATAAACTGTAACTTGGCAAAATACAGGAATTAAAGCGTTACACTTTGCGTCTATTTAAAATATCAGTCACAGAACAGATGCAATACAGACCTCGTAAGTATATACGTTGCGGCGGCGCTTAAGTAAGTGGATCTCACAAGTTATTGCCAAATCGCCAATGACCTTTAAGGCTCTAAAAGCAGTTATGGGAATTGTATTCAATTCTAGGTCTGATATACAGTGTAACAGTGTTAAAGCAGTAAGCGAAATCAAGGGTACTGTCATAGGCAAAACTATGCTTAGGCTTAAAAGTAAGGAAAATCAGATCATTAAAGAAAATTAAGAAGAGAGATAACAGAACCCTGGGGAGGGGACATCGGCATTTATAGAGTGAGCTTTTGGTGAAAAGCTATCTAGTTCAACCGGTATTAGGTGATCACATGAAAAATGTTCAATCTATAATAGAAGAAGAGGGAGAGACCAGATGTTTTAAGTTTGGTTAAAAAGGCTGGATGCCAGACTCTATCAAAGACTTTTGAATTAACTAAGGTAATGATTTTGGATCACCACAATTGTGAGGACTAGGGTTCCAACGATCCGTAAGAAAAAGCAGTAAATCTGAAGAGGAGCGTACAGTCTGGAAGCCATATTGACGATCATTGATGAGTTGTTTGGTTTCTAGATACTTCATAAATTTGGAATTAATAAAAAATTCAAAAACCTTTAAAATAATCGAAGTGATTGCAGTTGGTCGATAGTTTCTAACCAGATAGAAATTTTCTTGTCGAATAAGACAAGTAGAATAGTTTGCGTAGAGGTTAAGCCAAGAATGAGACACACCTTTTGGTTAACAACAGGGCTGAGAAACCATCAGGATCTGCGGCTTTAGAGGCACTTATTCCCTTAAGAATCTTGAACACACCTCTCCTACGGATGTATAGGCTCTTGTATATGTACATCCATACAGGAGACGCAAAATAGATGTCTGTGAAGTAAATAGAAAACGAGAATTTGAAGCGAATCTACCAACTAAAATATTAGTTTCATCCAGGGAGTCAACAACCACTTCAGCATTGTTAAGTAGCGAAGGTATAGAGGAGTCGGTGAACTTGTTCCTGATGGTTTTGACCAGGGACAAAAAGCCTTTGCTATCCTTGACTCCAAGATACTTAATCTAACATTTCTGTTAAAAAGAAATTTTTCTCTCCGCATAATGGACTTGGAGGTGCTCTGTGCAGTCTTCTAGACTTGTGTCAATTCTAAACATGAATGCAATTGATACGCTCAAAAAGCAGAGTCGCTTACTTTTATTACTTGGTTGAACTTATCGTTAAACCAAGAGCGACTTTGCTGTTGTTGAGATCTGCTGTAAGAATTAGGAATGTATTCATGCATGCTAAGACTTAAAATGTCATTAAGTTCTAATGTGCTGTGCATTCATCAACATCCCTCGAATCAAAACAGACCGAACAATCAATTTCTCTAAAACACTGATTGAGAATTTCTCAATCAGCATTTATATTTTATTTTTATTTAATGTGTGAGCTAAATATTCTAGTAAAACTATTTCATTTTACGAAATAAAATAAAATATGTTCCAAAATAAATCGTTTCCTCTATAGGATTTAACAGCCACGACTTAAAGTGGAACAAAGGCTGAGCCACTAGCCATAAGGGCTGCGTTCTTAAATCTATCAAATTGAACGCTCCCAAAAATTTTTAATATTTTTAACAAAAAAAGATTTTGTTAGGAAAACTTCAGAAGATCTATTGCAATTGTTTTTTTAGTAGTCTTCAGGGAGGGTCGCGCACCCCCCACGCTGGATCCGCCACTGTACTACTGTAGCATCTTTTAAACGTAGATCATGTAGAAGCAGCAGGGCTGTCAGAAGCAACTTACAACGTACCTAGTGATCGAGTCATCAGGATTTGCATTGACAGCTAAGCTGCACCTGGATTCGAACACCATTAGATCGTGTCCATGTAGTCCAGCGTTGTTGCAGGTTTCTTAAATTACGAATGGTTTTCGGAATTCGGTAATTAACGAATGATTGAAGCCTCTTCGTTATATAATGAATGGTTGGCGTACGAAAATAACGAATACGGATTTCAAGAATGCGCATTCATTTCGAATGGTTTTCACAGCTCAACGTATACAGAATCTGCCTACTCAAGAATAGGACCCTTGATGTTAACCACAGAGCTATTCTCTGCTGGGTACCTGACCACAGTGATGTGCTAGGGAATAAGGTAGCTGATGTTATGGCCAGGAAGGGTTCATCTATGAATATATTATTATTGGAAGAATCTATAGGTAGGTCCCTAGAATCAGTGAAGAGGATACTAGATTAAACAGGCCTGCAAGCTGGCTAATCGCAGATAAGGAGAACTAACCAAAAGCGTCATTGGCGGTAGCTCAAGATGTGTCCTAGAAAGACAGCAACTCTGCTAAGAAGGAATCATGCCGAATCTTACTGCAGCAGTTATCACGGAATGTATGTAACCTCCATACAATGACGAAAAACGAGTTGAGAGACTTCAACACCACTTTAACCGTGAATTGGGGGAAATTGCATACAAAGAGCTAGGGGGGACCCCCAATAGGGTTCATTAACTCTTGTGGCTGATTTTGACGCACCCTCCTTAAGTTGATCAATCTATCTCCAGATAGGGTCTCGATGAGGTGGCATTAGAATGGACCATCGATGGTTTAAGTGTGACTGATCGTAGGTATTTCGATAGTTATCGCTCTAACCTAACAAACTCCTAGATCCTTATGACCCGGATTTCGTGATTTAAATAAATTCTGTGCGAGTAAAATATGTTGCTATAGCTGTTTTCGTTCTTTTTACCCTTTTTACCATTTGGAAACATACTTCTGGTTTTCGTGTATAACAAAGGCGGCAGAAAATAGAAGCAATTGATGAATCGAAGTAAAACTATTATATACCGGACTGAGTCTGGGTAGGTATCATGTAATTCAAATAAAATCGAAAAAAGCAACCGTTTCGTTCGGTTTCAGTTTCCTTTCCTTTCACTTTCCGGGTGACTGCTCATCCCACTGAGATATTATGTAGATGCCTTTCCCTCTTGCATTTCACATATTGTCGAAGGTTTTAAGCCAAAACTGCTTTCAGTGGCAGCACTGACATATATATAAATGGACTGCTTGATCTTCTGTTTCATATGGCACCAATTTTGATTTCAGAAAGTATGCTCTCACTGTCAATGCTACCAACTGTCGTAAATTGGTGCTATATTTAAATTATTTGGGAATTTACTTATACGCATGTCGGTGGCATTTACCGAGTTTACCACAAAAGTATTTGGGACTATTTGTATCGATAAGTTTTAATTATGAGTCGAAGAAATTGTTTTTTACAAGGATTTTTACAAGCAATTTCTCGTTCCTAATCGATACAGTTCAGTGGGAAAGTATGCTCTCACGGAAAGAGACAGGAATATGAAAGTGGTGCCATTTGCTTTCATGCATTTTTGGTTCAACGAGCTGTCCATTTATATACATGTCAGTGGGTGGCAGTAGTATATCCAATAATTAAAAAAAAATTTTTTTTTGTCCTTTCGACCAAATAATTTCGACTTTTTCCGAAATCGATGTCGTTTTGGATTACTTTTGAGTTGATCGTAGATTCACAACAACATTATATAACAGATTTTTATTTTAATAAATTTTAATAAATAATAAAAAACCAATATAAAATATTCGAAATATTTCAGGACTGGCCAAGAAAGCAGACAGAATCCAGCCAGTATAAATAAATTTCAAAGGGAATATATGACGCAATTCATGAAGAAGCATAGCGATCTCGGTTGTTTTACTATCAAACTATGGAAATAACTCACTCTCTCTGTCAAAATCCAATGGCACTACAAAAAGAAAAAAAAGCAACTCTATGAACGGTGAAAAGTAAGTATGCAATATAAAAACTCATTTTAGGTTTAGATTTGGTGTGATATGAAATATAAATTAAAAATTTGAATTAAAAACAAAATTTAATATGAAAATCCATCCACAGAAAAAATGCTGTCCAAAATTTGATGAGCTGTCGTGAAACATATTTATGGTGCCTGGAATCAAAGGGAAGATTTGCAGTTCCTGATCCATTCACGACAGCTGGGGTGCCATACCATTGTCGTTGAATATTATTGTTCGAAAAAAAAAAAAAAATATGTACAAGAATAGCTAGGAGAGATGAGTGCTGGTGTTGTCCATTGGTGAATTAAAAATTATTCTTGTAAATAAAGTGTGGTTTAGGGTCAGATTTGAAAATTTAAAAATAAAAAAAAAACGCGTTGTCCATAACAGAAGTGGTTACATTACATTTGGACGATCAAAAATTGATTGCAAACCAATTTTTTGTGAATTTGATCAATCGTGGCCGTTTTGACACAATTTTAAATAAAAAAATAAACAAGAAATTCATAACTAATTGAAAACCAATTTTTTGGCAAATTGGGCAAGCGTAACGCAATCTGACGTGTCCGTTTCATCAAATAGTACCTACATAAATAAGTTCTGTCCATTAATAGCCATGATAGGTATGGCCGCGCATAAAAGAATTTCATCCCTTTCAGTAGATCGATTTTGGCAGAAAATGTCTTTGGTTTTCTACTGTATAGATTCGCTTATAAATCCACATAGCGGGGACCGATGGTTGGCGAAGCGATGTACAATAGGATGGTGCACTATTCTTAATCATTGCATGGGGGTAGTTTGCTGTATACGCAAATACACAAAATGAAAACAATTACCGTAGGCACCAAACTAAGTAGAGACGACAATAACACTACTTGAGGTAGCAGGAGGATTCAAGAATCTCACCAACTACCAAAAGAGCTCAGACATCAGAGCGATGCTATCATACGGGCCAAAATTCATAATCCAAAACAGCAGGCCTAATCAGTTGGCCCTGATAAACACGCTGAACACAATATCAGACGGAATAGAAGAGGAGTCCATGCAATACAAGGAGAAATCATGAAAGCTAGATATGACAGCAGACACCTACACAAACAGGATAAACAAAATGAGACTATCTGAAATAGATCAAAAATTCCTAATCACGCTGGATAAAGTCAAAGCACTCCTCAAGAAAAAGGAATATACAATAAAATACAAAGCCATAACACAACCAAGCTACAAGAAACCCTAGAAACCGCATACAAATGGAAACTAGAGAGAATTGCTAAAGAAGACTTCCACACAGGCACAAGTTCGGAAACGATGAACTACTAAAAAAAAACACAGATACAAAGATGCTAACAGAGTTGAGGGACTATCATAATGAAATCAGCATCATCCAATAATCAAAATCCACAAAGAAGAGCTTCAAATGAGACCCCTAGTCTCAAATACAGGCTCAGTAAATGCAGCATTAAGAAAATACATAACGAAGCCCTAAATAAAAAAAGAACTAGACTACCTAAAGCACGATATTAATGTAAAAAGCAAATCGGACCTACTCACAAAAATAACAAAAACATAAATCTGGAAAAGACTGCAGCATAAGCAGCCTATTAATCCTCATTAAATTTGATAAAAAACAACAAATTACTTTAGAATAAAGGATCAGATATATACATATATATACAAAAGAAAGGGATCCCAATGGGGGGCAACACTTCCCCCTTGATGATTTCCTCTTATATGTCGATGAAGCCAATATCACAAAAATCAAGGAACTTCTAGAGGAAGAGCTGCAGATGCAGTTCACGATCGAAAGAGGAAGATCAATTACCTGGAAATAACTTTCCAGAGAACAGAACATAGATTCTTAACAAAATGGTACAAAAAATCCATAGCGTTGATTAATTAACTACTACTCTAGCCAATCGCTACAATACAAAAGGAACACAATACAGGAAATAATAAACTATGCCCTCATATTAACGGACACTGAACAGAAGAATTTATAAGCGCATTAAATTAATAACTTACCAGTGTCCTTGCGGGAAGTTCCATATCCTGGGCAGTGAGATTTGGCTACACAAAGTAAAAATCAAAATAAAAGACAACTAACAACACACCAACTATATAACTAACACCTTAACAACACAAACATACAATAACTAATACTTACCACAATCAAAACAAAATATACACCAGAGCATCAACGCGAACTAGTAATACCAGAAAGACTTAGAATAGAAGTTCTTGCAGGTAACCGTTAAATGGAGGTCTAAAGGATAAACAGAATTTTGTCTAAGCACCACATTGCCCTGAGACAAACAAAAAAATATATAAAATAAGTAACCAGCATCCATAGCTATTGGTGCAGAAACACATCAGTAAGATACTAAAGTACCACGGCGGGTAAACTACCCCTATAAAATTATGGAGAATAGTGCAACATCCTATTGGGACATCCCACATGAGTATTCGGGAAGAGGTGAAAAGACGCATAAAGATGGCCCATTGTATGTACATCATTTCGCCAAACATCGGCCTCTGCTGTGTGGATCCATAAGCGAATCTACATATACAGTAGGAAACCAAAGGCATGACCTCCAAGCACTGCTAATTTTTTTAATTTTTTATTTTATATTTTATTTTTTTAAATTCTGTCAAACCCTGTACAAAATTGTGTTCCAATCACTTTTCGATCATCCAAATGTAATGTAACCGTTTCTGCCATGCACATCGCGCTTTTTGAATTTTTATAATTTTCAAAGCTGACGCTCTCCCCCATCCTCAACAATTGATATGAACACTTTATTTACAAGAATAATTTTTAGAGCGAGGTATAATCTACCAAAAAACCTTGATTCATCCATGAACCACACCAGACCTATTAGCACTCATCTTCTAGCCAAAACAGCGAAGCTCGAAATACAGTTATGAAGGAAGTACGGAAAGATGTGCGGAGAAGAGTGACTTGTTGAAGAATAATTTAAAATTCAAAAGGATTAATTTATAATTAAAATAAATTAATTAAATGTATTAGATTAATAAAATTGAAAAACTAGAATTTAAAAAGATGAGATTAGAGAAGGAATTAAAAACTGCATTAACCTTGAATAATTTGTGATAGGAAGTTTCTTAAAAAAAATCGATTTTTATTATAGTTTTAAGATTTATTATAAGTCTATGAGGAAAATGTGTGTTTCCTATTTGTATTTGCCTTAAACTGCTGTGTATTGAGTTATGTATATGTAAATATTTATTTCTTTATAAATGTAAATTCGGTTTTATTAAAACCTAAAAAACTAACTTTTTTTACCTCGATAACAAATTAATATTTTAAGAGAATTTCTTATAGATGGAGCTGTTCTTCTTAATAAATCATTTATGGGCGCAATCTACATTGCAATTAATAAAAGAAACAAAAGAGAAAATCTTCACCACATCATTAATAAAAAACCAAATAAGAGAGGATCCTGATGAGTCCCTTCAGGCACATCAGACAAGATTTTAAAAGTACGAGATTTATGTACAAATCAACTTTAACTCATTGATGGTGACCATTAAGGTATGAAGAAATTCACTTCGGTAAAGATTAGTGATATTCAAAAGCATAAAATTTGTCAACAAATCATCAAGTTAACATGATGAGCAGAAATAAAATTGTATAAATAACATCAACTTGAAATCGCTCTTCAAATTGGTTAGAAACAAAATGTTTAAAGAGAATTATATTTGTTGATGTAGATCTACCACGTTGTTGTAAACAAATCGCTTCTTTTATATAGAAATTGCTCTTATTTTTAACTAAGCTTTCGAAATAGTCGGTAATTTAAAAAATAGGTCCTAATAATTGTTAATCAAGTGCTGAGAGCCCGCTTTATGCTGAGGTGTAATGAAGAAGAATTTCCATCGCTGAAGAAAGATACTGGAGTTTAAAGAAAGATTGCAGATAATTATTGCATTTTGTCAACCAAAATATTTGGAATCAGATCTCAATCATGGAAAGTATCACTGTTCAACGAAATTTAGGAATATTAAGGACTTCATGAACTTCATACAACTGAATTAAATCAAGATCCAATATGGCATCCAACCCATTCAGGCTAGAAGAACTGATATTCAAATTGCTGCTCCAAAAATATACTGACTCAAAAACTCTACAAATAATTCACTATAAATTTCATGAAAATTATTCATCGAAATCCATTTGAATAGGAAAACATTTACAACACGATGTCGATGATCACTAATTTTATAATTCGAATTTACTTTTATTCGTTATAACGTAGTCTATCAAAGTTCTAGATGTTTGAGTAATTCTTGTCTCTTCTTGCACAATTTGTCTAAACCCATAATCACTTATTGCACTCTCAATCTCATTTCTGTAAATGTCACAACTATCTAAATAATTTATATTAAAATCACCAGCCAATATCACTTTTTCACTAATATCCGACAAATAGTCCAATTCCTCCAAAATAAAATCGCAAAATACGCGCTTACTTGAGTTTGGTTACCTATATAATGCAGCTACATGAATTTTTATGTTTTGGAATTTAGCATTTGTCAATAAGTACCATATGTTGTTCTGTAACGATTTTTTTTTACGATTTCATAATTCCAGATATGTTTAAAATAAATCACCACACCTCCAGTATGCCGCGAATGACTATCACATCGTACCAGAGAGTAACCATTTAACAATATTTCATTGTCATTGATTTCATTAGTAACATGCGTTTCGGAAACTATAATAATTTCAGGTTTTAGCGTACTTACATTTTTCTCCAGTTCAGTAAAATTATTCGTCAATCCTTGAACGTTTAAATACATTATCGTAACATACCGTAATTGCTAATACTTAATTTTCTGCTTTTCCATTCTCGTCATCCTTTCTAAAGCCGGACAGCCCCTTTCCCTGGAGTCGTGAGCAGTATCAACTTCCACTTTTAAATTTATTTTTGCCCTCTACAGTTCACACAATTTTTAATATCACTATTACACTCACTTATTCAGAGTGAACTTTCAAATAATAGTGACTTGATGCGTGCTATCCTTGATAATCCGCTGGTTCAGCAAATGATGAACAATCCGGAAACGATGAAACAATTGATAACTTCAAATCCCCAAATGGAAGATTTTATGCAGAGAAATCCAGAAATTTCTGATATGTTGAATAATCCTGAGCTTTTACGTCAGACTATGGAATTGGCAAGAAATCCTTCGATGCTTCAAGAATTGATGAGATCATATGATCGGGCAATGTCTAATTTAGAAAGTGTGCCTGGTGGTTATAGTGCTCTTCAGAGAATTTATCGAGATATTCAAGAGCCAATGTTGAATGCGCCACTGAACAGTTCTCCAGGAATCCATTTTCTGGTTTGGTTGAGAATAATGCTGCAGGTACCTGTTACAATAAAATTGACAAATTTCCGTATTTCTAAATATTCAATCCACATAGGTACAAATCGTGATCATTTACCAAATCCATGGAACGCTAACTCTTCATCAGGTGGCGGTAGCGGCGGACAAAATTAGCAGAGTGGACAAAATCGCCCTTCAGCCGGTGTAATGAATGCACCTGCTATGTAAAGCTTCTGCAACAAATGGGTGAAAATCCACAAATGATGCAAAGTCTACTTAATGCCCCGCACACCCGAAGCATGATGCAAGCTATGTCTGCTGACCCGGCTTTAGCTTCACAGCTTCTAAGTACTACCCCCATTTTGGAAAACAATCCACAATTGCAAGAGCAAATGCGGACTATGATGCCCCAATTTCTTCAACAAATGCAAAATCCAGAAGTTCAATCAATGATGACTAATCCTCAAGCATCGAACGCTATTCTTCAAATTCAACAAGGCATGGAACAATTACGAAGTGCTGCACCAGGTTTAGTCGGATCTTTAGGAGTTCTGCCGCCGCCACCAGGAGTTACAACATCAACAAATTCGACAACTAATACTACTACCACAGGATCACCGACTAATACAACAACTAATCCAGCAATAACAGCAACAGCAGATGGCAACAATAGCTCACAGCTTTTTAGTGATTTCATGGCTCGAATGTTGAATGGTATGCAAATTGGCGCTAATAATACAAATCAACCTCCAGAGGAGAGATACTCATCCCATCTCAGTTGGTCCTGATAAACACGCTGAACACAATATCAAACGGAATAGAAGAGGAATCCATGCAATGCAGCGAGAAAGCAAGAAAGCTAGAGAAAGCAACAGACACCTACACAAACAGGATAACAAAAAGAGACTATCTAAAATAGATCAAAATTTTCTATCACGCTGGGTAAAGTGAAAGCACTCCTCAAGAAAAAGGAATTTACAATAAAATACAAAACCGTAACACAACCAAGCTACAAGAAACCCTAGAATAGAAACCGCATACAAATGGAAACTAGAGAGAATTACCAAAGAAGACTTCCACACAGGTACAAGTTCTACAAGTTCGGAAACGATGAACTACTAAAAAAAAACACAGATACAAAGATGCTAACAGAGTTGAGGGACTATCATAATGAAATCAGCATCATCCAATAATCAAAATCCACAAAGAAGAGCTTCAAATGAGATCCATAGTCTCAAATACAGGCTCAGTAAATGCAGAATTAAGAAAATACATAATGAAGCCCTAAATAAAAAAAGAGGGACTATCATAATGAAATCAGCATCATCCAATAATCAAAATCCACAAAGAAGAGCTTCAAATGAGATCCATAGTCTCAAATACAGGCTCAGTAAATGCAGAATTAAGAAAATACATAATGAAGCCCTAAATAAAAAAAGAACTAGACTACTTAAAGCACGATATTAATGTAAAAAGCAAACCGGACCTAATCACAGAAATAACAAAAACATAAATCTGGAAAAGGCTGCAGCATAAGCAGCCTATTAATCCTCATTAAATTTGATAAAAAACAAGTAAATTACTTTAGAATAAAGGATCAGATATATACATATATATACAAAAGAAAGGGACCCCAATATCACAAAAATCAAGGAACTTCTATAGGAAGAGCTGGAGATACAGTTCACGATCGAAAGAGGAAGATCAATTACCTGGAAATAACTTTCCAGAGAACGGAGCATAGATTCCTAACAAAATGGTACAAAAAATCCATACTTCTCTAGCCAATCGCTACAGTACAAAAGGAACACGATACTGTACTATATATCTTCCCTACATCAGAAGAATGCTGAAAAGCATATAGGGGATGTTAGATCATTTCATGCATTGCAACTAGTCAGTATAGAGACACTCGGATTAATTGATGACTCCAATTTAAAAATAAATAGAGCAGTATAAATGCATTGCGCTTCTTTGTATTCTATTGTTTATGCGAATATATCTTTTGATGAAGGACCGAATAACTACTATTTTTTTTTTGCTTGCATGATCGCCACTAGATTGGTGTGATAATGATTGGTTGCCATATTTGATATTCACGTAAAGAGCTATTTTCGCTGTGATTGTAATAAGGTAACTCTCAAGCTATAAGGACAATTGTATGCATACACTTTCTCATCTATTTATTTATTTAACATTAATTGTTTTAACATAGTTCTTAGGACTAAGACTATATCTAATATACAATTAATGTTTTTAGGCCCACAACTACGAAGGCCAACATTTTTCTTCTTTGTATTTTAGGTCTTATAAAATTGGCATTGTCTCATCAATTCTTAGTCTAGTAATTCGTGTTTTGTTGGCGAAAACTTTCTCTTAGATAGATGACAAAGGCATAAATGAATGAAATAAGGATTTTCTATGTGTAAGTTACAAGATATTGTCCAGAACCAGATTAAATCAATATTTTCTTAATTCATAGGCAATTTTCCGGTTACGGTTACAATGTGTAATCAAGAGCTAATTACTTGAATAATGGATGAAAGGGACTTAAGGATATACAGCTGTACTGCTAATTGACTAAGGCTAAAGGATATAATTGGGAGAGAAAGGGAAACGAAAGAAAGACTAGAAAAAAAAAACTAATAACAAAAACATAAAAGCGCATTAACAATATAACATAATATTTGTAGTTCATTTTAGGTTATGTTACATTTAAGTTTACTATTTCTGTATGTATACAACATTATGTGTTTTATTCTTTAATTAGTTATACAGAAATTGTATATATTTATATGTATTTAAATATTCAAATACCAATAAGGGTTTTGTTTTTATTTTTAACCCGTCTTTGTATAAATTTTTTAACATATTTTAGTAAATTTGACTACAATATTTCTAAATATTTCAAAAGTTTCTTATAATTCATAAAAATTTTATTAACAACTTATATTACAAGAAGTCCATTATTCAGTAGTTTCTGGTGTCCATGTCGCCGTTTCATAGGTATGTCCTCAGTGCATCGGGTAGTAAGTCTGTGTCTACCCCACTGTATGTGAGGAGTTCTGTAGGTGTTTTTGTAGTCCCAAGTTCGTTCAGTAGTCTTTATATTTCCTTGCACTGCTGCAGTATGTGGGCTGCAGTCATTGTAGCATTTTGGCAGTAGGGACAAGCGGGGTTCGGTACTTTGCCAAAGATGTGCTTTTTTACCGGTAGGAAATGACCCAGTCTTAGTCTGGCCATCGCTATCATCTTTTGCCTTGGGGATGTCTGGCCTGACTGGCTTGTCTACCACTTTATGGTGAGTAGCAGGAAAGGTGCTGGATGCGCGCCATGTTTCGCTCCTGATGTGCTGCTGTCTTCTAGCTTGCGCTATAACAATTTTGCAGCCTGGTGAGGATATAAGTTCATCTTCATTGCACAGCGCCCTCTTGGAGAGCGCGTCCGCTCTTTCATTTCCTTCTATGGAAATGAGGACTGAGCACCATGCTAGTGTAATCTTCCCAGTGTAGAGGGAGTTTCTTATATTTATTGCCAACGGGTTTTTGGTTCTAAAATTTTTTATGGCCTTGAGCGAGGAAAGACTGGCCGAGAAGATGGCACATATGCCTTTCTGTTTGCTGGCCCAGATAGCGATGCCTACATCTTCCCCGTCCTTACTCTCGTACTTAAATCGCTAATATCTCGAAAACCGTTAGCCGTAGCCGATTTCTGATGAAATTTTTAACACCCCCTAAGTGCATACACCCCCTGAAAGGACACCGTTAAAATCGATTGAGATGAAAAAAAATACACGAAATCGCTAATATCTCGAAAACCGTTAGTCGTAACCGATTTCTGATGAAATTTTTGACACCCCCTAAGTGCATACACCCCCTGAAAGAACACCCTTAGAATCGATTGAGATGAAAAAAATACACGAAATCGCTAATATCTCGAAAACCGTTAGTCGTAGCCGATTTCTGATGAAATTTTTGACACCCCCTAAGTGCATACACCCCCTGAAAGGACACCCTTAGAATCGATTGACATGAAAAAAATACACGAAATCGCTAATATCTCGAAAACCGTTAGTCGTAGCCGATTTCTGATGAAATTTTTGACACCCCCTAACTGCATACACTCCCTGAAAGGACACCCTTAGAATCGATTGAGATGAAAAAAATACACGAAATCGCTAATATCTCGAAAACCGTTAGTCGTAGCCGATTTCTGATGAAATTTTTGACACCCCCGAAGTGCATACACCCCCTGAAAGGACACCCTTAGAATCGATTGACATGAAAAAAATACACGAAATCGCTAATATCTCGAAAACCGTTAGTCGTAGCCGATTTCTGATGAAATTTTTGACACCCCCTAAGTACACCCCCTGAAAGGACACCCTTAGAATCGATTGAGATGAAAAAAATACACGAAATCGCTAATATCTCGAAAACCGTTAGTCGTAGCCGATTTCTGATGAAATTTTTGACACCCCCTAAGTGCATACACCCCCTGAAAGGACACCCTTAGAATCGATTGAGATGAAAAAAGTACACGTAATCGCTAATATCTCGAAAACCGTTAGTCGTAGCCGATTTCTGATGAAATTTTTGACACCCCCTAAGTGCGTACACCCCCTGAAAGAACACCCTTAGAATCGATTGACATGAAAAAAATATACGAAATCGCTAATATCTCGAAAACCGTTAGTCGTGGCCGATTTCTGATGAAATTTTTGACACCCCCTAAGTGCATACACAACCTGAAAGGACACCATTAGAATCGATTGACATGAAAAAAATACACGAAATCGCTAATATCTCGAAAACCGTTAGCCGTAGCCGATTTCTGATGAAATTTTTGACACCCCCTAAGTGCATACACCCCCTGAAAGGACACCCTTAGAATCGATTGAGATGAAAAAAATACACGAAATCGCTAATATCTCGAAAACCGTTAGTCGTAGCCGATTTCTGATGAAATTTTTGACACCCCCTAAGTGCATACACCCCCTGAAAAGACACCCTTAGAATCGATTGAGATGAAAAAAATACACGAAATCGCTAATATCTCGAAAACCGTTAGTCGTAGCCGATTTCTGATGAAATTTTTGACACCCCCTAAGTGCATATACCCCCTGAAAGGACACCCTTAGAATAGATTGAGATGAAAAAAGTACACGTAATCGCTAATATCTCGAAAACCGTTAGTCGTAGCCGATTTCTGATGAAATTTTTGACACCCCCTAAGTGCGTACACCCCCTGAAAGGACACCCTTAGAATCGATTGAGATGAAAAAAATACACGAAATCGCTAATATCTCGAAAACCGTTAGCCGTAGCCGATTTCTGATGAAATTTTTGACACCCCCTAAGTGCATACACCCCCTGAAAGGACACCCTTAGAATCGATTGAGATGAAAAAATACACGAAATCGCTAATATCTCGAAAACCGTTAGTCGTAGCCGATTTCTGATGAAATTTTTGACACCCCCTAAGTGCATACACCTAATGAAAGGACACCCTTAGAATCGATTGACATGAAAAAAATACACGAAATCGCTAATATCTCGAAAACCGTTAGTCGTAGCCGATTTCTGATGAAATTTTTGACACCCCCTAAGTGCATACACCCCCTGAAAGGACACCCTTAGAATCGATTGACATGAAAAAAATACACGAAATCGCTAATATCTCAAAAACCGTTAGCCGTAGCCGATTTCTGATGAAATTTTTGACACCCCCTAAGTGCATACACCCCCTGAAAGGACACCTTTAGAATCGATTGAGATGAAAAAAATACACGAAATCGCTAATATCTCGAAAACCGTTATAGGCTATAATGTTTTTTGGCGAAATTTTGACTGAAAATTAAATGTCACCGATTTTGACGTATGAGCACTCGTTGGACGCGTATTGAAGAGAGCATCATCCCTACAAAGTTTCGCTGAGAAAACTTTCTTGGTTCTCTAGATATGTCCAAAAAACCGTTTCGCCGTGGTCCGACGCATATGCTCCTAGTTTTATTGGTCTAACTTTTCACCTAGTGATTTATTTTCAAAAATTTGTTTGCACGTCTTATTTCTTTTCTTATTCCGCGTCGAATGAGCCATCTCTCATCAAAATCGGTGAGTTTTCATTTTTTCGTGAAAAAAATCTATAGGCTATAGCCCATGTTTTTTGGCGAAATTTTGACTGAAAATTAAATGTCACCGATTTTGACGTATGAGCACTCGTTGGACGCGTATTGAAGAGAACATCATCCCTACAAAGTTTCGCTGAGAAAACTTTCTTGGTTCTCTAGATATGTCCAAAAAACCGTTTCGCCGTGGTCCGACGCATATGCTCCTAGTTTTATTGGTCTAACTTTCCACCTAGTGATTTATTTTCAAAAATTTGTTTGCACGTCTTATTTCTTTTCTTATTCCGCGTCAAATGAGCCATCTCTCATCAAAATCGGTGAGTTTTCATTTTTTCGTGAAAAAAATCTATAGGCTATAGCCCATGTTTTTTGGCGAAATTTTGACTGAAAATTAAATGTCACCGATTTTGACGTATGAGCACTCGTTGGACGCGTATTGAAGAGAACATCATCCCTACAAAGTTTCGCTGAGAAAACTTTCTTGGTTCTCTAGATATGTCCAAAAAACCGTTTCGCCGTGGTCCGACGCATATGCTCCTAGTTTTATTGGTCTAACTTTCCACCTAGTGATTTATTTTCAAAAATTTGTTTGCACGTCTTATTTCTTTTCTTATTCCGCGTCAAATGAGCCATCTCTCATCAAAATCGGTGAGTTTTCATTTTTTCGTGAAAAAAATCTATAGGCTATAGCCCATGTTTTTTGGCGAAATTTTGACTGAAAATTAAATGTCACCGATTTTGACGTATGAGCACTCGTTGGACGCGTATTGAAGAGAGCATCATCCCTACAAAGTTTCGCTGAGAAAACTTTCTTGGTTCTCTAGATATGTCCAAAAAACCGTTTCGCCGAGGCCCGTTGCATATGCTCCTAGTTTTATTGGTCTAACTTTTCACCTAGTGATTTATTTTCAAAAAATTTTTCGCACGTCTATTTCTGTTCTTATTCCGCGTCGAATGAGCCATCTCTCATCAAAATCGGTGAGTTTTCATTTTTTCGTGAAAAAAATCTATAGGCTATAGCCCATGTTTTTTGGCGAAATTTTGACTGAAAATTAAATGTCACCGATTTTGACGTATGAGCACTCGTTGGACGCGTATTGAAGAGAGCATCATCCCTACAAAGTTTCGCTGAGAAAACTTTCTTGGTTCTCTAGATATGTCCAAAAAACCGTTTCGCCGTGCTCCGACGCATATGCTCCTAGTTTTATTGGTCTAACTTTCCACCTAGTGATTTATTTTTAAAAATTTTTTTGCACGTCTATTTCTGTTCTTATTCCGCGTCGAATGAGCCATCTCTCATCAAAATCGGTGAGTTTTCATTTTTTCGTGAAAAAAATCTATAGGCTTAGCCCAGTTTTTTGGCGAAATTTTGACTGAAAATTAAATGTCACCGATTTTGACGTATGAGCACTCGTTGGACGCGTATTGAAGAGAGCATCATCCCTACAAAGTTTCGCTGAGAAAACTTTCTTGGTTCTCTAGATATGTCCAAAAAACCGTTTCGCCGTGGTCCGACGCATATGCTCCTAGTTTTATTGGTCTAACTTTCCACCTAGTGATTTATTTTTAAAAATTTTTTTGCACGTCTATTTCTGTTCTTATTCCGCGTCGAATGAGCCATCTCTCATCAAAATCGGTGAGTTTTCATTTTTTCGTGAAAAAAATCTATAGGCTATAGCCCATGTTTTTTGGCGAAATTTTGACTGAAAATTAAATGTCACCGATTTTGACGTATGAGCACTCGTTGGACGCGTATTGAAGAGAGCATCATCCCTACAAAGTTTCGCTGAGAAAACTTTCTTGGTTCTCTAGATATGTCCAAAAAACCGTTTCGCCGTGCTCCGACGCATATGCTCCTAGTTTTATTGGTCTGACTTTCCACCTAGTGATTTATTTTTAAAAATTTTTTTGCACGTCTATTTCTGTTCTTATTCCGCGTCGAATGAGCCATCTCTCATCAAAATCGGTGAGTTTTCATTTTTTCGTGAAAAAAATCCCATGTTTTTTGGCGAAATTTTGACTGAAAATTAAATGTCACCGATTTTGACGTATGAACACTCGTTGGACGCGTATTGAAGAGAGCATCATCCCTACCAAGTTTCGCTGAGAAAACTTTCTTGGTTCTCTAGATATGTCCAAAAAACCGTTTCGCCGTGGTCCGACGCATATGCTCCTAGTTTTATTGGTCTAACTTTTCACCTAGTGATTTATTTTCAAAAAAATTTTTGCACGTCTATTTCTGTTCTTATTCCGCGTCGAATGAGCCATCTCTCATCAAAATCGGTGAGTTTTCATTTTTTCGTGAAAAAAATCTATAGGCTATAGCCCATGTTTTTTGGCGAAATTTTGACTGAAAATTAAATGTCACCGATTTTGACGTATGAGCACTCGTTGGACGCGTATTGAAGAGAGCATCATCCCTACAAAGTTTCGCTGAGAAAACTTTCTTGGTTCTCTAGATATGTCCAAAAAACCGTTTCGCCGTGGTCCGACGCATATGCTCCTAGTTTTATTGGTCTAACTTTTCACCTAGTGATTTATTTTCAAAAATTTGTTTGCACGTCTTATTTCTTTTCTTATTCCGCGTCGAATGAGCCATCTCTCATCAAAATCGGTGAGTTTTCATTTTTTCGTGAAAAAAATCTATAGGCCCATGTTTTTTGGCGAAATTTTGACTGAAAATTAAATGTCACCGATTTTGACGTATGAGCACTCGTTGGACGCGTATTGAAGAGAGCATCATCCCTACAAAGTTTCGCTGAGAAAACTTTCTTGGTTCTCTAGATATGTCCAAAAAACCGTTTCGCCGTGGTCCGACGCATATGCTCCTAGTTTTATTGGTCTAACTTTCCACCTAGTGATTTATTTTTAAAAATTTTTTTGCACGTCTATTTCTGTTCTTATTCCGCGTCGAATGAGCCATCTCTCATCAAAATCGGTGAGTTTTCATTTTTTCGTGAAAAAAATCTATAGGCTATAGCCCATGTTTTTTGGCGAAATTTTGACTGAAAATTAAATGTCACCGATTTTGACGTATGAACACTCGTTGGACGCGTATTGAAGAGAGCATCATCCCTACCAAGTTTCGCTGAGAAAACTTTCTTGGTTCTCTAGATATGTCCAAAAAACCGTTTCGCCGTGCTCCGACGCATATGCTCCTAGTTTTATTGGTCTAACTTTTCACCTAGTGATTTATTTTCAAAAAAATTTTTGCACGTCTATTTCTGTTCTTATTCCGCGTCGAATGAGCCATCTCTCATCAAAATCGGTGAGTTTTCATTTTTTCGTGAAAAAAATCTATAGGCTATAGCCCATGTTTTTTGGCGAAATTTTGACTGAAAATTAAATGTCACCGATTTTGACGTATGAACACTCGTTGGACGCGTATTGAAGAGAGCATCATCCCTACCAAGTTTCGCTGAGAAAACTTTCTTGGTTCTCTAGATATGTCCAAAAAACCGTTTCGCCGTGGTCCGACGCATATGCTCCTAGTTTTATTGGTCTAACTTTCCACCTAGTGATTTATTTTTAAAAATTTTTTTGCACGTCTATTTCTGTTCTTATTCCGCGTCGAATGAGCCATCTCTCATCAAAATCGGTGAGTTTTCATTTTTTCGTGAAAAAAATCTATAGGCTATAGCCCATGTTTTTTGGCGAAATTTTGACTGAAAATTAAATGTCACCGATTTTGACGTATGAACACTCGTTGGACGCGTATTGAAGAGAGCATCATCCCTACCAAGTTTCGCTGAGAAAACTTTCTTGGTTCTCTAGATATGTCCAAAAAACCGTTTCGCCGTGGTCCGACGCATATGCTCCTAGTTTTATTGGTCTAACTTTCCACCTAGTGATTTATTTTTAAAAATTTTTTTGCACGTCTATTTCTGTTCTTATTCCGCGTCGAATGAGCCGTCTCTCATCAAAATCGGTGAGTTTTCATTTTTTCGTGAAAAAAATCTATAGGCTATAGCCCATGTTTTTTGGCGAAATTTTTACTGAAAATTAAATGTCACCGATTTTGACGTATGAGCACTCGTTGGACGCGTATTGAAGAGAGCATCATCCCTACAAAGTTTCGCTGAGAAAACTTTCTTGGTTCTCTAGATATGTCCAAAAAACCGTTTCGCCGTGGTCCGACGCATATGCTCCTAGTTTTATTGGTCTAACTTTCCACCTAGTGATTTATTTTTAAAATTTTTTTTGCACGTCTATTTCTGTTCTTATTCCGCGTCGAATGAGCCATCTCTCATCAAAATCGGTGAGTTTTCATTTTTTCGTGAAAAAAATCTATAGGCTAAGCCCATGTTTTTTGGCGAAATTTTGACTGAAAATTAAATGTCACCGATTTTGACGTATGAGCACTCGTTGGACGCGTATTGAAGAGAGGATCATCCCTACAAAGTTTCGCTGGGAAAACTTTCTTGGTTCTCTAGATATGTCCAAAAAACCGTTTCGCCGTGGTCCGACGCATATGCTCCTAGTTTTATTGGTCTAACTTTTCACCTAGTGATTTATTTTTAAAAAATTTTTTGCACGTCTATTTCTGTTCTTATTCCGCGTCGAATGAGCCATCTCTCATCAAAATCGGTGAGTTTTCATTTTTTCGTGAAAAAAATCTATAGGCTATAGCCCATGTTTTTTGGCGAAATTTTGACTGAAAATTAAATGTCACCGATTTTGACGTATGAGCACTCGTTGGACGCGTATTGAAGAGAGCATCATCCCTACAAAGTTTCGCTGGGAAAACTTTCTTGGTTCTTTAGATATGTCCAAAAAACCGTTTCGCCGTGGTCCGACGCATATGCTCCTAGTTTTATTGGTCTAACTTTTCGCCTAGTGATTTATTTTCAAAAATTCTTTTGCACATCTATTTCTTTTCTTATTCCGCGTCGAATGAGCCATCCCTCATCAAAATCGGTTAGGTTTCATTTTTTGGGGAAAAAAATCTATGGGCTATAGCCCATGCTTTTTGGCGAAATTTTGACTGAAAATTAAATGTGACCGATTTTGACGTATGAGCACTCGTTGGACGCGTATTGAAGAGGAGATTATTCCTACAAAGTTTCGCTGAGAAAACTTTCTTGGTTCTCGATATATGTCCAAAAAACCGTTTCGCCGTGGTCCGACGCATATGCTCCTAGTTTTATTGGTCTAACTTTTCGCCTAGTGATTTATTTTCAAAAATTCTTTTGCACATCTATTTCTTTTCTTATTCCGCGTCGAATGAGCCATCCCTCATCAAAATCGGTTAGGTTTCATTTTTTGGGGAAAAAAATCTATGGGCTATAGCCTATGCTTTTTGGCGAAATTTTGACTGAAAATTAAATGTGACCGATTTTGACGTATGAGCACTCGTTGGACGCGTATTGACGAGGAGATTATTCCTACAAAGTTTCGCTGAGAAAACTTTCTTGGTTCTCGATATATGTCCAAAAAACCGTTTCGCCGTGGTCCGACGCATATGCTCCTAGTTTTATTGGTCTAACTTTTCGCCTAGTGATTTATTTTCAAAAATTCTTTTGCACATCTATTTCTTTTCTTATTCCGCGTCGAATGAGCCATCCCTCATCAAAATCGGTTAGGTTTCATTTTTTGGGGAAAAAAATCTATGGGCTATAGCCCATGCTTTTTGGCGAAATTTTGACTGAAAATTAAATGTGACCGATTTTGACGTATGAGCACTCGTTGGACGCGTATTGAAGAGGAGATTATTCCTACAAAGTTTCGCTGAGAAAACTTTCTTGGTTCTCGATATATGTCCAAAAAACCGTTTCGCCGTGGTCCGACGCATATGCTCCTAGTTTTATTGGTCTAACTTTTCGCCTAGTGATTTATTTTCAAAAATTCTTTTGCACATCTATTTCTTTTCTTATTCCGCGTCGAATGAGCCATCCCTCATCAAAATCGGTTAGGTTTCATTTTTTGGGGAAAAAAATCTATGGGCTATAGCCCATGCTTTTTGGCGAAATTTTGACTGAAAATTAAATGTGACCGATTTTGACGTATGAGCACTCGTTGGACGCGTATTGAAGAGGAGATTATTCCTACAAAGTTTCGCTGAGAAAACTTTCTTGGTTCTCGATATATGTCCAAAAAACCGTTTCGCCGTGGTCCGACGCATATGCTCCTAGTTTTATTGGTCTAACTTTTCGCCTAGTGATTTATTTTCAAAAATTCTTTTGCACATCTATTTCTTTTCTTATTCCGCGTCGAATGAGCCATCCCTCATCAAAATCGGTTAGGTTTCATTTTTTGGGGAAAAAAATCTATGGGCTATAGCCCATGCTTTTTGGCGAAATTTTGACTGAAAATTAAATGTGACCGATTTTGACGTATGAGCACTCGTTGGACGCGTATTGAAGAGGAGATTATTCCTACAAAGTTTCGCTGAGAAAACTTTCTTGGTTCTCGATATATGTCCAAAAAACCGTTTCGCCGTGGTCCGACGCATATGCTCCTAGTTTTATTGGTCTAACTTTTCGCCTAGTGATTTATTTTCAAAAATTCTTTTGCACATCTATTTCTTTTCTTATTCCGCGTCGAATGAGCCATCCCTCATCAAAATCGGTTAGGTTTCATTTTTTGGGGAAAAAAATCTATGGGCTATAGCCCATGCTTTTTGGCGAAATTTTAACTGAAAATTAAATGTGACCGATTTTGACGTATGAGCACTCGTTGGACGCGTATTGAAGAGGAGATTATTCCTACAAAGTTTCGCTGAGAAAACTTTCTTGGTTCTCGATATATGTCCAAAAAACCGTTTCGCCGTGGTCCGACGCATATGCTCCTAGTTTTATTGGTCTAACTTTTCGCCTAGTGATTTATTTTCAAAAATTCTTTTGCACATCTATTTCTTTTCTTATTCCGCGTCGAATGAGCCATCCCTCATCAAAATCGGTTAGGTTTCATTTTTTGGGGAAAAAAATCTATGGGCTATAGCCCATGCTTTTTGGCGAAATTTTGACTGAAAATTAAATGTGACCGATTTTGACGTATGAGCACTCGTTGGACGCGTATTGAAGAGGAGATTATTCCTACAAAGTTTCGCTGAGAAAACTTTCTTGGTTCTCGATATATGTCCAAAAAACCGTTTCGCCGTGGTCCGACGCATATGCTCCTAGTTTTATTGGTCTAACTTTTCGCCTAGTGATTTATTTTCAAAAATTCTTTTGCACATCTATTTCTTTTCTTATTCCGCGTCGAATGAGCCATCCCTCATCAAAATCGGTTAGGTTTCATTTTTTGGGGAAAAAAATCTATGGGCTATATAGCCCATGCTTTTTGGCGAAATTTTGACTGAAAATTAAATGTGACCGATTTTGACGTATGAGCACTCGTTGGACGCGTATTGAAGAGGAGATTATTCCTGCAAAGTTTCGCTGAGAAAACTTTCTTGGTTCTCGATATATGTCCAAAAAACCGTTTCGCCGAGGTCCGACGCATATGCTCCTAGTTTTATTGGTCTAACTTTTCGCCTAGTGATTTATTTTCAAAAATTCTTTTGCACATCTATTTCTTTTCTTATTCCGCGTCGAATGAGCCATCCCTCATCAAAATCGGTTAGGTTTCATTTTTTGGGGAAAAAAATCTATGGGCTATAGCCCATGCTTTTTGGCGAAATTTTGACTGAAAATTAAATGTGACCGATTTTGACGTATGAGCACTCGTTGGACGCGTATTGAAGAGGAGATTATTCCTACAAAGTTTCGCTGAGAAAACTTTCTTGGTTCTCGATATATGTCCAAAAAACCGTTTCGCCGTGGTCCGACGCATATGCTCCTAGTTTTATTGGTCTAACTTTTCGCCTAGTGATTTATTTTCAAAAATTCTTTTGCACATCTATTTCTTTTCTTATTCCGCGTCGAATGAGCCATCCCTCATCAAAATCGGTTAGGTTTCATTTTTTGGGGAAAAAAATCTATGGGCTATAGCCCATGCTTTTTGGCGAAATTTTGACTGAAAATTAAATGTGACCGATTTTGACGTATGAGCACTCGTTGGACGCGTATTGAAGAGGAGATTATTCCTACAAAGTTTCGCTGAGAAAACTTTCTTGGTTCTCGATATATGTCCAAAAAACCGTTTCGCCGTGGTCCGACGCATATGCTCCTAGTTTTATTGGTCTAACTTTTCGCCTAGTGATTTATTTTCAAAAATTCTTTTGCACATCTATTTCTTTTCTTATTCCGCGTCGAATGAGCCATCCCTCATCAAAATCGGTTAGGTTTCATTTTTTGGGGAAAAAAATCTATGGGCTATACCCATGCTTTTTGGCGAAATTTTGACTGAAAATTAAATGTGACCGATTTTGACGTATGAGCACTCGTTGGACGCGTATTGAAGAGGAGATTATTCCTACAAAGTTTCGCTGAGAAAACTTTCTTGGTTCTCGATATATGTCCAAAAAACCGTTTCGCCGTGGTCCGACGCATATGCTCCTAGTTTTATTGGTCTAACTTTTCGCCTAGTGATTTATTTTCAAAAATTCTTTTGCACATCTATTTCTTTTCTTATTCCGCGTCGAATGAGCCATCCCTCATCAAAATCGGTTAGGTTTCATTTTTTGGGGAAAAAAATCTATGGGCTATAGCCCATGCTTTTTGGCGAAATTTTGACTGAAAATTAAATGTGACCGATTTTGACGTATGAGCACTCGTTGGACGCGTATTGAAGAGGAGATTATTCCTACAAAGTTTCGCTGAGAAAACTTTCTTGGTTCTCGATATATGTCCAAAAAACCGTTTCGCCGTGGTCCGACGCATATGCTCCTAGTTTTATTGGTCTAACTTTTCGCCTAGTGATTTATTTTCAAAAATTCTTTTGCACATCTATTTCTTTTCTTATTCCGCGTCGAATGAGCCATCCCTCATCAAAATCGGTTAGGTTTCATTTTTTGGGGAAAAAAATCTATGGGCTATAGCCTATGCTTTTTGGCGAAATTTTGACTGAAAATTAAATGTGACCGATTTTGACGTATGAGCACTCGTTGGACGCGTATTGACGAGGAGATTATTCCTACAAAGTTTCGCTGAGAAAACTTTCTTGGTTCTCGATATATGTCCAAAAAACCGTTTCGCCGTGGTCCGACGCATATGCTCCTAGTTTTATTGGTCTAACTTTTCGCCTAGTGATTTATTTTCAAAAATTCTTTTGCACATCTATTTCTTTTCTTATTCCGCGTCGAATGAGCCATCCCTCATCAAAATCGGTTAGGTTTCATTTTTTGGGGAAAAAAATCTATGGGCTATAGCCCATGCTTTTTGGCGAAATTTTGACTGAAAATTAAATGTGACCGATTTTGACGTATGAGCACTCGTTGGACGCGTATTGAAGAGGAGATTATTCCTACAAAGTTTCGCTGAGAAAACTTTCTTGGTTCTCGATATATGTCCAAAAAACCGTTTCGCCGTGGTCCGACGCATATGCTCCTAGTTTTATTGGTCTAACTTTTCGCCTAGTGATTTATTTTCAAAAATTCTTTTGCACATCTATTTCTTTTCTTATTCCGCGTCGAATGAGCCATCCCTCATCAAAATCGGTTAGGTTTCATTTTTTGGGGAAAAAAATCTATGGGCTATAGCCCATGCTTTTTGGCGAAATTTTGACTGAAAATTAAATGTGACCGATTTCGACGTATGAGCACTCGTTGGACGCGTATTGAAGAGGAGATTATTCCTACAAAGTTTCGCTGAGAAAACTTTCTTGGTTCTCGATATATGTCCAAAAAACCGTTTCGCCGTGGTCCGACGCATATGCTCCTAGTTTTATTGGTCTAACTTTTCGCCTAGTGATTTATTTTCAAATATTCTTTTGCACTTCTATTTCTTTTCTTATTCCGCGTCGAATGAGCCATCCCTCATCAAAATCGGTTAGGTTTCATTTTTTGGGGAAAAAAATCTATGGGCTATAGCCCATGCTTTTTGGCGAAATTTTGACTGAAAATTAAATGTGACCGATTTTGACGTATGAGCACTCGTTGGACGCGTATTGAAGAGGAGATTATTCCTGCAAAGTTTCGCTGAGAAAACTTTCTTGGTTCTCGATATATGTCCAAAAAACCGTTTCGCCGTGGTCCGACGCATATGCTCCTAGTTTTATTGGTCTAACTTTTCGCCTAGTGATTTATTTTCAAAAATTCTTTTGCACATCTATTTCTTTTCTTATTCCGCGTCGAATGAGCCATCCCTCATCAAAATCGGTTAGGTTTCATTTTTTGGGGAAAAAAATCTATGGGCTATAGCCCATGTTTTTTGGCGAAATTTTGACTGAAAATTAAATGTGACCGATTTTGACGTATGAGCACTCGTTGGACGCGTATTGAAGAGGAGATTATTCCTACAAAGTTTCGCTGAGAAAACTTTCTTGGTTCTCGATATATGTCCAAAAAACCGTTTCGCCGTGGTCCGACGCATATGCTCCTAGTTTTATTGGTCTAACTTTTCGCCTAGTGATTTATTTTCAAAAATTCTTTTGCACATCTATTTCTTTTCTTATTCCGCGTCGAATGAGCCATCCCTCATCAAAATCGGTTAGGTTTCATTTTTTGGGGAAAAAAATCTATGGGCTATAGCCCATGCTTTTTGGCGAAATTTTGACTGAAAATTAAATGTGACCGATTTTGACGTATGAGCACTCGTTGGACGCGTATTGAAGAGGAGATTATTCCTACAAAGTTTCGCTGAGAAAACTTTCTTGGTTCTCGATATATGTCCAAAAAACCGTTTCGCCGTGGTCCGACGCATATGCTCCTAGTTTTATTGGTCTAACTTTTCGCCTAGTGATTTATTTTCAAAAATTCTTTTGCACATCTATTTCTTTTCTTATTCCGCGTCGAATGAGCCATCCCTCATCAAAATCGGTTAGGTTTCATTTTTTGGGGAAAAAAATCTATGGGCTATAGCCCATGCTTTTTGGCGAAATTTTGACTGAAAATTAAATGTGACCGATTTTGACGTATGAGCACTCGTTGGACGCGTATTGAAGAGGAGATTATTCCTACAAAGTTTCGCTGAGAAAACTTTCTTGGTTCTCGATATATGTCCAAAAAACCGTTTCGCCGTGGTCCGACGCATATGCTCCTAGTTTTATTGGTCTAACTTTTCGCCTAGTGATTTATTTTCAAAAATTCTTTTGCACATCTATTTCTTTTCTTATTCCGCGTCGAATGAGCCATCCCTCATCAAAATCGGTTAGGTTTCATTTTTTGGGGAAAAAAATCTATGGGCTATAGCCCATGCTTTTTGGCGAAATTTTGACTGAAAATTAAATGTGACCGATTTTGACGTATGAGCACTCGTTGGACGCGTATTGAAGAGGAGATTATTCCTACAAAGTTTCGCTGAGAAAACTTTCTTGGTTCTCGATATATGTCCAAAAAACCGTTTCGCCGTGGTCCGACGCATATGCTCCTAGTTTTATTGGTCTAACTTTTCGCCTAGTGATTTATTTTCAAAAATTCTTTTGCACATCTATTTCTTTTCTTATTCCGCGTCGAATGAGCCATCCCTCATCAAAATCGGTTAGGTTTCATTTTTTGGGGAAAAAAATCTATGGGCTATAGCCCATGCTTTTTGGCGAAATTTTGACTGAAAATTAAATGTGACCGATTTTGACGTATGAGCACTCGTTGGACGCGTATTGAAGAGGAGATTATTCCTACAAAGTTTCGCTGAGAAAACTTTCTTGGTTCTCGATATATGTCCAAAAAACCGTTTCGCCGTGGTCCGACGCATATGCTCCTAGTTTTATTGGTCTAACTTTTCGCCTAGTGATTTATTTTCAAAAATTCTTTTGCACATCTATTTCTTTTCTTATTCCGCGTCGAATGAGCCATCCCTCATCAAAATCGGTTAGGTTTCATTTTTTGGGGAAAAAAATCTATGGGCTATAGCCCATGCTTTTTGGCGAAATTTTGACTGAAAATTAAATGTGACCGATTTTGACGTATGAGCACTCGTTGGACGCGTATTGAAGAGGAGATTATTCCTACAAAGTTTCGCTGAGAAAACTTTCTTGGTTCTCGATATATGTCCAAAAAACCGTTTCGCCGTGGTCCGACGCATATGCTCCTAGTTTTATTGGTCTAACTTTTCGCCTAGTGATTTATTTTCAAAAATTCTTTTGCACATCTATTTCTTTTCTTATTCCGCGTCGAATGAGCCATCCCTCATCAAAATCGGTTAGGTTTCATTTTTTGGGGAAAAAAATCTATGGGCTATAGCCCATGCTTTTTGGCGAAATTTTGACTGAAAATTAAATGTGACCGATTTTGACGTATGAGCACTCGTTGGACGCGTATTGAAGAGGAGATTATTCCTACAAAGTTTCGCTGAGAAAACTTTCTTGGTTCTCGATATATGTCCAAAAAACCGTTTCGCCGTGGTCCGACGCATATGCTCCTAGTTTTATTGGTCTAACTTTTCGCCTAGTGATTTATTTTCAAAAATTCTTTTGCACATCTATTTCTTTTCTTATTCCGCGTCGAATGAGCCATCCCTCATCAAAATCGGTTAGGTTTCATTTTTTGGGGAAAAAAATCTATGGGCTATACCCATGCTTTTTGGCGAAATTTTGACTGAAAATTAAATGTGACCGATTTTGACGTATGAGCACTCGTTGGACGCGTATTGAAGAGGAGATTATTCCTACAAAGTTTCGCTGAGAAAACTTTCTTGGTTCTCGATATATGTCCAAAAAACCGTTTCGCCGTGGTCCGACGCATATGCTCCTAGTTTTATTGGTCTAACTTTTCGCCTAGTGATTTATTTTCAAAAATTCTTTTGCACATCTATTTCTTTTCTTATTCCGCGTCGAATGAGCCATCCCTCATCAAAATCGGTTAGGTTTCATTTTTTGGGGAAAAAAATCTATGGGCTATAGCCCATGCTTTTTGGCGAAATTTTGACTGAAAATTAAATGTGACCGATTTTGACGTATGAGCACTCGTTGGACGCGTATTGAAGAGGAGATTATTCCTACAAAGTTTCGCTGAGAAAACTTTCTTGGTTCTCGATATATGTCCAAAAAACCGTTTCGCCGTGGTCCGACGCATATGCTCCTAGTTTTATTGGTCTAACTTTTCGCCTAGTGATTTATTTTCAAAAATTCTTTTGCACATCTATTTCTTTTCTTATTCCGCGTCGAATGAGCCATCCCTCATCAAAATCGGTTAGGTTTCATTTTTTGGGGAAAAAAATCTATGGGCTATAGCCCATGCTTTTTGGCGAAATTTTGACTGAAAATTCAATGTGACCGATTTTGACGTATGAGCACTCGTTGGACGCGTATTGAAGAGGAGATTATTCCTACAAAGTTTCGCTGAGAAAACTTTCTTGGTTCTCGATATATGTCCAAAAAACCGTTTCGCCGTGGTCCGACGCATATGCTCCTAGTTTTATTGGTCTAACTTTTCGCCTAGTGATTTATTTTCAAAAATTCTTTTGCACATCTATTTCTTTTCTTATTCCGCGTCGAATGAGCCATCCCTCATCAAAATCGGTTAGGTTTCATTTTTTGGGGAAAAAAATCTATGGGCTATAGCCCATGCTTTTTGGCGAAATTTTGACTGAAAATTAAATGTGACCGATTTTGACGTATGAGCACTCGTTGGACGCGTATTGAAGAGGAGATTATTCCTACAAAGTTTCGCTGAGAAAACTTTCTTGGTTCTCGATATATGTCCAAAAAACCGTTTCGCCGTGGTCCGACGCATATGCTCCTAGTTTTATTGGTCTAACTTTTCGCCTAGTGATTTATTTTCAAAAATTCTTTTGCACATCTATTTCTTTTCTTATTCCGCGTCGAATGAGCCATCCCTCATCAAAATCGGTTAGGTTTCATTTTTTGGGGAAAAAAATCTATGGGCTATAGCCCATGCTTTTTGGCGAAATTTTGACTGAAAATTAAATGTGACCGATTTTGACGTATGAGCACTCGTTGGACGCGTATTGAAGAGGAGATTATTCCTACAAAGTTTCGCTGAGAAAACTTTCTTGGTTCTCGATATATGTCCAAAAAACCGTTTCGCCGTGGTCCGACGCATATGCTCCTAGTTTTATTGGTCTAACTTTTCGCCTAGTGATTTATTTTCAAAAATTCTTTTGCACATCTATTTCTTTTCTTATTCCGCGTCGAATGAGCCATCCCTCATCAAAATCGGTTAGGTTTCATTTTTTGGGGAAAAAAATCTATGGGCAGCCCATGCTTTTTGGCGAAATTTTGACTGAAAATTAAATGTGACCGATTTTGACGTATGAGCACTCGTTGGACGCGTATTGAAGAGGAGATTATTCCTACAAAGTTTCGCTGAGAAAACTTTCTTGGTTCTCGATATATGTCCAAAAAACCGTTTCGCCGTGGTCCGACGCATATGCTCCTAGTTTTATTGGTCTAACTTTTCGCCTAGTGATTTATTTTCAAAAATTCTTTTGCACATCTATTTCTTTTCTTATTCCGCGTCGAATGAGCCATCCCTCATCAAAATCGGTTAGGTTTCATTTTTTGGGGAAAAAAATCTATGGGCTATAGCCCATGCTTTTTGGCGAAATTTTGACTGAAAATTAAATGTGACCGATTTTGACGTATGAGCACTCGTTGGACGCGTATTGAAGAGGAGATTATTCCTACAAAGTTTCGCTGAGAAAACTTTCTTGGTTCTCGATATATGTCCAAAAAACCGTTTCGCCGTGGTCCGACGCATATGCTCATAGTTTTATTGGTCTAACTTTTCGCCTAGTGATTTATTTTCAAAAATTCTTTTGCACATCTATTTCTTTTCTTATTCCGCGTCGAATGAGCCATCCCTCATCAAAATCGGTTAGGTTTCATTTTTTGGGGAAAAAAATCTATGGGCTATAGCCCATGCTTTTTGGCGAAATTTTGACTGAAAATTAAATGTGACCGATTTTGACGTATGAGCACTCGTTGGACGCGTATTGAAGAGGAGATTATTCCTACAAAGTTTCGCTGAGAAAACTTTCTTGGTTCTCGATATATGTCCAAAAAACCGTTTCGCCGTGGTCCGACGCATATGCTCCTAGTTTTATTGGTCTAACTTTTCGCCTAGTGATTTATTTTCAAAAATTCTTTTGCACATCTATTTCTTTTCTTATTCCGCGTCGAATGAGCCATCCCTCATCAAAATCGGTTAGGTTTCATTTTTTGGGGAAAAAAATCTATGGGCTATAGCCCATGCTTTTTGGCGAAATTTTGACTGAAAATTAAATGTGACCGATTTTGACGTATGAGCACTCGTTGGACGCGTATTGAAGAGGAGATTATTCCTACAAAGTTTCGCTGAGAAAACTTTCTTGGTTCTCGATATATGTCCAAAAAACCGTTTCGCCGTGGTCCGACGCATATGCTCCTAGTTTTATTGGTCTAACTTTTCGCCTAGTGATTTATTTTCAAAAATTCTTTTGCACATCTATTTCTTTTCTTATTCCGCGTCGAATGAGCCATCCCTCATCAAAATCGGTTAGGTTTCATTTTTTGGGGAAAAAAATCTATGGGCAGCCCATGCTTTTTGGCGAAATTTTGACTGAAAATTAAATGTGACCGATTTTGACGTATGAGCACTCGTTGGACGCGTATTGAAGAGGAGATTATTCCTACAAAGTTTCGCTGAGAAAACTTTCTTGGTTCTCGATATATGTCCAAAAAACCGTTTCGCCGTGGTCCGACGCATATGCTCCTAGTTTTATTGGTCTAACTTTTCGCCTAGTGATTTATTTTCAAAAATTCTTTTGCACATCTATTTCTTTTCTTATTCCGCGTCGAATGAGCCATCCCTCATCAAAATCGGTTAGGTTTCATTTTTTGGGGAAAAAAATCTATGGGCTATAGCCCATGCTTTTTGGCGAAATTTTGACTGAAAATTAAATGTGACCGATTTTGACGTATGAGCACTCGTTGGACGCGTATTGAAGAGGAGATTATTCCTACAAAGTTTCGCTGAGAAAACTTTCTTGGTTCTCGATATATGTCCAAAAAACCGTTTCGCCGTGGTCCGACGCATATGCTCCTAGTTTTATTGGTCTAACTTTTCGCCTAGTGATTTATTTTCAAAAATTCTTTTGCACATCTATTTCTTTTCTTATTCCGCGTCGAATGAGCCATCCCTCATCAAAATCGGTTAGGTTTCATTTTTTGGGGAAAAAAATCTATGGGCTATAGCCCATGCTTTTTGGCGAAATTTTGACTGAAAATTAAATGTGACCGATTTTGACGTATGAGCACTCGTTGGACGCGTATTGAAGAGGAGATTATTCCTACAAAGTTTCGCTGAGAAAACTTTCTTGGTTCTCGATATATGTCCAAAAAACCGTTTCGCCGTGGTCCGACGCATATGCTCCTAGTTTTATTGGTCTAACTTTTCGCCTAGTGATTTATTTTCAAAAATTCTTTTGCACATCTATTTCTTTTCTTATTCCGCGTCGAATGAGCCATCCCTCATCAAAATCGGTTAGGTTTCATTTTTTGGGGAAAAAAATCTATGGGCATATAGCCCATGCTTTTTGGCGAAATTTTGACTGAAAATTAAATGTGACCGATTTTGACGTATGAGCACTCGTTGGACGCGTATTGAAGAGGAGATTATTCCTACAAAGTTTCGCTGAGAAAACTTTCTTGGTTCTCGATATATGTCCAAAAAACCGTTTCGCCGTGGTCCGACGCATATGCTCCTAGTTTTATTGGTCTAACTTTTCGCCTAGTGATTTATTTTCAAAAATTCTTTTGCACATCTATTTCTTTTCTTATTCCGCGTCGAATGAGCCATCCCTCATCAAAATCGGTTAGGTTTCATTTTTTGGGGAAAAAAATCTATGGGCTATAGCCCATGCTTTTTGGCGAAATTTTGACTGAAAATTAAATGTGACCGATTTTGACGTATGAGCACTCGTTGGACGCGTATTGAAGAGGAGATTATTCCTGCAAAGTTTCGCTGAGAAAACTTTCTTGGTTCTCGATATATGTCCAAAAAACCGTTTCGCCGTGGTCCGACGCATATGCTCCTAGTTTTATTGGTCTAACTTTTCGCCTAGTGATTTATTTTCAAAAATTCTTTTGCACATCTATTTCTTTTCTTATTCCGCGTCGAATGAGCCATCCCTCATCAAAATCGGTTAGGTTTCATTTTTTGGGGAAAAAAATCTATGGGCTATAGCCCATGTTTTTTGGCGAAATTTTGACTGAAAATTAAATGTGACCGATTTTGACGTATGAGCACTCGTTGGACGCGTATTGAAGAGGAGATTATTCCTACAAAGTTTCGCTGAGAAAACTTTCTTGGTTCTCGATATATGTCCAAAAAACCGTTTCGCCGTGGTCCGACGCATATGCTCCTAGTTTTATTGGTCTAACTTTTCGCCTAGTGATTTATTTTCAAAAATTCTTTTGCACATCTATTTCTTTTCTTATTCCGCGTCGAATGAGCCATCCCTCATCAAAATCGGTTAGGTTTCATTTTTTGGGGAAAAAAATCTATGGGCTATATAGCCCATGCTTTTTGGCGAAATTTTGACTGAAAATTAAATGTGACCGATTTTGACGTATGAGCACTCGTTGGACGCGTATTGAAGAGGAGATTATTCCTGCAAAGTTTCGCTGAGAAAACTTTCTTGGTTCTCGATATATGTCCAAAAAACCGTTTCGCCGAGGTCCGACGCATATGCTCCTAGTTTTATTGGTCTAACTTTTCGCCTAGTGATTTATTTTCAAAAATTCTTTTGCACATCTATTTCTTTTCTTATTCCGCGTCGAATGAGCCATCCCTCATCAAAATCGGTTAGGTTTCATTTTTTGGGGAAAAAAATCTATGGGCTATAGCCCATGCTTTTTGGCGAAATTTTGACTGAAAATTAAATGTGACCGATTTTGACGTATGAGCACTCGTTGGACGCGTATTGAAGAGGAGATTATTCCTACAAAGTTTCGCTGAGAAAACTTTCTTGGTTCTCGATATATGTCCAAAAAACCGTTTCGCCGTGGTCCGACGCATATGCTCCTAGTTTTATTGGTCTAACTTTTCGCCTAGTGATTTATTTTCAAAAATTCTTTTGCACATCTATTTCTTTTCTTATTCCGCGTCGAATGAGCCATCCCTCATCAAAATCGGTTAGGTTTCATTTTTTGGGGAAAAAAATCTATGGGCATATAGCCCATGCTTTTTGGCGAAATTTTGACTGAAAATTAAATGTGACCGATTTTGACGTATGAGCACTCGTTGGACGCGTATTGAAGAGGAGATTATTCCTACAAAGTTTCGCTGAGAAAACTTTCTTGGTTCTCGATATATGTCCAAAAAACCGTTTCGCCGTGGTCCGACGCATATGCTCCTAGTTTTATTGGTCTAACTTTTCGCCTAGTGATTTATTTTCAAAAATTCTTTTGCACATCTATTTCTTTTCTTATTCCGCGTCGAATGAGCCATCCCTCATCAAAATCGGTTAGGTTTCATTTTTTGGGGAAAAAAATCTATGGGCTATAGCCCATGCTTTTTGGCGAAATTTTGACTGAAAATTAAATGTGACCGATTTTGACGTATGAGCACTCGTTGGACGCGTATTGAAGAGGAGATTATTCCTACAAAGTTTCGCTGAGAAAACTTTCTTGGTTCTCGATATATGTCCAAAAAACCGTTTCGCCGTGGTCCGACGCATATGCTCCTAGTTTTATTGGTCTAACTTTTCGCCTAGTGATTTATTTTCAAAAATTCTTTTGCACATCTATTTCTTTTCTTATTCCGCGTCGAATGAGCCATCCCTCATCAAAATCGGTTAGGTTTCATTTTTTGGGGAAAAAAATCTATGGGCTATAGCCCATGCTTTTTGGCGAAATTTTGACTGAAAATTAAATGTGACCGATTTTGACGTATGAGCACTCGTTGGACGCGTATTGAAGAGGAGATTATTCCTACAAAGTTTCGCTGAGAAAACTTTCTTGGTTCTCGATATATGTCCAAAAAACCGTTTCGCCGTGGTCCGACGCATATGCTCCTAGTTTTATTGGTCTAACTTTTCGCCTAGTGATTTATTTTCAAAAATTCTTTTGCACATCTATTTCTTTTCTTATTCCGCGTCGAATGAGCCATCCCTCATCAAAATCGGTTAGGTTTCATTTTTTGGGGAAAAAAATCTATGGGCTATAGCCCATGCTTTTTGGCGAAATTTTGACTGAAAATTAAATGTGACCGATTTTGACGTATGAGCACTCGTTGGACGCGTATTGAAGAGGAGATTATTCCTACAAAGTTTCGCTGAGAAAACTTTCTTGGTTCTCGATATATGTCCAAAAAACCGTTTCGCCGTGGTCCGACGCATATGCTCCTAGTTTTATTGGTCTAACTTTTCGCCTAGTGATTTATTTTCAAAAATTCTTTTGCACATCTATTTCTTTTCTTATTCCGCGTCGAATGAGCCATCCCTCATCAAAATCGGTTAGGTTTCATTTTTTGGGGAAAAAAATCTATGGGCTATAGCCCATGCTTTTTGGCGAAATTTTGACTGAAAATTAAATGTGACCGATTTTGACGTATGAGCACTCGTTGGACGCGTATTGAAGAGGAGATTATTCCTACAAAGTTTCGCTGAGAAAACTTTCTTGGTTCTCGATATATGTCCAAAAAACCGTTTCGCCGTGGTCCGACGCATATGCTCCTAGTTTTATTGGTCTAACTTTTCGCCTAGTGATTTATTTTCAAAAATTCTTTTGCACATCTATTTCTTTTCTTATTCCGCGTCGAATGAGCCATCCCTCATCAAAATCGGTTAGGTTTCATTTTTTGGGGAAAAAAATCTATGGGCTATAGCCCATGCTTTTTGGCGAAATTTTGACTGAAAATTAAATGTGACCGATTTTGACGTATGAGCACTCGTTGGACGCGTATTGAAGAGGAGATTATTCCTACAAAGTTTCGCTGAGAAAACTTTCTTGGTTCTCGATATATGTCCAAAAAACCGTTTCGCCGTGGTCCGACGCATATGCTCCTAGTTTTATTGGTCTAACTTTTCGCCTAGTGATTTATTTTCAAAAATTCTTTTGCACATCTATTTCTTTTCTTATTCCGCGTCGAATGAGCCATCCCTCATCAAAATCGGTTAGGTTTCATTTTTTGGGGAAAAAAATCTATGGGCTATAGCCCATGCTTTTTGGCGAAATTTTGACTGAAAATTAAATGTGACCGATTTTGACGTATGAGCACTCGTTGGACGCGTATTGAAGAGGAGATTATTCCTACAAAGTTTCGCTGAGAAAACTTTCTTGGTTCTCGATATATGTCCAAAAAACCGTTTCGCCGTGGTCCGACGCATATGCTCCTAGTTTTATTGGTCTAACTTTTCGCCTAGTGATTTATTTTCAAAAATTCTTTTGCACATCTATTTCTTTTCTTATTCCGCGTCGAATGAGCCATCCCTCATCAAAATCGGTTAGGTTTCATTTTTTGGGGAAAAAAATCTATGGGCTATACCCATGCTTTTTGGCGAAATTTTGACTGAAAATTAAATGTGACCGATTTTGACGTATGAGCACTCGTTGGACGCGTATTGAAGAGGAGATTATTCCTACAAAGTTTCGCTGAGAAAACTTTCTTGGTTCTCGATATATGTCCAAAAAACCGTTTCGCCGTGGTCCGACGCATATGCTCCTAGTTTTATTGGTCTAACTTTTCGCCTAGTGATTTATTTTCAAAAATTCTTTTGCACATCTATTTCTTTTCTTATTCCGCGTCGAATGAGCCATCCCTCATCAAAATCGGTTAGGTTTCATTTTTTGGGGAAAAAAATCTATGGGCTATAGCCCATGCTTTTTGGCGAAATTTTGACTGAAAATTAAATGTGACCGATTTTGACGTATGAGCACTCGTTGGACGCGTATTGAAGAGGAGATTATTCCTACAAAGTTTCGCTGAGAAAACTTTCTTGGTTCTCGATATATGTCCAAAAAACCGTTTCGCCGTGGTCCGACGCATATGCTCCTAGTTTTATTGGTCTAACTTTTCGCCTAGTGATTTATTTTCAAAAATTCTTTTGCACATCTATTTCTTTTCTTATTCCGCGTCGAATGAGCCATCCCTCATCAAAATCGGTTAGGTTTCATTTTTTGGGGAAAAAAATCTATGGGCTATAGCCCATGCTTTTTGGCGAAATTTTGACTGAAAATTAAATGTGACCGATTTTGACGTATGAGCACTCGTTGGACGCGTATTGAAGAGGAGATTATTCCTACAAAGTTTCGCTGAGAAAACTTTCTTGGTTCTCGATATATGTCCAAAAAACCGTTTCGCCGTGGTCCGACGCATATGCTCCTAGTTTTATTGGTCTAACTTTTCGCCTAGTGATTTATTTTCAAAAATTCTTTTGCACATCTATTTCTTTTCTTATTCCGCGTCGAATGAGCCATCCCTCATCAAAATCGGTTAGGTTTCATTTTTTGGGGAAAAAAATCTATGGGCTATAGCCCATGCTTTTTGGCGAAATTTTGACTGAAAATTAAATGTGACCGATTTTGACGTATGAGCACTCGTTGGACGCGTATTGAAGAGGAGATTATTCCTACAAAGTTTCGCTGAGAAAACTTTCTTGGTTCTCGATATATGTCCAAAAAACCGTTTCGCCGTGGTCCGACGCATATGCTCCTAGTTTTATTGGTCTAACTTTTCGCCTAGTGATTTATTTTCAAAAATTCTTTTGCACATCTATTTCTTTTCTTATTCCGCGTCGAATGAGCCATCCCTCATCAAAATCGGTTAGGTTTCATTTTTTGGGGAAAAAAATCTATGGGCAGCCCATGCTTTTTGGCGAAATTTTGACTGAAAATTAAATGTGACCGATTTTGACGTATGAGCACTCGTTGGACGCGTATTGAAGAGGAGATTATTCCTACAAAGTTTCGCTGAGAAAACTTTCTTGGTTCTCGATATATGTCCAAAAAACCGTTTCGCCGTGGTCCGACGCATATGCTCCTAGTTTTATTGGTCTAACTTTTCGCCTAGTGATTTATTTTCAAAAATTCTTTTGCACATCTATTTCTTTTCTTATTCCGCGTCGAATGAGCCATCCCTCATCAAAATCGGTTAGGTTTCATTTTTTGGGGAAAAAAATCTATGGGCTATAGCCCATGCTTTTTGGCGAAATTTTGACTGAAAATTAAATGTGACCGATTTTGACGTATGAGCACTCGTTGGACGCGTATTGAAGAGGAGATTATTCCTACAAAGTTTCGCTGAGAAAACTTTCTTGGTTCTCGATATATGTCCAAAAAACCGTTTCGCCGTGGTCCGACGCATATGCTCCTAGTTTTATTGGTCTAACTTTTCGCCTAGTGATTTATTTTCAAAAATTCTTTTGCACATCTATTTCTTTTCTTATTCCGCGTCGAATGAGCCATCCCTCATCAAAATCGGTTAGGTTTCATTTTTTGGGGAAAAAAATCTATGGGCTATAGCCCATGCTTTTTGGCGAAATTTTGACTGAAAATTAAATGTGACCGATTTTGACGTATGAGCACTCGTTGGACGCGTATTGAAGAGGAGATTATTCCTGCAAAGTTTCGCTGAGAAAACTTTCTTGGTTCTCGATATATGTCCAAAAAACCGTTTCGCCGTGGTCCGACGCATATGCTCCTAGTTTTATTGGTCTAACTTTTCGCCTAGTGATTTATTTTCAAAAATTCTTTTGCACATCTATTTCTTTTCTTATTCCGCGTCGAATGAGCCATCCCTCATCAAAATCGGTTAGGTTTCATTTTTTGGGGAAAAAAATCTATGGGCTATAGCCCATGTTTTTTGGCGAAATTTTGACTGAAAATTAAATGTGACCGATTTTGACGTATGAGCACTCGTTGGACGCGTATTGAAGAGGAGATTATTCCTACAAAGTTTCGCTGAGAAAACTTTCTTGGTTCTCGATATATGTCCAAAAAACCGTTTCGCCGTGGTCCGACGCATATGCTCCTAGTTTTATTGGTCTAACTTTTCGCCTAGTGATTTATTTTCAAAAATTCTTTTGCACATCTATTTCTTTTCTTATTCCGCGTCGAATGAGCCATCCCTCATCAAAATCGGTTAGGTTTCATTTTTTGGGGAAAAAAATCTATGGGCTATATAGCCCATGCTTTTTGGCGAAATTTTGACTGAAAATTAAATGTGACCGATTTTGACGTATGAGCACTCGTTGGACGCGTATTGAAGAGGAGATTATTCCTGCAAAGTTTCGCTGAGAAAACTTTCTTGGTTCTCGATATATGTCCAAAAAACCGTTTCGCCGAGGTCCGACGCATATGCTCCTAGTTTTATTGGTCTAACTTTTCGCCTAGTGATTTATTTTCAAAAATTCTTTTGCACATCTATTTCTTTTCTTATTCCGCGTCGAATGAGCCATCCCTCATCAAAATCGGTTAGGTTTCATTTTTTGGGGAAAAAAATCTATGGGCTATAGCCCATGCTTTTTGGCGAAATTTTGACTGAAAATTAAATGTGACCGATTTTGACGTATGAGCACTCGTTGGACGCGTATTGAAGAGGAGATTATTCCTACAAAGTTTCGCTGAGAAAACTTTCTTGGTTCTCGATATATGTCCAAAAAACCGTTTCGCCGTGGTCCGACGCATATGCTCCTAGTTTTATTGGTCTAACTTTTCGCCTAGTGATTTATTTTCAAAAATTCTTTTGCACATCTATTTCTTTTCTTATTCCGCGTCGAATGAGCCATCCCTCATCAAAATCGGTTAGGTTTCATTTTTTGGGGAAAAAAATCTATGGGCTATAGCCCATGCTTTTTGGCGAAATTTTGACTGAAAATTAAATGTGACCGATTTTGACGTATGAGCACTCGTTGGACGCGTATTGAAGAGGAGATTATTCCTACAAAGTTTCGCTGAGAAAACTTTCTTGGTTCTCGATATATGTCCAAAAAACCGTTGCACTCGTTGGACGCGTATTGAAGAGGAGATTATTCCTACAAAGTTTCGCTGAGAAAACTTTCTTGGTTCTCGATATATGTCCAAAAAACCGTTTCGCCGTGGTCCGACGCATATGCTCCTAGTTTTATTGGTCTAACTTTTCGCCTAGTGATTTATTTTCAAAAATTCTTTTGCACATCTATTTCTTTTCTTATTCCGCGTCGAATGAGCCATCCCTCATCAAAATCGGTTAGGTTTCATTTTTTGGGGAAAAAAATCTATGGGCAGCCCATGCTTTTTGGCGAAATTTTGACTGAAAATTAAATGTGACCGATTTTGACGTATGAGCACTCGTTGGACGCGTATTGAAGAGGAGATTATTCCTACAAAGTTTCGCTGAGAAAACTTTCTTGGTTCTCGATATATGTCCAAAAAACCGTTTCGCCGTGGTCCGACGCATATGCTCCTAGTTTTATTGGTCTAACTTTTCGCCTAGTGATTTATTTTCAAAAATTCTTTTGCACATCTATTTCTTTTCTTATTCCGCGTCGAATGAGCCATCCCTCATCAAAATCGGTTAGGTTTCATTTTTTGGGGAAAAAAATCTATGGGCTATAGCCCATGCTTTTTGGCGAAATTTTGACTGAAAATTAAATGTGACCGATTTTGACGTATGAGCACTCGTTGGACGCGTATTGAAGAGGAGATTATTCCTACAAAGTTTCGCTGAGAAAACTTTCTTGGTTCTCGATATATGTCCAAAAAACCGTTTCGCCGTGGTCCGACGCATATGCTCCTAGTTTTATTGGTCTAACTTTTCGCCTAGTGATTTATTTTCAAAAATTCTTTTGCACATCTATTTCTTTTCTTATTCCGCGTCGAATGAGCCATCCCTCATCAAAATCGGTTAGGTTTCATTTTTTGGGGAAAAAAATCTATGGGCTATAGCCCATGCTTTTTGGCGAAATTTTGACTGAAAATTAAATGTGACCGATTTTGACGTATGAGCACTCGTTGGACGCGTATTGAAGAGGAGATTATTCCTACAAAGTTTCGCTGAGAAAACTTTCTTGGTTCTCGATATATGTCCAAAAAACCGTTTCGCCGTGGTCCGACGCATATGCTCCTAGTTTTATTGGTCTAACTTTTCGCCTAGTGATTTATTTTCAAAAATTCTTTTGCACATCTATTTCTTTTCTTATTCCGCGTCGAATGAGCCATCCCTCATCAAAATCGGTTAGGTTTCATTTTTTGGGGAAAAAAATCTATGGGCTATAGCCCATGCTTTTTGGCGAAATTTTGACTGAAAATTAAATGTGACCGATTTTGACGTATGAGCACTCGTTGGACGCGTATTGAAGAGGAGATTATTTCTACAAAGTTTCGCTGAGAAAACTTTCTTGGTTCTCGATATATGTCCAAAAAACCGTTTCGCCGTGGTCCGACGCATATGCTCCTAGTTTTATTGGTCTAACTTTTCGCCTAGTGATTTATTTTCAAAAATTCTTTTGCACATCTATTTCTTTTCTTATTCCGCGTCGAATGAGCCATCCCTCATCAAAATCGGTTAGGTTTCATTTTTTGGGGAAAAAAATCTATGGGCTATAGCCCATGCTTTTTGGCGAAATTTTGACTGATAATTAAATGTGACCGATTTTGACGTATGAGCACTCGTTGGACGCGTATTGAAGAGGAGATTATTTCTACAAAGTTTCGCTGAGAAAACTTTCTTGGTTCTCGATATATGTCCAAAAAACCGTTTCGCCGTGGTCCGACGCATATGCTCCTAGTTTTATTGGTCTAACTTTTCGCCTAGTGATTTATTTTCAAAAATTCTTTTGCACATCTATTTCTTTTCTTATTCCGCGTCGAATGAGCCATCCCTCATCAAAATCGGTTAGGTTTCATTTTTTGGGGAAAAAAATCTATGGGCTATAGCCCATGCTTTTTGGCGAAATTTTGACTGAAAATTAAATGTGACCGATTTTGACGTATGAGCACTCGTTGGACGCGTATTGAAGAGGAGATTATTCCTACAAAGTTTCGCTGAGAAAACTTTCTTGGTTCTCGATATATGTCCAAAAAACCGTATCGCCGTGGTCCGACGCATATGCTCCTAGTTTTATTGGTCTAACTTTTCGCCTAGTGATTTATTTTCAAAAATTCTTTTGCACATCTATTTCTTTTCTTATTCCGCGTCGAATGAGCCATCCCTCATCAAAATCGGTTAGGTTTCATTTTTTGGGGAAAAAAATCTATGGGCTATAGCCCATGCTTTTTGGCGAAATTTTGACTGAAAATTAAATGTGACCGATTTTGACGTATGAGCACTCGTTGGACGCGTATTGAAGAGGAGATTATTCCTACAAAGTTTCGCTGAGAAAACTTTCTTGGCTCTCGATATATGTCCAAAAAACCGTTTCGCCGTGGTCCGACGCATATGCTCCTAGTTTTATTGGTCTAACTTTTCGCCTAGTGATTTATTTTCAAAAATTCTTTTGCACATCTATTTCTTTTCTTATTCCGCGTCGAATGAGCCATCCCTCATCAAAATCGGTTAGGTTTCATTTTTTGGGGAAAAAAATCTATGGGCTATAGCCCATGCTTTTTGGCGAAATTTTGACTGAAAATTAAATGTGACCGATTTTGACGTATGAGCACTCGTTGGACGCGTATTGAAGAGGAGATTATTTCTACAAAGTTTCGCTGAGAAAACTTTCTTGGTTCTCGATATATGTCCAAAAAACCGTTTCGCCGTGGTCCGACGCATATGCTCCTAGTTTTATTGGTCTAACTTTTCGCCTAGTGATTTATTTTCAAAAATTCTTTTGCACATCTATTTCTTTTCTTATTCCGCGTCGAATGAGCCATCCCTCATCAAAATCGGTTAGGTTTCATTTTTTGGGGAAAAAAATCTATGGGCTATAGCCCATGCTTTTTGGCGAAATTTTGACTGAAAATTAAATGTGACCGATTTTGACGTATGAGCACTCGTTGGACGCGTATTGAAGAGGAGATTATTCCTACAAAGTTTCGCTGAGAAAACTTTCTTGGTTCTCGATATATGTCCAAAAAACCGTTTCGCCGTGGTCCGACGCATATGCTCCTAGTTTTATTGGTCTAACTTTTCGCCTAGTGATTTATTTTCAAAAATTCTTTTGCACATCTATTTCTTTTCTTATTCCGCGTCGAATGAGCCATCCCTCATCAAAATCGGTTAGGTTTCATTTTTTGGGGAAAAAAATCTATGGGATATAGCCCATGCTTTTTGGCGAAATTTTGACTGAAAATTAAATGTGACCGATTTTGACGTATGAGCACTCGTTGGACGCGTATTGAAGAGGAGATTATTTCTACAAAGTTTCGCTGAGAAAACTTTCTTGGTTCTCGATATATGTCCAAAAAACCGTTTCGCCGTGGTCCGACGCATATGCTCCTAGTTTTATTGGTCTAACTTTTCGCCTAGTGATTTATTTTCAAAAATTCTTTTGCACATCTATTTCTTTTCTTATTCCGCGTCGAATGAGCCATCCCTCATCAAAATCGGTTAGGTTTCATTTTTTGGGGAAAAAAATCTATGGGCTATAGCCCATGCTTTTTGGCGAAATTTTGACTGAAAATTAAATGTGACCGATTTTGACGTATGAGCACTCGTTGGACGCGTATTGAAGAGGAGATTATTCCTACAAAGTTTCGCTGAGAAAACTTTCTTGGTTCTCGATATATGTCCAAAAAACCGTTTCGCCGTGGTCCGACGCATATGCTCCTAGTTTTATTGGTCTAACTTTTCGCCTAGTGATTTATTTTCAAAAATTCTTTTGCACATCTATTTCTTTTCTTATTCCGCGTCGAATGAGCCATCCCTCATCAAAATCGGTTAGGTTTCATTTTTTGGGGAAAAAAATCTATGGGCTATAGCCCATGCTTTTTGGCGAAATTTTGACTGAAAATTAAATGTGACCGATTTTGACGTATGAGCACTCGTTGGACGCGTATTGAAGAGGAGATCATTCCTACAAAGTTTCGCTGAGAAAACTTTCTTGGTTCTCGATATATGTCCAAAAAACCGTTTCGCCGTGGTCCGACGCATATGCTCCTAGTTTTATTGGTCTAACTTTTCGCCTAGTGATTTATTTTCAAAAATTCTTTTGCACATCTATTTCTTTTCTTATTCCGCGTCGAATGAGCCATCCCTCATCAAAATCGGTTAGGTTTCATTTTTTGGGGAAAAAAATCTATGGGCTATAGCCCATGCTTTTTGGCGAAATTTTGACTGAAAATTAAATGTGACCGATTTTGACGTATGAGCACTCGTTGGACGCGTATTGAAGAGGAGATTATTCCTACAAAGTTTCGCTGAGAAAACTTTCTTGGTTCTCGATATATGTCCAAAAAACCGTTTCGCCGTGGTCCGACGCATATGCTCCTAGTTTTATTGGTCTAACTTTTCGCCTAGTGATTTATTTTCAAAAATCTTTTGCACATCTATTTCTTTTCTTATTCCGCGTCGAATGAGCCATCCCTCATCAAAATCGGTTAGGTTTCATTTTTTGGGGAAAAAAATCTATGGGCTATAGCCCATGCTTTTTGGCGAAATTTTGACTGAAAATTAAATGTGACCGATTTTGACGTATGAGCACTCGTTGGACGCGTATTGAAGAGGAGATTATTCCTACAAAGTTTCGCTGAGAAAACTTTCTTGGTTCTCGATATATGTCCAAAAAACCGTTTCGCCGTGGTCCGACGCATATGCTCCTAGTTTTATTGGTCTAACTTTTCGCCTAGTGATTTATTTTCAAAAATTCTTTTGCACATCTATTTCTTTTCTTATTCCGCGTCGAATGAGCCATCCCTCATCAAAATCGGTTAGGTTTCATTTTTTGGGGAAAAAAATCTATGGGCTATAGCCCATGCTTTTTGGCGAAATTTTGACTGAAAATTAAATGTGACCGATTTTGACGTATGAGCACTCGTTGGACGCGTATTGAAGAGGAGATTATTCCTACAAAGTTTCGCTGAGAAAACTTTCTTGGTTCTCGATATATGTCCAAAAAACCGTTTCGCCGTGGTCCGACGCATATGCTCCTAGTTTTATTGGTCTAACTTTTCGCCTAGTGATTTATTTTCAAAAATTCTTTTGCACATCTATTTCTTTTCTTATTCCGCGTCGAATGAGCCATCCCTCATCAAAATCGGTTAGGTTTCATTTTTTGGGGAAAAAAATCTATGGGCTATAGCCCATGCTTTTTGGCGAAATTTTGACTGAAAATTAAATGTGACCGATTTTGACGTATGAGCACTCGTTGGACGCGTATTGAAGAGGAGATTATTCCTACAAAGTTTCGCTGAGAAAACTTTCTTGGTTCTCGATATATGTCCAAAAAACCGTTTCGCCGTGGTCCGACGCATATGCTCCTAGTTTTATTGGTCTAACTTTTCGCCTAGTGATTTATTTTCAAAAATTCTTTTGCACATCTATTTCTTTTCTTATTCCGCGTCGAATGAGCCATCCCTCATCAAAATCGGTTAGGTTTCATTTTTTGGGGAAAAAAAATCTATGGGCTATAGCCCATGCTTTTTGGCGAAATTTTGACTGAAAATTAAATGTGACCGATTTTGACGTATGAGCACTCGTTGGACGCGTATTGAAGAGGAGATTATTCCTACAAAGTTTCGCTGAGAAAACTTTCTTGGTTCTCGATATATGTCCAAAAAACCGTTTCGCCGTGGTCCGACGCATATGCTCCTAGTTTTATTGGTCTAACTTTTCGCCTAGTGATTTATTTTCAAAAATTCTTTTGCACATCTATTTCTTTTCTTATTCCGCGTCGAATGAGCCATCCCTCATCAAAATCGGTTAGGTTTCATTTTTTGGGGAAAAAAATCTATGGGCTATGCCCATGCTTTTTGGCGAAATTTTGACTGAAAATTAAATGTGACCGATTTTGACGTATGAGCACTCGTTGGACGCGTATTGAAGAGGAGATTATTCCTACAAAGTTTCGCTGAGAAAACTTTCTTGGTTCTCGATATATGTCCAAAAAACCGTTTCGCCGTGGTCCGACGCATATGCTCCTAGTTTTATTGGTCTAACTTTTCGCCTAGTGATTTATTTTCAAAAATTCTTTTGCACATCTATTTCTTTTCTTATTCCGCGTCGAATGAGCCATCCCTCAGCAAAATCGGTTAGGTTTCATTTTTTGGGGAAAAAAATCTATGGGCTATAGCCCATGCTTTTTGGCGAAATTTTGACTGAAAATTAAATGTGACCGATTTTGACGTATGAGCACTCGTTGGACGCGTATTGAAGAGGAGATTATTCCTACAAAGTTTCGCTGAGAAAACTTTCTTGGTTCTCGATATATGTCCAAAAAACCGTTTCGCCGTGGTCCGACGCATATGCTCCTAGTTTTATTGGTCTAACTTTTCGCCTAGTGATTTATTTTCAAAAATTCTTTTGCACATCTATTTCTTTTCTTATTCCGCGTCGAATGAGCCATCCCTCATCAAAATCGGTTAGGTTTCATTTTTTGGGGAAAAAAATCTATGGGCTATAGCCCATGCTTTTTGGCGAAATTTTGACTGAAAATTAAATGTGACCGATTTTGACGTATGAGCACTCGTTGGACGCGTATTGAAGAGGAGATTATTCCTACAAAGTTTCGCTGAGAAAACTTTCTTGGTTCTCGATATATGTCCAAAAAACCGTTTCGCCGTGGTCCGACGCATATGCTCCTAGTTTTATTGGTCTAACTTTTCGCCTAGTGATTTATTTTCAAAAATTCTTTTGCACATCTATTTCTTTTCTTATTCCGCGTCGAATGAGCCATCCCTCATCAAAATCGGTTAGGTTTCATTTTTTGGGGAAAAAAATCTATGGGCTATAGCCCATGCTTTTTGGCGAAATTTTGACTGAAAATTAAATGTGACCGATTTTGACGTATGAGCACTCGTTGGACGCGTATTGAAGAGGAGATTATTCCTACAAAGTTTCGCTGAGAAAACTTTCTTGGTTCTCGATATATGTCCAAAAAACCGTTTCGCCGTGGTCCGACGCATATGCTCCTAGTTTTATTGGTCTAACTTTTCGCCTAGTGATTTATTTTCAAAAATTCTTTTGCACATCTATTTCTTTTCTTATTCCGCGTCGAATGAGCCATCCCTCATCAAAATCGGTTAGGTTTCATTTTTTGGGGAAAAAAATCTATGGGCTATAGCCCATGCTTTTTGGCGAAATTTTGACTGAAAATTAAATGTGACCGATTTTGACGTATGAGCACTCGTTGGACGCGTATTGAAGAGGAGATTATTCCTACAAAGTTTCGCTGAGAAAACTTTCTTGGTTCTCGATATATGTCCAAAAAACCGTTTCGCCGTGGTCCGACGCATATGCTCCTAGTTTTATTGGTCTAACTTTTCGCCTAGTGATTTATTTTCAAAAATTCTTTTGCACATCTATTTCTTTTCTTATTCCGCGTCGAATGAGCCATCCCTCATCAAAATCGGTTAGGTTTCATTTTTTGGGGAAAAAAATCTATGGGCTATAGCCCATGCTTTTTGGCGAAATTTTGACTGAAAATTAAATGTGACCGATTTTGACGTATGAGCACTCGTTGGACGCGTATTGAAGAGGAGATTATTCCTACAAAGTTTCGCTGAGAAAACTTTCTTGGTTCTCGATATATGTCCAAAAAACCGTTTCGCCGTGGTCCGACGCATATGCTCCTAGTTTTATTGGTCTAACTTTTCGCCTAGTGATTTATTTTCAAAGATTCTTTTGCACATCTATTTCTTTTCTTATTCCGCGTCGAATGAGCCATCCCTCATCAAAATCGGTTAGGTTTCATTTTTTGGGGAAAAAAATCTATGGGCTATAGCGCCCATGCTTTTTGGCGAAATTTTGACTGAAAATTAAATGTGACCGATTTTGACGTATGAGCACTCGTTGGACGCGTATTGAAGAGGAGATTATTCCTACAAAGTTTCGCTGAGAAAACTTTCTTGGTTCTCGATATATGTCCAAAAAACCGTTTCCGCCGTGGTCCGACGCATATGCTCCTAGTTTTATTGGTCTAACTTTTCGCCTAGTGATTTATTTACAAAAATTCTTTTGCACATCTATTTCTTTTCTTATTCCGCGTCGAATGAGCCATCCCTCATCAAAATCGGTTAGGTTTCATTTTTTGGGGAAAAAAAATCTATGGGCTATAGCCCATGCTTTTTGGCGAAATTTTGACTGAAAATTAAATGTGACCGATTTTGACGTATGAGCACTCGTTGGACGCGTATTGAAGAGGAGATTATTCCTACAAAGTTTCGCTGAGAAAACTTTCTTGGTTCTCGATATATGTCCAAAAAAACCGTTTCGCCGTGGTCCGACGCATATGCTCCTAGTTTTATTGGTCTAACTTTTCGCCTAGTGATTTATTTTCAAAAATTCTTTTGCACATCTATTTCTTTTCTTATTCCGCGTCGAATGAGCCATCCCTCATCAAAATCGGTTAGGTTTCATTTTTTGGGGAAAAAAATCTATGGGCTATAGCCCATGCTTTTTGGCGAAATTTTGACTGAAAATTAAATGTGACCGATTTTGACGTATGAGCACTCGTTGGACGCGTATTGAAGAGGAGATTATTCCTACAAAGTTTCGCTGAGAAAACTTTCTTGGTTCTCGATATATGTCCAAAAAACCGTTTCGCCGTGGTCCGACGCATATGCTCCTAGTTTTGTTGGTCTAACTTTTCGCCTAGTGATTTATTTTCAAAAATTCTTTTGCACATCTATTTCTTTTCTTATTCCGCGTCGAATGAGCCATCCCTCATCAAAATCGGTTAGGTTTCATTTTTTGGGGAAAAAAATCTATGGGCTATACCCATGCTTTTTGGCGAAATTTTGACTG